>OX183130.1:32858444-33325944 GCA_945261195.1 Cryptosula pallasiana
CTTGTGTGGTCACATGACCAAGTACATGATTGGTCACGTGACTGAGTACTTGTGTAGTCACATGACCAAGTACTTGTTAGGTCACATGGCCAAGTGCTTGTTTAGTCTCATGACTAAGTACTTGTGTGGTCAAATGACCAAGTACTTGTTTGGTCAGATGACCGAGTACTTGCTTGATCACATGACTGAGTACTTGTTTGGTCACATACCAAGTACTTGTTTAGTCACATGACTCAGTACTTGTGTGGTCACATGACTAAGTACTTGTTTGGTCTCATGACTAAGTACTTCTGTGGTCTCATGACCAAGTACTTGTTTAGTCACATGACTCAGTACTTTTGTGGTCACATGACTAAGTACTTGTTTGGTCTCATGACTAAGTACTTCTGTGGTCTCATGACCAAGTACTTGTGTGGTCTCATGACCGAGTACTTGTTTGGTCTCATGACTAAGTACTTCTGTGGTCTCATGACCAAGTACTTGTTTGGTCACATGACTTAGTATTTGTGTAGTCACATAACCAAGTACTTGTTTGGTCACATGACCGAGTACTTGTTTGGTTGGGAATTGGAACGAAAGTAGACAGGAATGAACTTCGACAGGAATGAATGCAGACATAGCAGGAATGAACGTAGACACATCCTGGAATGAGCGTCGACAGACCTGGAACGAACGTCGACAATGCAACAAACAAAATAATTTCGACTTTCATTCCCGGATGTGTTCACGTTCGTTCTTAGCAATTTATAAAATATCATTTCGACTTTCATTCCAGGAGTTGTCTACTTTGGGAAAAAACAATAATTTATTACATTCCTGGAACGAATGTCGAAACGAAGCTTTATATGTTGCCAAGAATGAATATCGACACTTCCTAGAATGAATGTCGAAATTTTCTTCTCTGTAACATAGTCGACTGACAATCGACTTACATGACCAAGTACTTGTTTGGTCACATGACTGAGTACTTGTGTGGTCACATGACTGAGTACTTGTGTGGTCACATGACCAAGCACTTGTTTGGTCACATGATCGAGTACTTGTGTAGTCACATGACCAAGTGCTTGTTTGGTCACATGACTGAGTACTTTTTGTGGTCACATGACCAAGTACTTGTTTCGTCACATGAGTCAGTACTTGTTTGGTCACATGACTAAGTACTTGTTTGGTCACATGACTTGGTACTTGTGTGGACACATGACCAATTACTTGTTTGGTCACATGACTGAGTACTTTTGTGATCACATGATTGTGTATTTATGTAGTCACATGACCAAGTAATTGTTTGGTCACATGACTAAGTACTTCTTTGGTCAGTCACATGACCAAGTACTGGTGCCGATTACATAACAATAAACAGAAGTATGTGCATTGTATCACTTTATCAGTAATGTTATGATGACATCATCAGCTAGAGCTGCGCCTAACCATTATGTAAAACACAATAATTCCTTGCATTAGTAATACACTCAATATACATACTTCCTTGCTATTGTGTGCTTGAATTGTCTCCTCTCTTTCCCTCAGACAAGAGCTCTCTTCTATAAAACTTGTGTATGTTTGTCTGTTTTTTTACTGTCACAACTCCATATCATAGACATAGAGAGTACAATCAAGTAAGAGATCCGTGTCATAGACATAGATAGTGAAATCATGATGATATCCACATCATGAGATGGGGAGTACAATAAAGTTGGGATCTATTCCATAAGCATAGAGAGTGCATTCAAACAATATTATAGACATAGAGACTGCAATAAAGAAAGAAATCCATACCATAGACATAAAGAGTGCAAACAACAAGGAATCACATTATATCTGACCAGGTGGAGCATACAAATAAAACCAACACTTGTAGTGCAAACATTGGATCCCCTATGGAGTTATCTTCTCATAAGCTCATATTGTTTCTTGGGATTTCCCCAAATGCAGTGCATGAAACACCATCAAACAATGGTGGACATAATTTTGTTTGTTTGTTTGAGTTGTGCCTCGTGGGCAACCCTAAAGATGGACATAATCAAGGACAAGCAGGCCATAAAGGTATAGATGGAGGCATAAGTCAATAAAATGGTGTTTTCGGTTCATCAGCATTGTGGTGGAGTATATAACACGCACAATAGCACTCAGCTCCTCGTCACGCGGGTGGACAACTCCTGCGAAAACAAATCTTGTGTGAGACAGGCTAAATAGCAGTCTACTCCCTGTCAATTTTATTGGCTTCACTATAAAGATATAGCCCCGCCTATTCTTATAAACAGTTGTTTCTATACTTGACCGGCATTCAATCATAACAATGAAAAAATAAATTGTGCTAATAAACTACTTTTTGATCGAATATAACTGTAGATGATAAATTTATTATGATAAAAATAATAGTGAGCATTATTAAACTGTAAATAAAACATTGTGGTTACCAAAAATAATTGGTGGAATGATAATTGAGTTTCAAAATTTTTATTATTTTATTTTTGTTTTGCATAGTAAATGAGGTGCCCTGAATAACTGCAAAATTTTATTTTCAGTCAGATAAATATAAATTTTTTCAAAAGCTGCCCTAAAAATATTTTAAAACAAGTTTTTAAAATTTTTTAATTATTTATTTGTTACTCGTTGTGAATGTCAACCAGGAACCTTGAGCAAGTGTATCATCGCCGTACTAAAATTCCACAAAACTTAAGCCTTCATTTATACCATCTCAGGAACAGGCACAATGTTATGCTGTAGCTCATACAAGCAGCATGTCTTCATCGAGTGGTTTGTGCATGTATTTCTTCTAACGCAGTGAACCAGCTACTTGATGTACTCAACATCTGGTCAACCTCAAGGTGAGTTTTATCGGCTAAAGTTATTGATGCCCAATTTTTGTGGCTGTAAATCCAAACTCTACAGCGTTTGTTATATTCTATCTAGCCGCTCTACAAAATACTACCTTTTGTATGTGAGAGCAAAAAGTATGATTGCATTCAAAACAGCCATTAATTAAGATATGAAGATTTTACTTTACCAGATCAACGGTAAGACTTTTTACAAGACTAAGTTTTTAATTTCCAATGAAATTATACCGATATCATAAGCTGACCAGCAGTCAAACTGACCTGATACCTTGCGTAGCTGCCATGCTACTAAACTTGTAGGTGCATCACAACTTATCTTCTATCTCCACTATCTATGTCTTGTACTAGTATTATGTAATAAATCACTCAGAGACACGGAGAGTCATCAACCAAGAACTCTCACTTTCATTGGATATGTGACATAGACATCTAAAGGTAATGAATTAATTTATACATTGTAACAGGGCTAAGTGATTTGATTGGTTGATCGGCATTATAGCTGCTTTTCTATTCGTTATTGAATTTCCAGTCAAATATTTACGCCCATTTCATGATGAAAAACTTGATTCTTTTTTGAACACGTTATCTAAACATTATCAAGCCTGAATGTTGACTTCCAGAGAACACCATTTGCTGTAGACTCTTGTTTACTTTATGATACAAATCGTGATAAAATAAATGTTTTAATACATTTTTTTTAAATTTTTATGTTGTTTCCTTGGTTTATGGACCAAAGTAGAAAAGGCTCATTGTTGTTTTACTTGAAATGCTGGAGAAATTTTAAATTACATATAATGTCTATCAGTTCACATTAATAGCGCAACAGAGCTGCAAACCTTTGGTGTAATGTTGATAAGTTGGTGTCTATTACATTATTCTGGAATATTCCTTAGTTCATTCACAGTTCCAATGAAAGTATATTATATTGTTTCATAAGATGATGCAATATATTGTGATGGATTTGTACAGAGCAGCCGTATGCTTGACAATCGACCATTTATTATTACTACGAAGAAGATGACCATGACCTGATGATGCCTAGCAACGAGCCAAGACCAAGTTCTTACCTGATCAAAAGATGCCAGCCGTGCGCAGGATCGTAGCTGAGGAACCAAGCTAGGGTAGTTGAAAGTCGCCATCTTTGACATATATAATTATCCTTATTTACTGTATTACCTTGTCACTTCTCCTGGGCGTCAGCTTACGCCATTATGTACAATATATTTTATGCCTGCCGCTGTAGAGATGTGACTTCTAATGCGATAGCTTTTATATTATCCAATCACTGTTGTACAAGTTTTAACCAATCATTGTTGTCTAATTTGAACTGTGATGTTTTCTTATAAATAGAAGGGCAGATCGCCCAGTGCTTCAGGGTTAGTTGAGAGTTGGTATAGAATTCACCTTGCGCGTTGGAGATAACGTAGTGTATTCTGGGATTTACTTGGACTGAATTAGTGGGTTTTCTAAATATTGACAAGTTTATTATACGCTTCGTGGACTTTCTCTCGTTACAAGGTTTTGTGTATCATCGATAATATATACTGTTGATAAACCTGAAACTCTTCTGATTAGTATGATTGCTCTGCCTACAGCAATAAGCTGTCTATAATACGTTTCCTGGAGACTAGTTTGCGTACCTTGTCTAAACCGGATCTGTCTGCATAAATGCAGATCTCCCATAGAAAAGAACTGTCATTACCGTATTGCTACTGCTATTAGCCTACATTGTTACCTTCCTACACTAGGGGATTCTACCACCGTACCGGTAACTTTGGATAACTGTAATTATCTGCCTTATACTGAGAGCTAACGCTACCACTTGTTCTGCACTCAATAACGTCGTATGGTTTTCTATGACATACGGGCTACTCGCAACTGTGACAGTAAAGATTTTGGAATAACACTGCACAAATCCTTTACAATATGATACTGTATTATATAAAAGATGAATGCAATAAATAATTTTTCATTTAAATATTTGATATCAAACTGTAGAAGTGCATTCCTAGTTTAAACCTCTCCCTGTGAGTAGGTAGCATTCAGTTTATCAAACAGTGGAATGGGGGGAACCAGCGTCTTCAGCGCCTACATTGACACATAAATATATAACAACAGGCATTCATTTCTTCTCTCATTCAAATCAAACTGAGTACAAACCTGTGGAGCTATAAACTGTTCAGGATGTTGCTCTCTGAAGTAGGAGGTACCATAAGGTATGTGTCCATACGTTGTCTGAGTATGATGCAATGGTTCATAGTCTCTATGTCTATGTGTGCACGGCTTAAATCTGTGAAAAATCAAAAATAAACTTGAAATTTATTTATATTTATTTTGAATAACCAAACCTTATTGTTAAACAAATTGCTAAGTTTGTAGGTATTTAGGTTTCAGCAGTTTAATTTGTTCAGAGAGAAATAATAGAATAAACTTACGGAGTATCGATAACTCTCTCCACCCATTCCTGTCTTTTCATGGCCTCACGAGCTTCTTCCGCTGATGTGTATGAAGTTTCCACTCTCAGTGTTGGCTTGAATGGTCTATATCTCTGAAGCCTTACCTCATCTGGCTGTCTAAATGGTCCCTGGCAAACATTATTAAAATGGAAATTGATCTTAAATTCTAATAACAAACAATTATTGTAGACACTCCACCAGCGCGTGTAAAGTAATACCTGAGGCTATTTAGCAATGGGCGGCAAGGCAGGAGGTTTGGGGGAAGTCAAGTCGTATGGTGTAGCTGTGGAGTTATATTTTGGTCTAGTATCCAGCTTCTTAAGATGATCAACTGGTTTTGTATTCCTCAATTGTCTCTCTACTTCTGTTTGATGAGGGAGATATGGTGAGTTGTATATCCCTGGAGCAACCACCGTGCTTACCTACCAAAAGTAACAACAATAGATTATTACTAAATGGTTTGCCATCATTATACATGATATGATTGACAGTTTTCCTGCAGATGTTGACTTTTTGCAATCATCTGTAGGTGGTTATACCTGTCTGTGATTCCACCAGCAGTCGATGGAAAAATTAAATGTTGTAGTTATACACTGCTCGTGGCACACTCAGTAACTTTCCATAGCTGTACGAAATAAACATAAGACTTCACTGTTTCAACAATGGTGGAGACAAATTGGAAAGCTGTGTGCCATCTCTATGGTGTGGATTGAAGAAAGATCGATGACATTGGGTGCAGGAGAGATTGCTCCCCAAAAAGAGTTCCACAGCAGAGTTCACCACCAACATAAGAGATAAAGCAGCACATAGAAAGGTATAATAACCAGATTGTAATATGGTGAAGAGCTACCAACTCTTGTATTACATCATCTCCTGATAAACATGGATGAAATATTGCACAAGGTCACCTCACTAGTAGATGGATGTCTCAAAACGTGGCCTTAGCAAACATTCTCAACTACATTTACCTCTTCAGTAAAACCATTTGCTCCACTACCAGGTGTCACTCTATAGAAACCCAACTACAGTGCATGGATGACCCAGTGGATACTGCAGAAAATGAATGCCACTGAGAGTGCTGTTGGAAATGACAACAGAGACGATGAAGGTGAACCTCTTGAAATCTTAAATAACAACAATATTATGTGTTGACTAAACTCATTTGACAAATGAGAATTTTGTTGTTTACAACTTTTAGATGTCTTTGAAATCACACTTTATACAATGTCGGGCGTTTCACATCCAATTTCCCACCTCATTACATACGTATCTATAATAGTCTGAAGTCGGTAGATAAATGATGTCTTGGCTATCAAAATGGTTCATGTAACATTTTTGTGAAGTGACTGAAAAGCAAATAGAGGAGAGAGTTTTACCGCATATGAAGGTATTTCTCACCATTAAACTGGTTTGAAAGAATGAAAGTACTGAACCTTCTACAATGTTACACTGCTGAGTGACACATCAAACTACATACACTGCTGAGTGACACATCAAACTACATACACTGCTGAGTGACACATCAAACTGCATACACTGCTGAGTGACACACCAAACTACATACACTGCCGAGTGACACATCAAACTACAACACTGCTGAGTGACACATCAAACTGCATACACTGCTGAGTGACACATCAAACTACATACACTGCTTAGTGACACATCAAACTACATACACTGCTTAGTGACACATCAAACTACATGCATTTCTGAGTGACATATCAAACTACATACATTGCTGAGTGACACATCAAACTACATACCCTGCTGAGTGACACATCAAACTACATACACTGAGGAGTGACACATCAAACTACATGCACTGTTGAGTGACACATCAAACTACATACACTGCTTGACACATCAAACTACATACACTGCTGAGTGACACCTCAAACTACATACACTGCTGAGTGACACATCAAGAGTGACACATCAAACTACATACACTGCTGAGTGACACCTCAAACTACATACACTGCTGAGTGACACATCAAACTACATACACTGCTGAGTGACACATCAAACTACATACACTGCTGAGTGACACATCAAACTACATACACTGATGAGTGACACATCAAACTACATACACTGCTGAGTGACATATCAAACTACATACCCTGCTGAGTGACACATTAAACTACATACACTGCTGAGTGACACATCAAACTACATACACTGCTGAGTGACACATCAAACTACATACACTGCTGAGTGACACATCAAACTGCATACACTGCTGAGTGACACACCAAACTAACTACATACACTGCTGAGTGACACATCAAACTAACTACATACACTGCTGAGTGACACATCAAACTAACTACATACACTGCTGAGTGACACATCAAACTAACTACATACACTGCTGAGTGACACATCAAACTACATACACTGCTGAGTGACACATCAAACTACACACATTGCTGAGTGACACACCAAACTGCAGGCCTTGTATATTCTATAGTTTAATAGTTAAAGTAATTCCACACCAAATAAAAAGCCAGCACCAACTGATTATCAAGCAAAGATGCAATGAATTGTGATATGTTGACTAAAGTAGTCAAGTTCTTGATTGGTACAGCACTAAGTTTTGATGTGCAATAGCCTCAGCATTCTATGAATAGCTTGAGTTTGGGTAAAGCTAGAGATCTACAGTTTCCAAATTCAAGATCAGCACAAAATTCTAATCGAGAGTTTTTGTGCGGCCCACCGAAGAGTTTTATAGACCCTTTTCACATCAACCCCTTTCTTTAGCACTTGTTGTAAGTTTCCATCTGTACTGAGCTGTATTAATTATTTTGACTGAGTTGTCTGCAAACATTGCCAAATGCTACAGTACAAAGTAATGACTTCGATGATATGGTGAACAGGTGAGGAGTCTGGGGCAATTTATTAACTGGATCTGCACTGGTAAGAGTACAAACGCGAGGAGTCGCTAGTGTTTCCAGGATTAAATGACTTGAGCAACACCATTATCTGCCCAAGAGAAGACAACTCTGCTAAAATCCATGTACGTCAAAATTACAGCAGAAACAACTAATTATGAAGAATTTTAAGGGATGTAAACTGCTAAAATCCATGTACGTCAAAATTACAGCAGAAACAACTAATTATGAAGAATTTTAAGGGATGTAAAAGTATTATTTCTTTTTCGATAAAACCAGATATGCTGTCGGCATCACGAAATGAGTGTTTCAACTTTACTTTTACCAAATTTTTTTCGAAGTTTTAATTACATCTGTTACTATTTACTATAATAAAACCCAGTCAACATTATATATTCAATAGCACTACCGGATTTTACGAGCTGCTTCCAGGACCAAGTGAAGTTTGCAAAAAACCATCGCAATCCCCATTGGGAACATTTTAGAAACCGGGGGGGGGGGGGGGGGGTGACTTTAAAAAGACCCATAAGTTGTAATATAAATTATAATATAAATTGTTTTAATAATACATATATCTATTCTTGTCTAAAATACTATTCCAGTAGAAGAACGGAAGACTATATCGTGTACAACAGAACATCAAAGTCTTTTTCGTTAATTTAATTTCTAGTAAAAACATTATTTTATTACTTGATATAAATAACATTTAATGTTGTCCAATCAGGGTAAAAGCTTGTACTTGGGTTGGCAGTAAATAAACTAGAGCAATTTCATCTTCATCTCTCAACCTAACTATATCCTCTGCACACACTCTCTACTACATAGTGACTGTTATTGTTATTTATTTATCTCTATACCTAAATGTAAAGTACATTTGTCTGCCTACTCTTTGGTCTGTCTGTGTACGGGATTGTCTGCCCTTACCTATGTCCATACCACTACACCTGGAGTGGCCTAAAAACTGTGGTACAAATAGTCTATTGAACCAGTTAGAGTATGATCAGGGCTTCAATTAGTTATCTGTAAAGCAAACAGCATTTCCACTATAGTATCTACATCCTCTCTCTCTCGATATAGCCTAGCTTAGCCATGGTTCTGCATAATTCTATAAATTGATTGGCAGAAATTAAAGTGGGAGCCGGTAGACTTGATTCCAGTCCATGTTACTACAAATCAACAGCTTTAGTCGGAGTACAGCACAATCTAATTATGTATGATATAATACAGTTACATAATATAATGTGCTTCAGTGAGGTTATGGCAATCAATAAGTTTACCGATCAAATCTTGCACTCACTCATTTTTGAACTGTTACACAACCTATTACATAACTATATTCATCTACCCATAATGAAACATTCAGTGTATTATTTATGATAGAACAATTAATGATAAATTATTGTTTGCTCTCACCTAACTCAAAGTCAGCCATGGCATACTTTACTGCACAGGTCGGTAACAGCTCCTTTACCTTCTCAAATACCTACAGCGTAACCCAAAAATATACATGAATTATTTCAAAGCAACTAGTTTTGTAGTAAAACTTGTGACCCGTTTGTTGAAAGGTCAGTTGATCAATGATAGATCAACTGTTGCTTGGTCACAAACAGACTGGAGGTCTTGTTATCTCAAACACTACAGAACTTACAAGTTAATGTTTTGTTCACTGAACTACTCATATTATGAAACCTTGACCTAAGAGAATATTCTGCAAACAAGAGCGAGTGTACTCAAATTAATTTCCATGGCCCAAGGTCAACTTTAATCTTCATTCTGTGCAGAATCTACGTATTCCACTCCATAGCAATGCCAAGTAATATGCTGGTGCTGGTAATATCTGAAATATTTGTTCCAATTAACTATAAGCACAAATATTGGATGCTCAAATAGCTTAGAGATGTGGTTCTAGAAATTATAGCTATCGTGTTATGATTTTCTACAAATAACACTAACTTTGGTATTTTGGGTTTAGGCTTGCTGATTAACTCACCTCCATGTAGTCTGTTCGTCTCCCTCTAGTCATCAGCACAAATAGCGATGGCAACTGTTTCTTTGAGCTGCCCTGTCTGATGAAAGCATGCAGGGACAACATTTGCTGGATTCTTTACCGCTTTGAAGCATCAACAAACATGCAGATTCAAGCATAAAATTTGGTAAAAAGTATCATAAAAACATTTCCGGAAAATTTGCAAGCTTTATTTTGGATTGTTCATCATCAGTGAAATAGAGAGATAGTGTTCTGTATCAAGTATACAATAGCAATGTTGTAGTAATATCAGTCACAGAGATATCATTAAGCTATGCAGCACTTGTGCCAATTATAAGCACTCTAGCACTGACAATATCTCACATACATGTAGCTTGGGAGCTGTAGCAGTACATGATGTACTATCTAATGAGCCTTTATGATAAAACCAAAGGTCTGTTACCTCAAAGTCTTTCTCTTTAGGATGGATGGGTCTTCCTTTCTCTAGTGCTCTGTTCTCCAATCTAATCAAGTCCTTTCTCTGCACACCTTGCACCCCATTGGTGACAAGTGGTTGAAGGTGATTGGCCACCACCGTAGAAGCGCTGTCAAATGAATGTTCTTTTGCCACATTTTATACCTATAACTGCAAACAAACATATTGGCATTATATTCACTCTTTTTTGAAGGCAAAACAACAATTCTCTTATAACAACCAGCCTCTCACTGATATTAGACAAAATAAAGAAATGCTGATGAAGCAGGATACATCTAAAGTGCATTTGTGTACACGTGATTGCCTGTAATTTTGAAAAATATATATCTGAGCTTGAGGCAAAATTATTGGTAGCATCAACTAGACTGAGTTGTGGCAAATAACTGTGTCCAATGCATTCATTTTACTTATGATCAAGCGAGAGATTCAACTGGAACATTCGGTGTGGATACTGGAAAACTTGGTGGACTAAGTCTCATTTAGAATGTTAGACAGTTGAAATATTTACCTGCTGCATTAGGACTTTCTTCTGTGCAACGTTAGAGGTAGCGGTGCAGCAATGCAAACCAGAACCTTGGAACTTGCTGCCTTTCTGTAAAACTTTGGCCTTATACTTTCATTTGGAACAGATCCAATAAACAGATGTGCTCCCATCAGCTCATGTGCGCTCCTTATAGGTTGTATAGGTGTATCCAAGACTTGAAACCAGGAGGTCTTTGCCCTGCTTACTGCATTTGGTAAGGAGCCTATAATCATGAGCCCTAAAAAATTATACAAAATTACTTCAATAGTAGACTCGTTTGGAGGCAGTCATAGCTTTACAGGTTAATAAGAATACTGGCATTGAAAATAAAACAAAACACCAAAAATTGAGTTGTTATAGGAACCACTTGGGTATTTTACGCAGAACGCCGGTAGTCTGTGTTGTGTTGAACTGAGCAAGCGGAGACTCCATCTTGGGTGGGCGACCCATTGGGCTGGCAGATGAATGCTCATGCGATGTGATCCCATCCAGTATTAGGTTTAATCTATGCTGATGAGGAGAGGCAGTTGTGTATTGTGGCTGAATGAACCTAGAAGTGGAATTGTCTTCCCATTTGTCTGTGTCTAGACTAAGAGCTCCCTCCAATACACTAGTAGTTGAGCATCGCTGGGATTGGGTAAAATTTTGCTCCCTCGCCGAGTTATCCTTTGGATTACATCCATTTGATGAGCTAGGTTGAGGGAACCTTGATTGAAGTCACTCACTGAATTTTGAAGAGGTATTTGATTGATTAATCTCCTGGTTGCTATAGAAGTTTTGAAGTCTCAAAACCGTCTCCCGCTTATTGCCGTAAGATGCCAGCCCATTTTATCGCAAGTCCTCTTTCAACTCAACATTGCTCCATTTGGAGATACTGCCAATGAATCTGTTGCTGAGAGACATCTTCCAGCTTAGTTGTCCAAGGGTTCGTTGATTATTACCAAATATTGGCTAGTAGGTATTGTTGAGGTCACTGTTGTTAGCAAGGAGAAACAGCCTCTGCCGTGTATCTTTGGTGCTGTCGGAGATGTAGCTGTAAGTCTGGTTCACTCTCCGAAATGTGATTACCGTTTCTGGATGCAATGGATTTGTCCTTGTGTTTACGCAGACTTTGATGGTTAAGGATTTTATTGATGGTCTGGTAATCCTGCATGTAAAGTAATGCAGAATGTGAAGACTACAAAGTTGATAAACTGACAACACAATGCGATGCAACATCAATGAGTTTAAGAAATCAACTTACACATTATGGAGTCACATTGCTCCCAGAGTTGTTAACGTTTTGATATGATGTGCAGTGTACCTAGAGAAGTTGAAGAAACGAAACTAGTTGGTAAAAATATAACCTCTAGTAAGTAACAAATGTAATGAGAAAAACTGCAGAAAACATAAACTTATAACAATATAACAAATAGTATATAAGCTTACTTGGCAGGCTCTGTAGCTGTTGCAAGAACAAACGGAGTTGCCATTCAGTTACAACGAATTTATATGAAAAGTATAGGAGCAATTAGGACCAGCCTGCTACTTAAAGAGAAAGCTTGCTTGTAAAATAGCCAGGGGATTGTTGAAGGTTTACTTCATAGCACTGTCCTTACACTATTAGTCAGCAGTTTGATACAAGATATAAATGGAATCACTTGCAGTTCGTTGATTGAAATTTTTACCACCCTTTTATAGCCTTTCGTAGTCGTTTCCACCTGTACAAGGAGGAGACAACTTCAAACAAAAATGATTAGGATCAAATTGCATCATTTAGTTTCAAATAATTTCACGATCAACATTCTATAGCATGGAGCTTCAATTTGTTTTCTGTCTTTTAAATCAGACATATCGTTTCACTCATGTAATTGTTGGATCATTTCTGTTTCTCTTGTGAAGAGTTTTGAAATATTGTTTTATTGCTGTATTAACTCGCTCGGTGTTTTGGAAGTTCATTTTGTTGTACATCGTACGATTAGTGAAATGAAAAGAGAAGCAGTTGCTTTGATCTCTAGCAGCAAACTGCCATGAGTTTCGCCCGTTAAGAAAGATATCCGTGCATAAATTGTAGGTTGTCTTCTCTTCCATCGTATTACATGAACCAGCATTAGAGAAATTACATGTCAAAGAGTTTAAAAAGTCATCTCCCTTTTTAAACTGACTACTAGTTTAGCAACAAAAAAACTAAAGATGATTTTGCTCAGTTTTCATTAGAGAGGTTGGCTGATTCCTTCAGATTCTCAACTCTTTTAACAAAACCTATAGTGTTCTTTGCTTTTATCTATTTTTAATTATTTTTAAACATTCCAACTGTTTTGAGCTCTACGCAGTGTTTGCAATCTTTGAACCAGGGGTAGTTCATCTCACCGTGTGCCTGGCTTGATGTCCATCCTTACTCTATGCTTTAACTTGTAGTCTATTGGACTTTTAATGTTAGTTTTCTCACAAGGTTTGGCAGTCACTTACAATGCGACTTTCAATCCCCAGTATGACATCCGTTTTTGCTGTGTTTATGTTGGTTTCTTTAAAACTGATTTCTATAAAAAGGTCAAAAGCTTATTACTCTATCAACCTTTGCTGCAACCACTTTCACGCCTCCATCAAATTTATCACAGGCATCATATGGAGAAGTTGCTATGTTTATCAACAAACCTCTCACAAGTTAAACTACCCTGGTCTAAACATTGTAAAAATGTATTTTGGTATTCTTTCTCCAAAATGATTTCTCTACGCAAACTGTATCAAAGATTCAGGCCAAGTCATGCCCATCCATTGACTCAGCAGCCACAAAATCCATAAAATTAGCAAAAGATCACTGCTGAGCACAACTTCTATTCTCAGGTTTTTTTTATCTTCACTCACAATCAATGAAAAAGACTTAATCGCTTCAAGTTTTGAGAATGAAGAATAATAGGACTGCTGAAGCTGATTGAGGTTGATGGGATTCATTGCTGCCATTATATACTTTACACTTGATCTTTTGTGAGCAACTCGGGTCGGCTATACAACTGGTGTTTTAGCAGATTTGTTTTTTTCAGAAATTCGTTCGTTCAATCCGAATATATTTTTTCTTGTGTAATCCTTTCTGTCTTTGAGTTCATTCGAGAGGACAAACAAATCATTTAACGTTGCAGAAACAAGCACTTCCTGATATGGAAGTAATATATTTTACTAGATTTTACTTATACATTTCTACTCACTACATTGTTGATGGTCAGTCTTAGCACTATAGCAACTATCCCACCCATGGATGAAATATACCAGGATTGCCATCTACGGCTGCATAATATAACTTTTGTCACAAGCCAAATGTAGCCGCTTGTAGGAGCCGACATGCTGCTCCAAAATTTTCAAGACCACTTGGTCTCGCGATGAAAATCGTGTTTTTATAGGTTTTTATACGCTTAAGCCAAGCCGGGGGATAATTTGATACTTTTGACGATTCAAATATTGTTACTTACAATACCATATTTGCTCCGAAAACAAACTTGAATATGCCAACAATACTATATATGTAATCTTTGGTATGTGGCAAACTCGTTTTCAAAATTTATTGGTTCTACGCAGCTTCCGCTCCAAAATCACAAAAGCTCTTGTCATGTGGTAAAAGTCGGAACATTATGTTATTACAAACAGTTACGAGCAATTTTTTAGTTCCTATAGTAGTGTGTAGTACCATATGTTCCTATAGTAGTGTGTAGTACCATATGTCTCCGCTCCGAAAATTCAATCCAATATGAGCACCATGAATGACACTTTTTAAGCTTCCTATTGGCCGAACTTGGTTACACCCCATCCGGGTTTCTGGCAGTTTAAATGATATAAACTGGGCGGAGTTAGTGGCGCTTCGCTATCAAACACCCACACCAGGTGGTGCGGCTGTTTGATAGCGAAGCGCCACTAACTCCGCCCAGTTTATATCATTTAAACAACATTTGGCTCTGTTTCATGAATTCATGCATTCCATGATTGCTGAATTCGCTGAATAATATTATGATAATCAGCCTCGTTTTCCCATCAGTAGTCACTGTCAATGGCTTCCATCCCTTTCTATAGCTTTGATAGTTCTATTTTTGTATCGAGTCATGGTACCTGAAGAGTTCATGTCAAAGGTTTTTATTTTATTACTATTCACTTTCTCTGCGCAGATTGCTACCTGGAAATAATACTTTGATTTGGTCTTCATAAAATGTTGTGGTTAAAAACCATGTGTGTAGTATTTATGGACCATGAACCAAATCAGGTTTGTTACTAGGGCTGTGATTTAATCGAGTTATTTTTACGATTAACTTGAACAATTTCCACAAAAGATTAACTCGATTAAAAACCATATTTTACTTAGTCGCCATTAGTAGTGACTTCTTTGTTTTAGTTTTTTTAGACTTGGCAATTGCAATATTGTTTGACGGATGGCATTATATATTTTTATTCTTTTTAATGTTTCAAGTTTACTATTTCCATGACTGAGAATGAAGTCCAATCCATCATGATTCAATCCCATAGTTATAATTTTCAATAAGCAGAAAAATTTGAATTATATATTGCAGAAGTGGAGCTAATTATAGGTATCACAGAAACTAATAATTTTGCTACTAATCAAGGTCAAAAAATAGGAAAATAAGATTAATATTAACTAACTTTTTTAACCCTATCACAGCCTTAGTTTATACAAAACCATGGTACATGGCAAATAGATCACTTAGGGTAAGTCGACGGCCATATTGCATCGAGAAAAACGGATGTTGGCGTACCCCACTAACAGCAGCTTTTTTACTACAGGGTCCCTAATTTTTTCCTATAATATATACAACAACCCTGGTAAATGTCTTTGATATACATGTATTGTCGAGACAAAAAGCTGCTAGTCCAGAAATTCTGGCAGCCATATTGTACCTGGAAAATTTTTGTGGTCTATAGTTGTTCCATTTGGCTGAAAAAGTGGCTAGTCCATGTTAAAAACCATGACACTCTCAAAATGGCCAATTATTTTTTCAACACCCAGGCACATTGCGCAATCATTATATAATAGCTTGGTTACAAATGTCACGATGCAGTCAGTATATCTAATTGCTTGGATATTGCATTCCATTTGACTTCATGCACGTTTCTAGTTGCTTGTGATACTGAGTTCATCATGTAAGCATGAGATCCATCCTGTAAGCATAAGATCCATTCTGTAAGCCTGAGATCCTATCATTATACCACCCATCCTCATCTACTTTTTTGTTTTTTCTGCCCTCTTTGTTATTGATATAAGTTGGCACAATATCCTGGCATTAGTGCCTATTGTAAAGGATTTCAACAGAGCCTTCACCGGCACCTGGCTGGAGATAGCTGTGTGTACTAAGCAGGGTACACGGGTGCACTAGAGCTGTTATTGTAGCGTAGCTGCGTAGTGACAAGGCAACAATCCGTCATACAACACTACTAACCCGGTAGTAATAACTCTGTTGTATACGGGAATAATCAGTCTATCTATACTGATCCGGAGACTTCCTGTTCTCTGAGTGCGGAGATCTGTTTAACTGCACACAGATCCGGTTTCACTTAGATTCTCAATTTAATAGCAAGCACGTGTATAGTTCTCAGCAATAGTGTTAGGTAACTTTGTGACAATGTCCAAGAGTGTAGCGTAAGCTCTAAGCATGTTTATCGTCAATGTAATACTGTAAGCAAGGCAACGACAGTATGAGAAGAGTTGTAGATTCGTCAGTAATAATGTATTGAACGTAAAGATACAAAACCATACAACGAGAGAAGATTCAAAGTGATCAATAGCTGACAATATTAGATCCCACTAATAATCCAGTCAAAGCTACGAGAATACACAACTTTACCCTAACACTTCCGTGTATCTACTCACACAACTACTACTAACTCTGATGTCTGAGCATTCTGCCCTTCTACTTATGCAATAAAATATGTAAATAAAACAGTCCAAAATTACAAGGCTAATAAAAACACAATATGATTGGTGGACAAAAGACAGGCGCATTACGAGCTACATACACAAACAAGGATAATAATTAATTAATTACAAAACAAGATGGTTACCGGAACAGTCTAGCTTGGCATTTCCTGGCTTGATCTTTACGGCTAGCTTGTCCTTGGCTGGCGAGAACTAAGGCTCCTCTGGTCGATCCATCTGCTCTCGTAGGTAAGGCAACTCCGACTCATCTGTCCATGCACTCGTACAATTCCATTACACTATATCCAGTGACACGCTTACATATTAGTACTAGTGCCTGTCTTACCTGACCACTTCATACGTTCTGCTGCTGTATATAGCATTTGTGCTATTTCTTCGCTGCCGAAACTAAACTAGTGCTTTTAACGCTTGAAGAATATTGCCCACATTTGGTAAGATTTTGTTAATCTCTATCGCATTTGTTATTTTACTAACAAACTTTTTTTTAAATTATTTAATTTGGTAGTCATAAACTTCATGAATTAGTAATATGAATTTTAACGTTAGTAATTAATACTTAGTAAATATTTATGTTTTGCTCTACTTTTTGATGTTTTAGTGTGTATGATTTTACGGCCCATTTTAATTTGCATCTTGTATTAGGGAAGTATTTGGTAGTTGTGCAAATTATTTGTTTGAACGATAGCTTTATATTCTAAGCTGCTAATCACCTTTATAGATTGTCTCCACATGCTGAGGCCAGTATTGATGATCACTAATAACCTGTTGATTGAAGTGATCTATTGATTATTTTCTACACAATCTCATAATTCTTTGTTATTCTGTGAATTGGTATAATCAAGGTTTGTGTGTTTGTCTTTCTCCAGGAATGCGTGGTGGCTCAGTGCTTAAGTATTGACGCTTGCACCCAGCTGTGTTGTGGTTCAAATCCTGCACAGTCTACTTCTTTTTTTAACAATTAGCTTTTGTTTCCATGACAACATTTTGTGTCAAGGACTTTTATCAAATCACTTTTAATGATCGTTTTTTGTCACATTTGAGACCATAATGAGGTGAAGAGCAGAAACTATCACAATGGACCTTGATGCATTTATTGCAGACAGGGCACACTAATTGATATGAAAAAGGCATAATTAGTGCTAGTGACAGTAACTACTTTGATGTTCTCCTTTACACATTTTGTTTGTGTTACCGTCTTGAGTGCTGGAAGATGATGCTTAACAGATATTTTGTAGTCCAAACAATACAATTAGCTTGTCATTGGCTCTCATTTGTCTCCTTTGGCTCGTTGGCAGCAGTATTTGCCTACGACAGCAGTTATCTCATCATTACAATCCTTCTTTGGCTTGTCAACTTTAGCTCTTTTCGTCACAGCTCTCGTCTTGAAGCAAACTAATTGAATAAATAAATAAATTCTCATTTGATGTGTCATGTTTTGTAATGAAAGCATTTAAAAAGCTCAGTTTCTATGCCTATGATTACATAACAGCAAAACATTACTTTGTTTGTAAAAAGATATTGAGGAAACATGGTTTTTTGGTAGCAACAACTCATGAATAAAAAGAAAGTGTTTGTCTATTCATTTTTAGCTCTTTGCCATTTGCTCACTTCTTTCTGCTCTCCAGTTCTCCAGTATATTTCGGTTCTATTCTCAGAATGATTTAATTTGTCTTGTGGAGTTGTCTCCTTTTTATATTTACAATTAAGGTCATGCCCCCATAATGCTACCTTCCCACAATGCATCCAAGTATAACAGTTAGTGTGTATAGCTACTTGTCCATGATTGGCTGTTACTTTTTATGCCAAGCACTTGGATGCTTTATCATCAGTAATAATAGTAGCATACTCATGAGCTCTTCAACTCAAATTACCTTCTCATAAAGACTTCAAATTGATATCTAGACTGTTGTGGTACTGTTTTACCTACTTCATACATGACTGCACATCAGTGACAACAATTGTACTCTTTTATATCAACTGGAGCATAGCTACCTTCTAGTATTCTCATTCTAAACTTTATACATTTAACTGTATGAATGGTGAGGTAAGCTACTATTACATAACACTGTTATGTAATCATTTGTATTGAGCTAGCCAATGGTCAGTGTCCAGTCGGTAGGTTATTAACCTCGCTGTGTCCTTGAAATTTGTATGAATTGTTTATTGACCGTTTTCTAGGTCTTTTGCGCGTACAAGGCTGTCTAGCTGATTATTTTTACTTAGTTGGTTACATGCGCTTCATTTGTATGCTCTGTTGGTTACATGCGCTTCATTTGTATGCTCTGTCAATATTATTATCTATATGTAAATGGTAGGGATTTGCGACAGCAGGGAATACCATGGCACACCTGCTCCTATCTGTCAGTATTAGAACATTCTAGCTAACTTCATTTGCTAAAGTACAGACTTTCATACTTGACACTTTTTTAAGAGACGAACTCGATACTAGCCAAAAATTCTAATATTATCGTTTTCAGTGTTTACCTTATGTTAAATTAAGTGCAAGCCATTTATTCTAGAAAGTAGTTTCGCTTGTTCAATTTTTCATGAAATTGTATTGGCTTATTTTGCTTTTGATGTCAAATGTGTTTACAACCTGTTTAATTTTGTGTGCAACTAGAAATTTGAAGAATAATTTTGGCAAATGAATTTGTACAGCGTATTTGTCTTTCTTTGTGCGTTTCCTGAGTGCATTGAAGTTTTTCATGGTATGACCACAGCTTAAGCCTGGTTCCATATTGAATCTTGTCAATCTTAGAAATCTAGGGCTCTAGGAATCTTACAAATCTTGGCACTGATCTAGTATAGTGCACAGTTGTGGAAATCTGCCAAGATTTGCCATCTTGTGTGAAATCTTAGCTGTCTGATGCCGCTAAGATCTGGTAAGATCCGCAGTTCCCAATTGTTTAGTTTATCTTTATCAATCAGATCGCAAGATATCGCAAGACTACGTGTCCAAAAAATAATAGCCCACGATCTTAGTCGTGCCTGTTGTGAAAGTTTGGCAGCGACAAACTCCTGCGATATAAATCGCAGGGGAGCACGACTATTATGGCTCCCGAGATAATGCAAGATTAACATGTGCACAATTATAGAAGTTGCACAACTCCGAAAACCGTATGATTTTTGCTCAATTGTGAACCAGGTTTTAGAGTAATGAAAGGTTTTGTAAAGACTGAAAAGCAAACGATTTTTGTAAATCTTCAGTTAATGCTGATGGTTAATAGCTTGGCCTATCTCCTACATTAAAAACTTTCCTCTTTGGAAACTGCACCTTCAGTTCTTCATTATTGCCCAGGCAACCAATTTTTGGGTCACCACTAGTAACTCAGAACATGATTAAGCAAAAAAGTAGAATGCTATTTTCATGGATTATAAATTATTCACCATTAGACAAACTGTTGAAGTGATGGTGTATCGTTGTCACTGATTGGATTTCTGTGATGATTTATGACTATTTTATGTTCATGGCTTTTCACTGTTGTAATCCTTCTCCGTTACAAATACCCATTGGACAGGAGGAAGCCATAGATTTTGATTGAAACACTCTATAAAATATCCGCTCCGCATAATAATAATTATTACGAATAACATTTATTAAAGAAAAAAATTATTATTATTTTTCAGAACGCTTGAGATTTCATGGGAGTAGTAGGGCTTGTACTGCCTAGCGATGTTGTGTCCACTAAATCTGTCTCAATGCAGATTGTCTGCTCATTCTGCTTCTTGGTGGCTTCTTGGCAGTCGTTTATAGCCGGGGGCTGCCAAAGTTCCATATCTAGCTGTAGTAAAAAATGATCGAGGCTGTTCTCAGCTTCAGGTCTAAAAGTTAATGTACAAGTTAATTTACTTCTGATTTTGTATCTAGAATACTTTCAACGATGTTTTAGTTTGCTCTTTTTTGCAAATAAAAATATATTCTATGGAAAGAGAAGCAATAAATTATTTCAAAAAATTACTTAAAGCCGATTTTAATTTCCGATCATTTTATGTTACTCTTTCTTTCCTTACTGTTGAGCAGAGCAATGAATAAAATAAATATTATTACTGCCTTAGTACATGACATTGGGAGTTGTCTGCACTAAAAAAAAAAGACAACTACCACTTTTAGTATTTTTGATTACCATTTACATAATTTGATTTATGGCCATATATACAGTGGTGTAGTTAATGACATACCAAAATTTTTAACCATGACTATACTTCAAGTCTGTACTTGGGGGAGTAACCGTTACAAAATTGGCGCAGGAGGTATGCTAAATAGCCCTCCAACGAGTGGAGGGGGTTTAAAGCGAGCTTTAATATCTGTAAAAGCGAAACAAATATCCAAAAATCACACAGCACTTTTTCGCACCAAAAAATAAACCACATTAGCAAGTAATCAAACAAACATACTATGATCCGCTCTATCACACTGCATTCACTATGTTAAAAGACTTCATTTTGTCACCTGATGATTGAGCAGCAGCAGAATACTTCATTTTATTTTGAGTCATCTCCGTCGTGTGGCAATTTTTCAAAATGTCACAAATATATCGATTACTGGACAGTTTAGATAACTTCATGACACTCAAGAGATGATTTTTCCAATCACGATTGTCATAGACACACACGATATCACCAGAGCCCTGGGTATCCCAACACCGCATAGTACATCCATGCCGTTTACTTTATATAAATCAGATTTTTTTTTATAATATTCTGGTTCATATGCAATATTCACATGGAGCTTTTATGAGAATTTTTAGTTGAGATCGATTGGATTTCTTTCCATATTAATAAATTTGTTCAAAGGAAAGAAGATTATTGGGCTAAAAATGTGAGTCGCCCTTTCCTGTAAAGTTTGAAATCAGAAATTGTCCCCAAAAAGCTAATGATTGTTTAAAAGTACTCTGTCGAGACATCGAAGTGAGCAAGTTGACCAACGGGTCGAAGTAGTCGCCAACCGAACGTACTTTGTTGCCCTTCACTCCAATTTTGTCGCCATCCGAGTTGTCGACATCCCTAGACAATCATTCCAGTATTTGTTCTACACTGTGGACCTGACGAAAATACTCAACTCTATACTACTGTGCCAGTAATGTAGTCCCACGAGCGGGTTCCAGGGTTAAAAATTGCTTCCAGTTTCAGACTTTGGACCACTGAACTGTTCTAGTAGTTTGTGTGGGACTTCCTTGTACGGTCAGGTGTAATGGCCTAGTCTGAGAACCTGGCAAACTTTTGTAAGCAATGAGGATGGTGCCATTTGTTTTGGTTCTATTTTACTAGTAAATAAATAAATAATACAATTTTTGTGTAATGGAGAATATTGCTGTAGTTTGATGCATCAAACAACAATTAGTGTAAAAGATGAATATGTTTGGTGTTTGAGTGTTACATTATATTATTATAGCTACATTATTATTTATGTTACACTTGAGTGTTACATTCTATTATTATAGCTACATTATTATTTATGTTACACTTGAGTGTTACATTATTCTACATCAGCAATCGCTAATTCAACAAACTTGACCATGGGGTTATTATAATGTAATATTCAAACAACAAATTCATCTTTTACACTAATTTTTGATGCATTAAACCACAGCAATATTCTTCGTTATAGTACAAAATCTGTATTACTTGTTTATGAACTAATATAATAGAATTCCAAAACAAATGGCGCCATCATGATTGTTTACGAAAGTAAGTCAGGTTCTCAGGGGAGGCCGTTATACCTGAGCTCCTTTACTTTCGCATCACAAAAAGTTTTTTCTATCACTGTGCCTGCCTACCAAACCAATGATGATGATGAAAGCAAACGTTGCATATTTGCCAAAGATAGCACGAACACAAAAAGGTTTTCGAAAGACATTTTGACTATAGAATACTACTGGATGGATGATAGTAGTATTATGATATGAAGCATCTTGTAGTAGTGTATTATTATAAATATGTATCTATAATAGTAATAGTATAGTATTATTTATTTATTAGTTAATTACGACATATCGAAAAATAATAATTAATTAATAATAATAATAACAACAAAAAATGAATAGCAATAACACTTGATAGCAGTAAATGTGATGAAAAATAATATATTATAGTAACAATACGTAAGTAGTGTACTGTGTAATTATTATGAATACAAACTTCAGTCATAGATAGATAAATAGTACACTACACTTACGTATTACTATCTATAACGTATTATTTTAGTAAAGTATTCGATGGACATGCTCTAGAGCCCGAGACGGCTCCAGAGAATACATGTAACTGTCCTGATGCTACAGAATACCCACTAAGTGGTAAATGTCTCACTAAATGCATTGTATACCAAGCCATCATAAAGACCAACAACAACAAACTATATCCACAACAATCCTATGTGCGATTTTGAGAAACATCTTTTAAAAATCGATATGCAAACCACAAATCTTCCTTTAACAGCGCTTCCAAGAGAAATACAACCAAGCTGAGCAAATGTATATGGAAACTGAAAGACAGTAAATTGGAGTATGAAGTGGAAGTGAGCTAAAATATTTTAAGACAAACATCCTCTTTTAATTGATCCACAAAGTTTTACATTGTACACGAGCCAACAGAAATGAAATGGTCTCCGCATGCAGACATGCCCGTGTGCACAGACGGCCATGTAGCATGAACACCTGAGCATCTAAGTGCTAAATTTTCTCTTACTTTCTGACAAATAGATTGAATCTCTGTAAATGCTTTCTTATACATTTAAATACTTTAGTTACAGAACTAATCATCTGAGCAGGAAATGACCTGTCGAGTTCCATGAGGATCCGTATTAGCTTCTACCCTTCCTCTCATTTATATTAAAGGCCTGACAACAAGCTTCACGACTAAAACCCATATTTTATGCTGAGTACACCAATCTCTTTCATGAATCTCAAAACGTAAACCGTGATCTAGATAAAAACTAATAAAAACCTCCCTGAACTCAACACACTGAGTACTAAACATATACTAGCAATAAACCTTTCCAAAACTAATTTCATCATTTTAAAAGACCTGCAAATCAAGTTTAAGATTATCGAAAACCAAAGACAAAACTAGTTGTAAAAATCAGAAATATAACTGACTGAATCTGATCATAGCAAATAATAATAAGTAACTAGATATTGAGATCGTATTCACAAGTAAAGACAAAGTATTTTAGAGAAAAAGGTGCAAATACCAATTTTCCTCAGTGAGAAAAAGACCCAGGGCTTTGAGTTAAGAGGTCTAACACTCTACACACCACGACATCAGTTTCCTATGCAAAATAGCCATCAAAATGCATAATTGTTATTATACCATTTAATAAGTAATGAAATACGTACCGACAAAACATTAAATAAAAAAAGCCGCCCATCCGGTTATTGAACCCGAAATCCTTAATTTGCTGGTCACGGACTGTGCCACAAAGCCTGGCCACTGCCACAACTGTTATTAGCTGTCATTCCTCGTCAAACATTCAACCTGCCACACTATCAAGGGCATAAATAACCAACAGCCAATGAATAACCACTAGTAATTTTGTGCAAGCCTGTTGTTGCATTGCTAAAAACAGAAGTATCAACGTTTGACTCTCTGTTTAATTAATTACCCAATCACACATACCCAGCAGTGTTGCATTGTTGACAGTAAACAGCTCCACAGTCAATGAAGCATGTTAAACAATGCACGCCCATCAGCATACGCATGCGTACATTCAATTCATTTGTCAATTCGTTGTGGCCGAGCCTTTGAGACACCAAACTATGGTAACAAATTTTCATTAGTAGCTGGTAATAAAATGTAATTTGTTGAGCCTACTACACACAAAAAGTTACTCCGCTAACTTTAATACAATCTGAGTAAAAACATTTTAATTTGGTAAGTTATACACTTTTAATCCTGGAAACATTATTCTGATGTTATTTAGGCTGGCAAGTTTTTTCCGCTCAAAGAGCTATCAATAAAAAACGTTTGGCTACCTCGGACTTTCAAGTGTGGGATTTTGCCTCTTTCCTCAGAGAACTGAAACAAAATGCAACTGTGCAAAAATTACACAGTTCGGAGTAGCAGTCTTTGAGTTATGGCCATTTTTTTGCATTGAAGAGCTCCTTTAGATATGGAATAGCTGTGTTGTCGGTATTATGGAAAACTTGGGAGCTCAAATCATTGAATGGCAACATGAATGGCTGCATGACAAACATTTTAATTTGCCTCTAGCTTGCTTAATTTCACTCCAGGAAAGCATTGAAAAATGTAATTCTTGGTAAATTTTTTTAAAATGGAAAGTAGAAAAACTTGAAACAGTAGTGTGTAATTGCCTTGAAATCCAAAATATTGCATCGAGACACTATTGGGACATCTATCTATGCTGCAAGTTTTACCGAGATTGATCACTCGGTTCCTGAGCTAAGAACTGTTTTGTGCTAAAAAATTGTTTTTTGTTATTTAAAACTGCAATGGTTGTCTCTGTATTGATTTTTGAGGTTTTTTATCAAAACTTATCAAAAGATGGGTAAAAAATATGCAAATTTATGTCATACTTTTGTCAATTGTGTACTACTTTGTTAGCCTATTCAAAGGCTACAAAACTGGTTGTGGTCCTCTTTGTACACGTGAATTGCAGTGTTTGAAATGTTCTAGAAGTTTGATTTTTAAAATGTATACATGCCCAATACCAGAAATCTACAATGCCAAACAAGTTTTGGCTTCATCTGTTACAGGGTCTGAGAAAACAAATTGCTCATTTACCGTAAAAGATTGAGAAGAAAAAACAAAAGCAGCAGAGCAATAGCATTTTAGGTTATCTAAAGCAATAATTATAGAGCTGATAATAATAGACATGAAATAGATTATTTCAATAACAGCAAAGTAACAATTATATATATCATAATAAATGATCACAATTATGTAATATAATTAGTGGTCACTCGACTATAACATTAACAATATAATAGTAGCCATTACAATTATTATTATACCTCCTATGGCAGTGAGATTGTGTGGTCAGCGCACGATACTGGCTAGATAATAGACTAATTTGTGCAATGTTAGCTTATAATAATATTTCAAACGATGTGTGAGTTATTTTTATTGAGAATTGATGACAGTTGACAGTTCTTTGATTGAAAACCATCTCACAGTGTCACACGGTGGTTTATATTTATACCAACTCATGTCTGTTTGTAATTGGTAGAAGCATCACAATGACGCAGTGTTTGAAATTGAGCCTCATTAATCCTAAATACTGTGGTGGATTTTAGCGTACACATCCTCTGCGCACAACTAGTACTACATCCTGGCATCACTACAATAGCCATTGGATGGCCAGGATGCCTAGTAATTACTACCAAGTGGACGGTGACTGTATTTATTCCTGTACCGACCCTGTGTACACCCATACCGACCCTGTGTACCACCTATACCGACCTCACTGGGCCGGCAGGAAGTGAATCAGCAGAGCCTGAGATCTTGAAAGTAGCCTGGGAGGGCCTAAGAGCCATCTGCCGGAAGTAGCCACCCTTACCCCTTACCAAAGATGCTGGATCAAGAGCTGGAAAGACCTAGGGCCCAGAGACTAGCTGTGATTGGTTTATGAGCCTATGACTCCGCCTACTGCAACAGGGCGCCTATTCCTTTTAAGCCCTTTACTATAATCTTACTCGCTATACTCGCTTATATTGCTAAACCGTGGAGGAATAATTACCCTCAGGACAGCTTAGAGAATAAAGCCATTATTACAAACACTACTCGGTACTGTTTGTCTGAGCCATGGGCTCTTGCCTTACCGGGTAATTCGGTTGCCCTACACAGTTGTCACTGTCGGTCAGTACAGTGTCCCCTCTGGAGAGAGGTAGAATACTCGAGATTAGTGGATGTCCGTGGTAACAGACCGGAATCCATTACATTGGTGGCAGCAGTGGGATAAACGGTACCTTCCCACGCTGTGCTCTTTCACGCTACCCTCTGGCCCTGCGAATGCACTGCAGGCCAGCTACCACTGAAGAAAGAGAAGTGATCTACCGGGTGTAGATCTGGAGAGAGGAGAAGAAATTGATCTACCGAAGTAGTAGATCTGAAGAAGCAATTGACACAAGATACTACCGGATTTCTCTGCAGGTTCGTTTGAGTTCGCTCCGAACTGCAGCAGCTATCCCGGCACAGTATCCACTACTAAAGGCTGTCTGCATCAACCGTAGAGCTTGCTCCGTTTGCAGCAGTCCAGTACAGACGCTACCGTATCTTCTACAGGCTCGTAGAGTTCGCTCCGACCTGGACATAGAGATACCGGCACTGTGCGAAAAGAAGAAAGAGTCGTGTATCAGCTATACAGACTCAGCTACCAGAGGTTATTCAGCTTGGAGTGCTACTCAGCTGGTAACAGTGACCCCGGCACTGTATCCATTTACAGTGTCACTACACTACTGCCTGTAGGCCCGTAGAGCTTTGCTCCGCCCTGCAGCAGTACAAGAAGTTTCGTAACGGTTGTTACAAGCAACGGAGTGCCAGATACTGCCACAGTATCCATTGGACCAACCCCTAGATCTGCTAGAGCCACTGGAAACACAGCTACCGCCCCGGATCTCACCTATACCGGCCCGGGATCCAGTTGTACTGACCATTTCTTAGATTTGAGTTGAGATCACTCCTCTATCTGCAAAGAATGGCCACCCAGAGAGCACGCAGCGCTGGTCGAGCACGCAGCGCTGGTCGAGCACCCGCTGGCAACCCAGAAGCTACAGCCATTGATAGATTGACCGAAGCATTGACGGCTATGATGAGGCCCAACCAAGACAATGCACCAGCTAGGCTAAAGGCTCCGAAGTTCGACGGCGAAGGAGACGTCGAGTACTTCATCAGTAGATTCGTTGAGGTAGCCGAAATGAATGAGTGGCCAGAGAACACGGCCATGTTATACCTAAGGGATGCATTACGAGGTAAAGCATTGGACTGTGGAAAGCCTCCACAACTGCAGGGTATCTTTGCTGCACTACGAGCACGTTTTGGGCTAACACCCAGGGAAGCTATGTCCCGGCTGACCAGCCTACGCCGCCAACACAAGACGTCGCTCCAAGAGCATGGAAGTGAAGTAGAGCGCCTAGTGCGCGTTGCGTATGCAGATCTACCTCACCGACCCATGCAGAGGATGATGCTGGATATCTTCAGCACCACGGTTGGAAATGCTTACCTGCAAAGACACTTGTTGGCCATGCAGCCCATTGACATTGCTGAAGCAGTCCGGGCCGGCAACGAGTATATGCAGATAAAGACACTGTTTGAGGAGCGCCAGGCTCACGTACGGATGTTGGAAGAGGATGCCGACGAGGAGGAAGAGGAATGGATGAGGACGGTTGCCAAGGGCCCGTCTCAACGTGTCTCCACCGCTACTGCCGTACAGCAGACACACCACACCCCCACACCTGCCATACCGGATCCTATGACAACAGTCATGGACAGCCTAAAGCTCTTGACAGAAGAACTACGGTCGCTGAGAGCAGCCAGACAAGCAGCTCCCCCTCCACAGTTGGAGACAGCACCTGCAACGCGCTGTTGGGGCTGCGGACAACCAGGCCACATGATGGGCACCTGCCCCAGAACTCAGCGCGCAGTTCACTTTGCAAACAACCCCAGACAGGCGGGAAAAGGCCGGCGCCCGCAGTAGCGCCACCGGCAGCTGACTGCAGCTGGGCAAGCCGGACCACACCCACAACCCCTTATAGTCCTGGAACTCTAGGAGAGAGTGGACAACCTCCCAAGATACAACCGACAGCAACCAACCACCGCTGGACAAGCCAAACAACTCCTGATGCCCCGTACAGTCCTGGAACTCTGAAGAAGAGTGGACAACCCCCCAAGAGAGCATCAACACCCGCTGACTGCAGCTGGACAACTCCTGACACCCCGTACAGTCCTGGAACTGGGAAGAAGAGTGGACAACCCCCCAAGAGAGCACAGACGCCCGCTGAGGACAGCCGGACAGCTCGACAAGCCCCCATTAGTCCTGTAACTCTGAAGAAGAGTGGACAACCCCCCAGGAGAACACAGACTGACAGTAGCCGGATTGCTCGTCAACCCCCTTACAGTCCTGCAACTCTAGGAGAGAGTGGATAACCCCCCAGGAGAACACAAATGGTAGCGCCACCGCTGGAGCGACCTTACCAGGCCAGCTACTTCCTGGCTGGAAGGTTAGCCGGTAGACCAGCCTCCCTGTTGATTGACACAGGCTGCACCACCAACTTGCTGTCGAAGTATCTGTATCAGCAATTGCCACAGTCAGTGAAGGACACGCTGCAACGCAGCGAGGCACATGGACTCATGGCTGACGGGTCGAGGATTCCCTTTTACGGTACCCTGCAAGTAAACTTGCAGCTTCGTAAACTGAGAACGAGCGTTAACTTCGTCATTAGTGACATCAATGAAGATGCCATACTTGGCATGCCGTTCCTCACCTTACACGAGTGTGCCCTACGGTTTCCAGACTCCCATGTCATCATTGACGGACATGTGTTACCTTGCACGGACAGGCACGGGCGGCCACTTAATGACAGTGTTCGTCTAGCGCAAGCAGAGCTGACGGAGGACCCCCCTTACACCCCTGAAGAAGAGGATGTCCCCATACAACCACCCACTGTAGAGAGAACTACAGGTGGAGTGCAACAGGCTGTGAAGAGCCCCCCGCCACAGGCAGATGGCAAAAGATTTGAGCCGGATCGGACAACAGCTGTAGGAGCTATAGGCAAAACAGTGTTTTCCCCCCCAATGGCTACACCCATGCGATGGAGAGAGGAGACCCCCACGGCTGGAAAGAGGCAGCCACCCTTCAGCCATCCAACTCCTACAAAGAAAAGTAGACTACCCCGAGGAGCTCCCCGACAACCTCCAGTGAACAGAATCACTGTAGCTGACCGTCTAAAGATGTTGGAGAAGTGGCCAAAACCTCCCAGTACTCGAAACCTTCCTGTTAAGCCGGGCAGAGTGAGACAAAGTTGTGAACAACTCTGCAGCACAGACCAGCCACTCGTACCTAGCAGTGACAGTGACAGGACCATCCCCCAACTAGCCATGGCGGCTGATCAATGCATAGAGCTTGAGGACCAAAAGGCAGATTTGCTGCAGGATGCAGGCCTTGATAATTGTCCATCAGCCAACTGTGCAGACACAGAAGTACTGAAAGCGATGCCAACGGCAGAGCTGTATACCAAGGTAGAGAAGGTCAAGCTAGCAGAGAAAGAGAATGAGGGTGGGCAATTAAATGCAGCATTTTCAAAATGGTTATTTGAGAACTGCACACCACGAGATCCGTTAGCACTACGGAGTGGCAGCCCGCCTAGCTATGCTAAACCTGTACCTCTAGACTCACCATGCGCTGGTGACAGTAGAGTATGCGCTCTCCCACAAGTTGGGACTGCTGACACCCTCATAAGGGCAGTAGATAAGAAAGAGCGGGAGATCAAGTGCCCAACGCTTGATGCTGCCTGCCTGCCGGCCCGGGATGACTCCCTACCGGCCCGGGGTCCTCCAGAGTTTCAGTCAGGGAAGACTGAGAAGTTACAAGGCAGTAGTTACCCTTGTAGAGCTTACCGAAAGAGAAAGCCTGTGATGGCAGCTAAGGGTGAACGTCCCACGACGTCTTCACCACCAACCTTAGTGCCACACAGCACAGTGCACCACACCCCGGCACGGGATGTTGCTTGCACCCCCACGGTACAGTGGGAAGAGGAGAGAAGGCGCTGGCTTTCCTTAGAAAAGGAACGGCGGTCTCCTAAAGTTGAGATAAGGAAGGTTCTGCCAGCACTAGAACTTCCAGGGCCACTGCTCGCACCCATACATGACGCTATGGTACAGCAAGCCTCGCTGCACTATAAGCAGCCCATGGACATGTTGCATAAAACTGGTAATGCACATGTTGCTGTAGACTCACGCTCACAAATGAACGTGACGCCCAAGCTTACCATACGATTGGTACAAGCATCAAGCCCTCCCGTGGAGGAAGAAAAGGAGCTGATTACTAGCTTCCCCTATGATCCAGGAGGAGTTGAGTTATGGGAGGTCACCTGCAAGGGCGACCTTCTCTGGAGAGAGGTGCTATGTCATCTCATGGCATAGTACCTGACTTTATATATAATCAAATATATAATCTGGGTACGGGTGTTACCCCCACACATATCTGCTCTTGATATTTTGTTATTAAAGCCAGGCTATGACTTTAATGGAGAGAGGTATGTGGTAGATTTCAGTGCACTCTAGTAGTAAACAGGTAGTTTACACTAGAAACCTTGCGAAGCAATGCGCTAGACTTCTGCCCACAGCATTTGGTTAATAGCTGTTGGGTAGGAAGTCCTACTGTGCCGGTAGCATAGTAAGCAGGGCCGGTATTGACCCCTGCAGGGTCGGTAGTGACCTCTACCGACCCGGTACAGCTGTACTGGGCCGGCACAAGATGGCCGCCTTCGACGAGGATCTGCAAAGATGTCAGAGAACTTAGTCAAGGTCGTAAACAGGAAGTGCTTACCCCTAAAGTACCAACTTAGTGGACCTAATTCTATGTACAGCCTGGGAACCCTGTAGGAGCCGTCATTGGACCATTAGGAGAAAGGAATCCGCCCTTAGCCACTTGGCACCTCCCTTTATTATCTTGCATTGCATTGTGATTGGTTGATTATTTATATAGTTAATGTAATTGGTTCATTTACTTCCTGTGCATTGTCTCTTATATGTTTTGTGTTCATTAGCTCTCCTATAAAAGGAGAGCTCCCACTGTTAATCTGTGCATTCATTACAATGAGCCATGGCATGTATTCTTATATTGCTAAACACTAGAGGAATAATTACCCTCAGGACAGCTTAGAGAATAAAGCCATTATTACAAACACTACTCGGTACTGTTTGTCTGAGCCATGGGCTCTTGCCTTACCGGGTAATTCGGTTGCCCTACACAGTTGTCACTGTCGGTCAGTACAGTGTCCCCTCTGGAGAGAGGTAGAATACTCGAGATTAGTGGATGTCCGTGGTAACAGACCGGAATCCATTACAATATGTGTAAGAAATAATTGAGCTTTTGTTAATAGTTGCATACAGGTATTTGGTTTTTGTAGCTGGCATTAAACTAGGATTCTTATAATTTGGGTCAGGCAAATCCTTTATTGTATGAGATAAAATGGTCGTGAGACTTGTTTTGGGGGCATGAAGGGTCAGTAAACGTTAATCATATCACTGCAGAGCTGTAGCCATCAACTATATCAACAAAAGTCATAGCAGTGCCCTTGCTACAGAGCCTTGTAGCGCCTCTATGTGGATTTCTACTAAATATGAAATACAATTGTTAGTTTTGCAGTTTTGTGTACATAGTTTCCTTAAAAAATTTATCTTCTTCAAAAATTATAAACATGTTTATTCTTTGGAGTTGTAGAATTAGAGGTATTTTCTACATCAAAAGAGTTTGGTTCGATAAGCAATGCCATTCTATATCAATCATTTGTACAGTGTAGTCAATGGAATGTTTCTTGTCCAAAATCATGTTAGAGTTTTATTTCAAGCACCCATGGATGAAATAAAACAGGATTGCCAGCTGCGGCTGCGTAATATAACTTTTGTCAGGATTGGAATGTAGCCGTATATGGTGGTTTATGAGAGCCGCATTGATTGGTGACCCCAAGTGGTCATTGGTCATGACTGCATTAATTCTTCCCTATTTCCGCTGCAAACTTACAGATAGTCTTGTCAACAATCATATATGCATGTATTATCGTTGTTCATGTCGCAACAGTCGTAAATCGTGTTATTATTAATGTGTGGCCACTATTAATTTGTGAGTTGCTATAGTAGTTTATTTTAACGCGTGTTCCCGCTCCGAAAATTCAATCCAATATGGGGGCCATGGATGCTACTTTTCGGGGTACGGACCATTCGAAACTGACGTTTCGAAAATGGACACTTCGAAACTCTTTGGGGATGGGGGTTTGGGATTTGGGGTTGGGGGGTTCAGGTTTAAGAGTTTCGAACAGTTCATTTTCGAAACGTCAGTTTCGAATCATGGCGGAATCGCTACTTTTCATGCATCCTATTGGCTAAATTTGGCACTTACCTGTTCACGTTTCTGGCAGTCCTGTTATATTTCATCGATGCCAACTCCCTGCATTTGCAACGAGAAGTGAAATGGGTCAGTGATTGCTCGGCAAATGGCCAGCACTGGTTTGTAAACAGGATGTTGCTTCCTCTATACATTCTGGCACAGTGCCAGTTTTGATGTTGACATTGAAATTACTGATTCATCAATTTTGTACACAAACACTGGAACTTTCCATAATCTACCCATTAGATGGTAGCCAGAGATAGCTTCATTAGCTGCTACCTCAGCAACAATAGTAAGCTCCAAACTTATGACTAACAGATCGTCTTTACTTCTTAATGGATTATCGCTGAGATCTATCTTTCTAGTTGCCATTCAGTTTAGTACCAAATCCAGAAATGGATGTGTCAAGAAGCACATTCCAAAGTGGCCCGTATAAGTACATCGCCAGATCTCGAGTCTCTCCTGTTTTATTTAGGAAATGTGAGATGTAACAACCGAGTTGTAGCAGACTTTCTCTTATCTTTACAACCCTAACTCTGTTTGTAACATCAGATGAGTGCAGTATTTGTATTAGAGTCATATTAATCTAAAGTAACAGATTGATACAAGAGATGTTAGCTGTATCCTACATGTCAATGCCAGCTCTGCCGCTGCCCAATGTATTTTGTTTTATTGTATTTGGTTTGATTGAAGCACCTAGTTTGGTACTTAAACATGGCTACTGTGGTTCTCTATAGACTTGATACTGACTTGACTAGACAACTTAACAAGTAGTACTTGATTCATTGACTAAATCTATACAACTGTACAAGTTGGATAACTTGTCTAAATCTGACTATTTATTGGATTAGCTAGATAATCCTATAAATCTCATTATTTCAAACATAAAACTTGTGTGTGTCTCAACCGTCATAGATCAACTTTAGAGTGTTGTAGTTTGTGCAAGGCTATTTTCTCCAACACTAAATGGTTATCATCAACATATTCAGCGTGTCTTTTTATACTTTGCCCCAAATTTTATGTTAAATCCACTCATTGCTAACTCGGTGGGTGGTCCTTTCTGGTGTTACCTGTACTTTATCTACCTCTTCATATAACAACAACTCTAGTCTTCTTCCGATTGGTTGATTAGCTCATTTAGTGGAGTTGTCTTTCCTCCCTTAAAATACTCTATTGTATATTATAGTAGTAGTAATATATGAGCAGATCTCCCTACCAAGTGTTTTTTTGTGGATTAGACCTTGGAGGTTATGCAATGGGTTACGACGTTGGATGAATTCGCCGAGTTTATATTGTATTTCATTTGAGGGGTACTTGAGTGGCATTTGAGTGACATTTAAGTGGCATTTGAGTTTTTGATTATTTTTTTACTTATTTTGAACTTATATGGCATATAGATTTTGCATGTATGGCATTTGATTTTTTTGATAGTTTTAACATTGTATATAAATGAAAACGTGATAAGATTGTATGGTTATTGGAAGTTAAGATGTCGACAGAGGATGATGTTGAGATGAGACCGATGAATGAAGTTGATACTATTGATGGTACTGAACGTGATATGATAGATGTTTTACCGAGTATGAAGCGTAAAGCGTTGATAATTATGATAATTTTGGTATTTGTCGTAGGGCTTTCCACTTTTGGAGGTGTTACTGAGTTTAGTATGTATGAAGAAGCTATGGAAAAAATACAAAAAGCGAGAAACTCTCCTGTTGGAATCATAAATGAAACTACTGTTGATTGATGAACATCTTTTTATGATGAATGGGAAACCTGAAGATTATGACCCTAGGATGCGATCTCCTTTTACAGCAATGATTGCAGGACCAACTGGATCGGGAAAGACGCAAGCGATTTTTCGAATGATTGAGGCTAGTCAGACTATAGCACATCCTCCACCAACAGAGATTCACTACTGTTATGGAGCCTACCAAAAAGCCTTTGATGATGTATCAGGAGTGATTTTTCATGAAGGCATGATAGATATAACAGTGAGTTTTCCCAGAGATGGTAAAAATCGATGGCTGATAATTGATGATCTCATGGATGAAGTTTCTGGTAAAGCCGATGCTAATGCTTTGTATACAAAACATAGTCATCATTTGAACATAAGTGTGTTTTTTATTGTTCAGAATCTGTTTTTAAAAGGAAATCGTACAATTTCCTTGAATAGTCATTATTTTTTTCTTTTTAAAAACCCTAGAGATGCTTCTTCTATTTCCTATTTGGCTCGACAATGTTTTCCATCAAAAATAAAATATGTACAAGAGGCTTTTGAAGATGCGACAAAGAAACCATACTCTTATTTACGAATAGATACGACTCAACAAACGAATGATCAACATAGACTATTGGGAAATTTTACATCAGTTTTCCCTATGATATTATATGTACCCAAGTAAAAGGATATAAATACAATTACTATTCACTTCACCTCAATCATATTTTGTTATTCAACGACGCAACACGAAAGCATTATAATGTCTAAAGGCCTTGCTACACGATCGCAAATTCCGTGCGTTATCGCACAAGAGTTCCGAAAGGTCAACGCATTTTGCTAATTGCCCTCAGTTTCGTCCGATCTGCAAACTTTTAACATGTTTAAATTATGCGTTGTGCTTTGTCCGATGGGCCGTGCAATATTGATTGTGATTGGCTAAAGCAGTCTACAGTGAATCCAGCTAGGCGCGCTTCAGTGATTTTGATTCAACCGCTAGTAATTACTAACAAGTCCGCGGCTAACTAGCTACACTACTACTATTGGTTATTACTTCAGCTAAGTAAATACAACTCCTCAACGCAACGTAGTTCAATGCACAGAACTTGCGTTCGTGTAGCACCTACCCTTTTAGTGCGTTGACACTGCACAACGCATAACGCACCAAATATGCGATCGTGTAGCAAGGCCTTAAAGCTTTGGAGAAAAAATTAACAAAAGATGCAGCTGTGTTGTTATCGCTCAACAATACAACCTTTGCTATTCAAAAGTCTGTTATAGCCAAAGCCAAAAAGGAGTTTATTATGACTCTAATGGAATGCGCTAAAGCTATTATAAATGGAACGATACCATTGACATCATCTCAGTATAATGAGTTGCAGCGAAACGTGAAGGATATTAGCGCTTTAGTAAGAAAATCAACGTTAGATGATAAGAAAGCTGTATTGCAAAAAGGAGGATTTTTAGGCGCTCTACTAGGACCTATCATCAGCAATATAGTTCCTGGGTTACTTAAAAGTGTGCTAGGCGGAGGGAGAAGATAAAGATGAAACTCTCAACACGAATGATGCGAAATAGAATGGCGATTTTAGCTCTGGATGATCTGAGTAAGAAAGGAAAAATCGCTATAGTCGAAAAGGCCAACTCAGATTTGTTTCAATCATTGATAGAAAGTGTTAAAAATATTATATTAGGTAATGTTCCTCTTGATTCTGAGCAGTTTATTGAGTTGCAGCGTTACAAGAAGGAGCTACATAAACTTAGTGGTAGAGGGAGAGTTGATGATAAGCGTAAAATTTTGATTCAGAGTGGTAGAGGGAATCTTTTGGATGCTATTATAACACCTATTGTATCTGTTTTATCATCAATAAAAAGATGAATCGTCAGCCTTTAACATTCTCCAGACGTAATTTTATACTCACTGAAGATGAATACTATAGATTAACGGAAAGAAAGGATGATAAAACAGTGGTAAAGGAAGAGAAAACCAGACCTCCATTGTATTATAATCCTATGGAAGCTATAACAGTGAGAAATATGAAGCGAAAGCGAAATGATCTACTGGAAACGGCTTATGATTCTGACTTATCCTCATACGAAAAGTTAGATGAAAATGTTGAAAACCTACGTAGGTATTTGTCTGATGTCAAAAAGATTAAAAATAACCAAAACCAGACACAAAAGGATAGTTGGAATCTCATTAAGAAAAAAAAGACAGAGTCTACTTTTCCTTTGGCTAATAGCACAGTTATTGATAATAAACCTAATGTCTTTTCACCAAATGTTGATAAAGACAATGAGTTAGAATCAGTGAAAGTGGTTGATGATGATGATATTGGAATGGAATTAATAAAAGGAAGGTTGTTTGATACTGAAGACACAACCTTACTAGGAAGTACATTTCTTACTGATGGAGAAGATGAGCACGATAGTGAAAGCGAAAATTTAAAAGATTTTGAAAAAAAAGCAGCTGATTTAACAACAAAAAAGAGTGATCAAACGATCGCTGTCAGAATGTTGAATAATCTGAGTAAAATTGGTAGATTCGACTCGGAGAAGAACAGACTGAAAATTGGAGAACATTGGTTGAATTCTAGGACTTCCAAAACTTTACTACGAGACGTTCTAACCGAAGGAGGTAAAATACAATCGGGAAATACCAATTACAGTAGATTTAAAAGCCTGCTAACTGATGAAGGAATCACAACTGTCAGAAAATCCCCGCATCGAACACGTACTCAGAAGAAAAAGTTGGTCGTTCCCGGTACTAATTCATGGACATCGACACGCTAAAAGAGTTGTATTACAATCCTGCATTACATACATCTCTACGAGGAGCTAGAGCCTTACTGAAAGCTCGTAGAAAACGAGAGGGAGAAAAAAGAATCCGTGAATGGTTGAGTGGTGAGGATGCCTACACGTTACATAAAAAAGTTGTAACCACGTTTAAGCGTCGTCCTACAATTGTAGCTGGAATAGGGGAGCAGCTACAGGTAGATTTGATGGATGTTCGATCTCGAAGAGATGAAAATAATAATACAGCATTTTTACTGACTGCTATTGATTCTTTATCTAGAAAAGGTTGGGCTGTGCCGCTCATCAACAAATCAGGACCGGTAGTAGCAAGAGGATTGAGAAGAATACTAGAAGGGGAAAACTATAAAGCTTTACAATCTGATAAAGGTAAAGAGTTTGACAACGTCAATGTCAAGACTCTGCTGGCGGAAAAAAAGATCAAGCGCTTTACAACCGAAAATGAAACGATAAAGGCATCAATGGTGGAGCGTTTTAACAGAACTTTAAAAGAGAAGATATATAGATATTTGACATATAAAGATGACGATAGATACATTGATGTTTTACCAGAAATGGTTAATGCATACAACAACACAATTCATGGTGCTATAGGTATGAGATTAAATGATGTGAATTTTCAAAATCAAGAACTTGTATGGAATCGTGTGTATGAAGGAGGTGAACATAGTTTAACTCAAGAAGCAAAACTAAAGGTTGGGGATTATGTGAGAATAAGTAAGGCAAGAGGAGTGTTTGAAAGAGGATACACCCCGAATTGGACGATTGAGATTTTTATAATCACCGATGTACTTATTGATGAAAAACCTGTTGTATATAGGGTGAAAGGTTTAGCTGAGGAGATGATTGATGGTACCTTTTACGAAAAAGAGTTGCAAAAAGTAAAAAAACCCACGATTTTCAGAATTGAAAAGATACTGGGAAGAAGAATGAGAAGAGGTAAAAGACAGATTCTGGTTAAGTGGTTAGGTTATGGAGAAAAGTTCAATGAGTGGGTAGATGAATAGTTTATAAGGAAACAACGCTTGATATAATCATCGTACGTTGGGAAAATGTCGATGCTGATAACTTTACCCTCAAACTCTAGTGGTGAAGAGTTTCCTGATAATAACAATTCCGAATTTACAGTGAGACTGTATAAATATTTGGTTATCAATGGCGGTAAATGGGAGGTAGCTCTGCTAGATATGACTTATTCTAATAATTGGAAAAATGTTACCGAAGGGAAAATATATCTAGAAAAGACTAATGTCTCCGGTAAAAGCGAAAAGTCCTTCATCCTAATCGGTAATGGAAGATATGATAGTATAGAGGAGTTGGAGGAGATTATACGAAAGAGAATGAATGAAATGGATTTAGACAAGAAATTCGCCATCTCCTACAACAAGATCACCAACACCGCTTTACTAACTAACAGTGATCCTGATACTGCCATAAGCTTTTCCAAAGATATAGCATATATTTTTGGATTTGAATCAAAAACTACATACCCTCGTGGTAGATACAATAATATCACACCCCCTGATATAAATTCCGGTTTAACATCCCTGTATGTTTATTCCAACATTGTTGATAATAGAATGGTAGGAGATACGAATGTACCTTTATTGAGAGTAGTTCCAGTTCAAGGAAAGAAGAATAGTGTTGTGTATCAAGAATTTAAAAAGCCTCACTATGTTGATGCTTCATCACTAAATAGTGATATGATTAAAGTACTTATAACGAGTGACGACGGTCAACGAATACCATTTGATGGTGGAAAGGTTGTGTTGACGGTTCACTATAGAGAGAAAGAATTATAATGAGTTTGGTACGATACACCCCTGAGGATTCAAAAGATTTTTTTGATGAGTACTACAAGATGCAAGCTGGAAATGGAATTGGAGTGTATAGTGGACGACGAGTGATGCCTAATATGAGAGGAAATGGACTTGGTAGTATTTTTTCAAGTTTACTTAAATCTGCAGCACCAATGCTGAAAAGAGGAGCAATTAGTTTGGGGAAAAGAGCATTGTCTGTAGGTGGAAATGTAGCGCGTGATGTCATCGATGGTCAAAGTTTTGCAGCGTCAGCAAAGAAGAGGGGATTGGCAGAGTTGAATGATCTGGGGGGAGATGTGCTCAATGCAGTCCGTCCAGATAGAATGAAAAGGAGAAAAACAAGAGGTGGAAAGAAGAGGAGAGGTGTTGGTAATCGTGGTATATTTTAATAGCAGTAGAATCCGGTATAAAGACAGCTGAGCTTGATATCTATATTCATTAAGCGGTAACGCTTCAAGCATTCATCACTCGCAAAAGATGGCTAGCCTAAATGGAACAACAGGTAATAAGTTGGAAGGTTCTTCCTACAACATAAATCCAACGTTGGATGTATTTGCTACGGAACCAACAAACATATCGGTAGAAAGATCGGAATATGTTGTCATCAGACCTGATAGGTTAGATCCTTATGGTAGTATTGAGTTAACCTTGTCAGGGAGCACTGAACATTACACAGATCTCTACAACTCGTTTCTGCAAGTTGAAGCCACGGTTGTTCAAGATGATGGAACAGATATTGAGGGTAATGATGATGATGCAGCTGTGTGGATGGGGGATTCAATGCATACATTATTCAGCGAGTTGAAAATGTCGATAGAAGGAACCACTGTTGAATACGCTAACAACTACGGTTTACGCTCCTACTTTTCACAACTACTCGAAAACAGTGCAGAAAGAAAGAAATATCAAGGTAAGATGGAAGGATGGTTGTATGATGATTCAACTAGCAAAGACGCTACTGATCACAAAACCGCTGATAAGAAAAAGAGGAGAGCTCTAATCATAGGTGGAAAGACAATAGAATTAACTGGAAAACCTCATCTCGCATTATTTCAGCAGAAAAAACTAATAATACCAGGTCCTACTATGCAGCTGGAGTTTGAGCGTGCCTCTGCCAAACTAGCTTTGTTTGCTGCGAATGAGGCGCCTGCAGGAGGGGCAAAGATTAGAATTGATAAATTTGAACTTCATCTTTGTAAAGTTAAGGTGAATCCTACAATACAAAACTCCCAACTCAGTTTGGCATTGGAAGGTCACAACTACATTTATCCTGTTGATCGAAAACGGATAAAACTATATGGAATTCGTGCTGGTGTTGCGCAGATCGACATCACTTTGGAAGAAAACAAACAAAAACCTAAACAAATTTATTTAGGTTTAGTTGATCACAACGCAATGAACGGACGTTTCGCCTTGAATCCATATAGAATGCAGCATGCTAGTGTTGATAGTATTGTATTGAGAGTTGGTGATTGTCCAATTGGAAGGAGATTTGAACCAAATTATGCTAGAGGAATATTTGGAAGAGAATATCATCAGTTTCTACACGCTACCGGAACTTTGCTTGAAGGCGATAGTCTTGGTATTACGAAAGAACAATACCTTGATGGTACTACACTTTACGGATTTGATTTGACTGGTGATTTTCTTAAAGAAGGTTTTCACTCTATGAAAAATGTCACAACAAGTGTGGAAATTCGTTTTAGCGCTAACACGGCGGATGGATTATCCCTGGTAGCATACTTTGTAAAAGACGGTGTGTTAGAGATGGATAGCATTCTTCAATTAACTATCGGAGGAGACGCAGTGCTTTAAACAGAAAGTTACAGATGAATACCATACAAATTCATTCGATCTTATCTTCAGACGTTTTATGTCAAAGCGTAGGGATTCATGTTGGAGCTAGAGAACAGTTTTGGAAGCAAATTTGCAATTTTCCAACAGGATGTTTCGTATTCAACACCCATTATTCTCATCAACCCGGAGAGCATTGGTTGGCTGTGTACGCTAATGATTCAGAGGTGGATTTTTTTGACTCGTTTGGATGTTCTGTTTCCTTTTATCCGGATGTAAATGAAATACTAAGTATTCATGGAGGATATGAAACAATACAAAGTAATGAAACACAACTACAAAGTTTTTTGTCAACTGTATGTGGCGATTATTGTGTATACTTTTGTTTACTGAGAAGTAGAGGGTGGAGTATGGATGAAATTGTTAGAAGTTTACGAGATATAGGAGATAGTGAGATGAGAGATCACTCAATACGGAGATTCATCATACAGACATATCCTAACTTCGAGTTCATTCAAGATAATACAGTAGAAGGGATAGATGGAGTACATATACAAGGAACTAATTTACTAAGTAAATTGTTAAAATAGATTATTATACTTGATTTTTATTTGTTATAATAAATAAAATGAATAAAATACAACTTATCTCATTATTTTGCGCTAAACACTACAGAACCTATAAAAACTATTATTTTGTAATGTTTCAAGCAAGAAATAAATAAGTTCTTCTCATTTTCTTCCTCAGGAGCGCTCTTTAGCTATATCTAAAAGACATAGTAACTAATGACTCTATCATACATAGTTATATGAATTAATTTCACAAAAAAATACTTCAGTGCTTTTTTTTAAAATAGCTATAAAACTTACCATCATCGAAGATGAGTCACATCCTTTGTGTTATCGATTAAGACTTCGATGTACTGTTCTGGACAATTCTCTTTTTCATTTTCATCAAAGTAGGAGAGACAGCTGTGTTGCAGCGAAGTATCAAACAGTTCTGAGGTTTGAATGAAAGCTTGAAGAGCCGAGAGTAGAACGATATCATAGGAAATCATGTTGTTCGTATTTTGTCTTAGTCCTTTGAATACGATTACACCGCTTTTTTCAGCCACCACAGATGAAGCTATTTGAGCAGGGATGCTAAGATCTCCAATCAATAGCTCTCCATTCACCATGCATCTGTAATTAGCCACTATAATATCGGCAGTCTTGTTCCAACGAGTATCACATTTTCTTAGCATTCCAGGATTCTCATAAGCTATAATACTTCCTGTAGGAAAATCGTGTAGGTGAGCGACAGTGAAATAAGCCTGTATTTGTCTCAAACTCTTGTTGTACAATGAGTTGAATGGATCTTTGATCTTTCGATTACACCCTTGAGATTCAGCAGTACGAAAAATCGCATCTCCTGTCTTTCCTTCACCCATATAAATTAAAACAATTGGACATGTTTGCTTAGCTTTATTAACAAGCAGTCCTATTTCGGTTGAAACATCACTCTTCACCCGAGTTCTCTTTTTATCCTTTCGGTAGTTGTAAATGATGACACACTTTGATTCATCACGGAATTCAACAGACAACACCTCCATAACCGTTGGTACTGGTAGTTCGCAGATTTCCATGGGCTCTTCAAGTTTTTCTAGACTATCTGGAGAGAGAGAGTTTATTAACCCGGCGCTCTTGTAGGTGAGAGTAGTTAGTTCATTACTTCCAGCATCTTGAAAGGGTATTCTGGCGTGACGAAAAAGCGTTTCGTCTCCAACGGTCGACAAAGCTGGTTTTTTGCACTTCAAGTCAGTTTCAATATCATCTTTTGTCAAATCAATGAAAGATCGTTTCCTCATCGATGTTCTTTTTGAAGACAGCTTGTTAGTAGGAGATGTGAATGAAGTAAAATCTTGTTGGGATTCTGGTTCATCAACCACCAATTGACTTTCTGCCATATCAAAGATAGGAGAAGGTGATGGGGAAAGGGTTTGCTGGGATCCTGCTTCTTCATTCATCGGTTGACTTCCTTCGTCTTGAGTATTCATTCTAAAAAAACAAAACATTTTGTTTAATTTTTCGTAATTAATTTTAAAAGATCATAAAGATCATAAACCTTCAGCTAGTAGTGTTAGCTAACAAAAAATAAATATTTTTTTACTCTTACCTTTATAAAGAAGATGAGCTCCTAGTTGTTGCAATGAAAGATTTAGTAGATGTTGCTTCTCCGCTAGCCGTTGTAGAACTGGATGCTTTCTGTGTGAAAACAGTGGCTCTTAAATAGGTAAAGTTGCACTGATTAAATCCTATGAATCAACATTTTTTCACGCGAATACATCCCAATGCTTTCGCGGGAATAAATAATTTATTTTCACGCGAATGGAAACCGTTGCTTTCGCGGGAATAACAATTTTATTTGCACACGAATACAAACCAATGCTTTCGCGGGAATAAATAATTTTGTTTCACGCGAATAGAAACCGTTGCTTTCGCGGGAATAAATATTTTATTTTCACGCGAATACAAACCAATGTTTTCGCGGGAATAAATAATTTATTTTCACGCGAATGGAAACCGTTGCTTTCGCGGGAATAAACATTTTATTTTCACGCGAATAGAAACCAATGTTTTCGCGGGAATAAATAATTTATTTTCACGCGAATGGAAACCGTTGCTTTCGCGGGAATAAACATTTTATTTTCACGCGAATACAAACCAATGTTTTCGCGGGAATAAATAAATTATTTTCACGCGAATGGAAACCGTTGCTTTCGCGGGAATAAACGTTTTATTTTCACGCGAATACAAACCAATGTTTTCGCGGGAATAAATAATTTATTTTCACGCGAATACAAACCAATGCTTTCGCGGGAATAAACATTTTATTTTCACGCGAATACAAACCAAAGTTTTCGCGGGAATAAATAATTTATTTTCACGCGAATACAAACCAATGCTTTCGCGGGAATAAACATTTTATTTTCACGCGAATACAAACCAATGTTTTCGCGGGAATAAATAATTTTATTTTCACGCGAATGGAAACTATTGCTTTCGCGGGAATAAAAATTTTATTTTCACGTGAATACAAACCAATGCTTTCGCGGGAATATATCATTTATTTTCACACGAATGGGAACCATTGCTTTCGCGGGAATGAAATTTTTTATTTTCACGCGAATAAAACAGGGATATTTCACACTAATAACACTATTCTGATAGAGTTTTCGCGTGAGTGTTTTTAATGGCTATAAGCTAAATGAGTAGGAGTGGCTTATACTATATAAGAACAGCTCTCTCTGCATAGAAATCATTCTCTCCAGCAATAAAACATCGACTACTACAGCTGATTTCATCAACTACTACAACTGATTTCATCAACTGCTACAACTGATTTCATCAACTACTACAGCTGATTTCTTGGTGATAAGGTAAGAATTAATAGAAAAATTATTTAATAAAAGTTAAAATGTAATTATTTTACAACACTGTTTAATCATCATATACTAATACTTAACATTTTATTTTAGTTCATTATGAGTTCAAAAAGATACACAATCAAAGACTACCTTCCAAAGATATATCATAGCTATATTAAAGAAAATGTTGAAGTACAGGAAAAGATTGGATATCGCTTGACATTACAAGCTATATTATTATGTATGACACAGCATTTGCTAACTGTAGCTTCTTTACATGGAGAACTTTCACCGATACAATACCGACCATACACTACACATAAATACGTTGACAATTCAGTAGAAATATTTAAGCATATGACTAAAAACAATTTTCAAACAGTTGTAAAAATGTCAAAAACTGTCAGTATTAATGATTACTTAAAGAAAATTCAAAGAAAAGTGTGGAATAAAGAGCTCACTCAAAAATTGATTTCAATACAATGGACTACTGAATTATTATATCATTTTCAATCAGATATATGTAGATACATACAAACGGATGAAAATCTCTCATCATCCATTTTTTCATTTGAAATGATATTGGAACTATTTCAAGCTCACAATATTTAATATGTTCTCTTTATGTATCCCTACTTATTATACAATAAATGTATATATTCACATATTGTTTCATTTTTAATCAATGTATTTATTCAATGTAGATGTATCTCCTCTCTCCTCTCTCTCCTCTTTTCCTCTCTCCTCTCTCTCAAGATACCATATGAGTTCGAATTATGTATAGAATTATCAAAACTTAAATGCCATACATTCAAAATCTAGCTACCATATGAGTTCAAATTAAGTAAAAAAATAATCAAAACTCAAATGCCACTTAAATGCCACTCAAATGCCACTCAAATACCCCTCAAGTAAAATACAATATAAACTCGGCGAATTCATCCAACGCCGTAACCCATTGTCTCAACTCCAAGGTCAAATCCACAAAAAAACACTTGGTAGGGAGATCTGCTCATATATTACTACTTATAGTAACAGCTGATCTATGAAGTAATGGAGACTGGTACAAGCAAGTCTAGCGATACTCGACCTTCACTTCCTCCTAAGAATAGGAGAGGGAGAAATAGCAACAATGAGAGCTCAATGTCCACTAGTGCCAGTTCAGGTAGAGATCATTGTAACCTACAAAACTCTGTGTCTATGTGATGTCTATGTAATCTCTATGTCTATGGTGACATGTTATGATATATTCATGGTTATCTCTATGACATTATAGCTGTCATAGAGCAATCTGTACAAATCAAAATGGTAGTTATTACATATTATTGATGAAGTTAGTATATAAAAGAGATTATTATTGCCAGAAGCTTCGTATTTAAACTTGGTGTATGTTTGTGAGTTTTTGGACTTGCTTTGTTTTTTGTATCAATTTTATTGGTTTCTTTTGTGTTATTGTAATTTTTGTACATTTTTGTGTAATTTATGCTCATTGAGTTGTAGTTTGACTTCCAGGAACGACAAAAGATTAAATACAAAAACTATACATTGTTTTATGTATCTGAGGGTTATATACAAATGTACTTACCCTATATAAGTTATTATATATTACAGGTGAACCTATCCAGGTATGGTATAGACACTCTGGTCAACCCCACATTGCTGGAATGCCTGCCTACCCTGAGTTTATGTGGGTAGAAGATGAGAGAGAGATAATAGATGACATTGGTACCAACTACATTACACACATGTGGATAAGGAATGGAGTGTTACCTACAATGTGTACTGTTGCTCCTCAGCTAACTCACCTACATATTGAAGGTCTTACCAGCCATTCAGATGTACAAAGGTAAGTAATTGATTGGTTTGTGTGTAGGTCATCTATCAGATTGTATTTATTGAAAGTAAATTGTTTCACAATAAAAGTTTCCCAGAGAGAAAACCATCCACAAGGTGGAAATTTGTTTTCAGATTATAAATTGCAGGTAATTTCTTTTGTTGGTATAAAAAGGTTTGATAGGTAAATTCTTCAAAATAAAATGAAACTTATGAGATAGCTAGTGTCTACAACCTTCGTAACTCTATGACATAGCTAGTGTCTACAACCTTCGTAACTCTATGACATAGCTAGTTTCTACTACCTTCATAACTCTATGACATAGCTAGTGTCTACAACCTTCATAACTCTATGACATAGTTAGTGTTTACAACCTTCATAACTCTATGACATATCTAGTGTCTACAACTGACTTAACTCTATGACATAGTTAGTGTCTACAACCTTCATAACTCTATGACATAGCTAGTGTCTACAAGCTTCATAACTCTATGACATAGCTAGTGTCTACAACCTTCAAACTCTATGACATAGTTAGTGTTTACAACCTTCATAACTCTATGACATAGCTAGTGTCTACAACCTTCATAACTCTATGATATAGCTAGTGTCTACAACCTTCATAACTTTATAACATAGCTAGTGGTCTACAACCATTATTAACATGTTGGAATGAGAGCTTTTTATTTTGTCTACTCTGTTTGTTTTTTACTGAAAATTTCTCTAATTTTATTTGTTTTTTGTTTCGTCCTGTGACCTTGATTGCTACAATATACTCACATCATAATTATAATACTGTAGATTTTGTCTAGACAGTGAGCATTTGTGACATCTTGGCCCTCTCTGTGTGACACTGAATTTGTTCTTTAACCAAATATATTACTTCCACACCGAGTCTACCATCTAATTAATAGTAACAATATATTTAATATCTATATATTAAGGTTGACAGCAATCCTCACTGCATATGATCGAGTTTCATTTATTTTGGTTCATTCTAGAATTACAGGGTAGCTGGCAGTTTGTGTGTTTCATGTTAGTGAAATGTGAGGAGATGAATTAACTGCATTCTCTATAAATAACTATAATGTTATATAATATTGTGATAGATTTGCAAGGTTAAGCATCCGGATGGTGTGCTGGTGAACTAAAAGCCAAAGATAAAGGCCAAGGCACAGAAAAGAAGGAGAAGTGAAACTCGTTGTTACCGACTGAACGTTGTACATAACTATATTGAATTGCATTGTGATTATGTTATAGAAAGTCATTATATATATACTGTTGGAGATTATCTCCCCTTGTTTGTGAACAAAAGGTATAATTGTACAAAAAAATGAAGATAAAGCTTGAACTAATGTCGCGTTACCTTGTATTGAATATTGTTCTTCATGTGTGTTTATGTATTACATTTTATCGCTTTATATTGATAAACATAGGACTTTTTCTAGTGAGCCGCACCAGTTTCCGTTTTTGTATTATATGCATAAGTTTGGCTGAGCCAGCTGGCTCAGCGCAGTTGGAGCTATACTGATCAGTAAAGAGAGTATTATCTTGAAACTCTTCTTGTTGCACTTGGCTTTTCTCTATTGACGAGATAGTCTGGATCCTTGGCCCATCTCTACCATAGAGATACTCCCCACCGAATTCCTTCGGTTCTTCTCTATTTATAGAAAGGACCCTCCCCTCAAAGACCAGATCTACTAGCTTATTGAGGCTCTTGAAGCTGTCATAAGATAGTACAACCGGCAGTGACACCTCGTAGTCATCCAGTGTGACTGAAAGGGTGGAGGATTGTGGCTGAACTTAGTCACACGCTACCAAAATCCTCTACGTTGGTGGCAGCTGTGGGATAGGACGAATCTCATCCGGTCACACCTAAGGATTACGGAGGAACTGAGAAAGGACTTCCACTCTTGGATTCAAATGAACCCCCCCCCCTTCCGAATGACAGACAGGCGACAGCGCCGAGCTAGTAGTGCTGGACGGCAACCCCAACTTGCAGGAATGGATGTGCTGGAGAGACTGACCGAAGCCTTTCGGAGCGCAGTACAGCCTCCCAGACAATCCCCTTTTAAAACACCCCGCTACGAAGGCAAGGGGGACGTAGAATATTTTGTAAACCGTTTCGTAGAAGTAACTGCGGCTAATGATTGGAATCAGGAAGCAGCCTTGCTGCATCTAAAAGAATCCCTGCAAGGAGAGGCTCAAGACTGTGGGAAGCCAAACACAGTGGCAGGAGTATTCAATGCCCTACGCGCTCGTTTTGGACTCACTGCCCGTGAGGCTAAGGCGCATTTAGGAAATTTAAGGGGAACTTCAAAGTTCCATTGCAGGATCATGCCAATGAGGTGGAGAGACTGGTCGACATTGCATATGAAGACCTGCCTCCCCTACACAGAGAAAGGATGGCTTTAGATACTTTCTCTGCTACACTGGGTCACGCTTACTTACAGCGACACCTCTTGGCCGTACAACCCCTTACGCTGGAAGACGCCGTAAGGGCAGAAGGAGAATTTCTACAGATTCGGACTGCAGGAGAAGACAGGCAGGCACAGATCCGGATGATTGAGGATCAGGAAGAGAAAGAGCCTCCTAAACCACAGAAGGTGGCACCTGTAGTCGAAGACCCTCTCAATATCCTCATGAAAACCCTCCAACAACTGGCTGAGAAAATAGAGCAAATGAGTAGAGAGCCACAGGCTATGCCCGAAGTCCCACAGATCCAGATGGAAGCTCCACCTAGTTGTTGGAGCTGTGGAGGGAAGGGACACCTCCGAAAGGTCTGCCCGTCCCAGCCTTGGCCATCAGTAGGTAGAGACAACCGTTGAAGGTCGGGAAACGAGCAGCGCCCGCAGCAGTAAACAACAAAACTGGCTGTGAAAGGGCACCCCAGAATTCTAGAAAAAGGAACGGCCCAGTATCTAATTATAACCCATCTGGAGAAAGGCCCCAACAGCGGAACTACAGAGAGACTCCCCGACACGACCCTTGGGAACTACCAATTCGGAATAGGTATGCACCACTGACAGAAATGGATGAGTCGGATTCAGAAGCCAATCCAGACCCATTTCCTTACCCCTCCCCTGCCATACCATCCTTGCTGGATCTATCCAGGCTGTCGCCCACCGGACCACTCATGGAGTCTCCTCGTAGGAAAAGGGTAAGGACTCAGCCCAGACCTCAAGAGTCGGCTGAGACCCCTTTCTAAATACCTACGGAACGTCCCTCCAGACCCAGACAAAGAAGAGTCCCTCTTATTCCGGAAGTGAAGCCCACTGTGCCCGCTGGACTGTATTCTGACAGACCCTACGAGGCCAGCTACTTTGTACCTGGGAAACTAGAAGGGAGAATCGTACACTTTTTGTTGGATACCGGCTGTACCACAAACTTGCTGTCAAAGCACGCCTACAACCAATTACCCCGGCTAGTCAGGAATCAATTGGAAGAAAGCGAGTCCTACGGATTGATAGCAGATGGGACACAACTCCCATTCTATGGAACCATAAGACTCCCCCTCCGGATTCGTGATATCAAGACGGAAGCTACGTTTGTAATCAGTGATATTCATGAAGATGCCATTCTGGGCATGCCATTCTTGGCCTCACATCAGTGTTCGCTGGAATTTCACCGTTCAATACTCATATTGGACGCACAGGAGCTTCAATGCACTGATAAGCATGGACGGTTACTGATAAACAATATACAGGTGATAAGGAACACCCTCATACCCCCTTGTACTGAAATGACGGTCATGGCCCGCGCCAACACACACAACTTCTGCCCCATAGGACTGGTGGAGGGACACGAAACAGGGCCCCCCATGGCAGCTAGTTTGAACCAGCCGGACCCTCAAGGAAGACTCCTGATACGATGCCTTAACCCTACGAACCAGCCCCTCAAACTTAAGGCCGGACGCACGGTAGGAAATTACAAAGGTGTAGAACTTCAAGATATTGATGAGACTACACCCTACCTAACAGAACAGCAGACCAGAGACAGACGGAATGTCTCCCAAGGGCAAAACGTGCCTATGCACGTGCAGAAGCTCTACCAATCTGCCTGCCAGAATTGTAAGAACCATGGTGAAGCAAGACAACTGGCAAGCTTGTTAAGAGAGTATAGTGCCGTGTTCAGTACGGAAGAAGAGGACATAGGAAGGACCACATTGGTGGAACACAGCATTCCTTTGCTGCCTGAAGCCCGGCCAATCCGGCAGCACCCCCACAGGCTTGGACCCCAAAAAGAGGCAGAGGCCGAAAGGCAAGTAGCCCAATTGTTAGAAAAAGGATTGATAGAACCTGCAACAGGCGCCTGGAGTTCCCCGGTGGTCTTTGTTGAAAAAAAGGTCGGATCCTGGCGCTTCTGTATAGATTACCGAAAGTTAAATGCGGTAACCAACCAGGATGCCTACCCCCTCCCTAGAATAGATGAGAGCTTGGATGCGCTTGCCGGTAGTAAATATTTTAGCACGCTAGACTTGGTCAGTGGGTATTGGCAGGTGCCCTTGGATGCTGACGCAAGCGAGAAGTCCGCTTTCTCTACTAGGACAGTTTTATGGAAATGGAAAGTGTTACCCTTTGGATTGACCTCCGCACCAGCTACGTTTCAACGGCTAATGGAAGGGGTCTTACAGGGTCTCCATTGGAAGACGCTACTTCTATACTTAGATGACATAATTGTCATTGCCCCAGATTTCCCTACTCACATACAGCGCTTGAAGGAAGTGTTGGAGCGCCTAAGACAAGCCGGACTCAAACTCAAGCCAAGCAAATATGAGCTGCTCCAGAGAGAAGTGAAATACTTGGGACACATTGTCAGTGCTGAAGGAATCGCTACCGATCCGGAAAAGGTGGCTGCTATCAGGAAATGGCAAGCTCCGAAAGAGTTGAAAGGATTGCAAGCCTTCCTGGGGACCGTAGGTTACTACAGACAATACCTTCCGGAATTCTCTACCTTGGCCAAACCCCTCACCAAACTTACCAGCAAGCATACCCCTTGGGAATGGTGAGATGCACAGGAAACTGCTTTCCGACAATAAAAACAAGGCATGACGTCGGTCCCTATACTAGGTTATCCAGAGGCCACAGGAACGTACATCTTGGATACGGACGCTAGTAACGTTGGAGTGGGAGCCGTCCTGTCTCAGCAGCAACAAGGGCAGGAACGTGTCATAGCCTACTTTAGCAAGACATTAAGTCCATCCGAGAAAAACTACTGTGTGACCCGAAAGGAGCTACTAGCAGTGATCAAAGCAGTTAAGCACTTTCGACCTTAACCTCTATGGCCAGAAGTTTCGTGTGCGGACGGACCACGCTTCTCTGATATGGCTGTGTAGAAGGAGGGAGCCTACCAGTCAGGTGGCCCGTTGGCTGGAGATACTGTCAGAGTTTCAGTATACAGTAGAGCACCGCTCGGGACTCAAGCATGGCAATGCAGATGGACTGAGTAGAAGGTGTCCAGAAGATTGTAGACAGTGCCATCACATAGAAGAGAGAGATGGAGGACCATCTAAACAAGAAATACGAAACGAAGAGTGGACAGGAGCAGCTACCCGCAGTCAAACAGAGGCCTTCAGGCAGGTGGATAAGGAGCAAGAGGCTCATCACGTTGACCGATGCACCGAGATAGAGTTGCTGGAAGCCCAAAAGACGGGCAATCATCCGGTGGCCCGCCTATACAGAGCCATCAAATCCGGAATCCCTCTCACCAAAGGACAATTGGAAATGGGAAGCAGTGAACTGAAGAAGCTAGAGCAATGCAAGGAGTCAATGCGGATCCGGCCCGACGGTATTCTTGAGATACAGGTCTCCCCTAAAGGTAGAGCTAGATGGTGCGCCATTTGCCCGGCTAGTCTGCGCGGAACAACTCTCTGGCAGACCCACGCCATGGCCCACCAAGGAGTAATAAGGACCCTGAAGAGGCTACAACTCACTTGGTACTGGCCCGGCATCACTGCCGATGTCAGGCGTACAGTACGGACATGCGAAATATGTCAGAGAGCCAAGACCGGAGGGACCAAACTTACAGCAGCCCGGCAACAAATGTACGCTGGCCGACCCTGGCAACGAGTGGCGGTGGACCTTGTTGGCCCCCTCCCAGAGAATGCTAAAGGAAATGCATGGATACTGGTACTCACTGACCACTTCACGCGGTGGCAAGACGCCATCGCTATTCCGGACTCTACAGCCCCAGTAGTGGCGGCAGTTCTTGACGAGAGAGTGTTCTGCTATCTTGGCCTTCCGGAGCAAATACACACTGACCAAGGCACCCAATTCGAGTAGCGTCTAATGCAAGAATTGTGTTTCCTGTGGAAGATAGAAAAGACACGAACTACTCCCTATCATCCGCAAGCCAACGGAATAGTGGAAAGAAATAACAGAGTGTTGGGAGACTCATTGAGAGCTTTGCTGTTCCGGAGGGGACAGGAGGAATGGGATCTCCTGTTGCCACAACTAATGAGAGCTTTCCGAGGCACCCCCCATACTACCACTGGTGAAACTGCAAATTTCTTGATGCTTGGGAGGGAGTTAAGGCTGCCGGATCAGCTGTCCTACCACCCTCCACTCACGGATAACATGCCCGTACATGAGTTTGCACAAGCCTTGAAGGATCAGTTAGAGGAAGCACATGAGGCCCTGCGAGAAGAACAAGTACACATCCGGGGTGAGGATGGAGAGGAGCCCTCCTTGTTTGCCCCAAAGGACTTAGTTTGGCTGGAAAATAGAAGACAAAAAAAAGGAGAGAACCCAAAACTACAGGCCAAATTCATCGGACCGTATGAAATACTAAAAGCATATCCCAACCATTCTTACTTAATTGATAGAAATGGCCAACAGTCCGTACAGAATGAGAGCCGCCTGAAGTTGTATAAACCATGTGCTGACCAACAAGGACAAGCCCCTGCAGCCACGGAGCCACACAGGCGGCCAAACATGAAAGGGGGCACCAGAGCTCGTCGTAGGGAACCGCCCCCAACCCACTGGATGTGGAAGTGCGACCACCTGAAGTGAATAGGGAAGACCCCCGAGAGCTGTCTCGACAGATGCAACGGGAGTTGTTGGAAGCCTTACCCAGACTCCTTTTTCCTCCGAAACCAGAAGTAAACCCCCAACCCAGCTCAGAATTGGAAAGAAGGGACTTGGCCCCCATAGAAATACCCTCCGGATCTGGAGAAGATCAACCCCCTTTCCCTGCCCAACCAAGTCAAGAAGTCAGTGCAGAGCCTAGAGAACAGAGGCCCAGGAAAAACGTGGGACCCCCCATAAGGTACGGAGAACAGTACTGCCATCAAACCAGCTCTTCAAGACAGAGAGGTGTTGGAAATGATCCAGAGAGAAGGATACACACCCCCCATTTGGATGAGAGGAGAACCAACCATATTCCATATGACCAGGCCCCCATCTCTGCTGTTAGTGGACAACCAGTCAGAGTACCCCCTCAGGAACAAGAATAGAGAGAATAGAAGAGCCAGAGTTAGGAAAAGACATGAAATGAAGAGACAAAGCACCCCTAGGAATCAACCAGTGATAAGGCATTCGGAGGCAGCAAAAGGCTTGTCCCCCACCCCCACCTTAACAGAAGAGTTACATTTACCATTAAGAAGCCCTAGTATGATACCCCCCACCCAGGAAGTTGAGAGAAGCAACACAGAGATTAATAACTATGCGACCACACCACATCCATCCCTAAAAACACCCCTAGAACCCCCTACAGGACCCCCAGTGAGTCAGAGGATGACAGGAAACGTGCAACTGCCATCCACAAGATCTGAAGATGTGACCAACAGAAAAAATTATCCAAATCGGACAAGAATCCCCAATGCCCTGCCTGAAAGAGCCCCCCAAAATGCAAGCCCCACGAAGTCTCCCAGCATTCAAGAGCATCAGCCAATCAGAATGCTCGAGCCTGGCCATGTGCTCAAGCAGAAGCCATTACAGCTGCATTCATTTACTGGAAGTAGTGCAAGCAGTACATCTACAGCTGAGCAGATTCTGGCCTTACTTGCAGTAGAAATGGAGCATACGGAGCTAAATACTCCAGGTAAGCTGGCTACTGTGCTTGGCAAATTGGAGGAGGTTTTGGGCAGTAGATGTTTGGAACAACAAGGAGCAAATGCAGTGGTAGAGGGAGAAGTTATGGTTAAAGAACAGAGGAGAGAAGAGACGTGCTCTCTGCAAGAATTATTGGAGGACCAGTCCATTCCAGGTGGTTATGTGGACCTGATGGATCCGGATGAGGAGGATGGCATCCTTAATGGTCAGGATGTACCCCTTTCCCTGGACTAACCCAACTATGGGAGGACACAGCCATTGGAAAGCTACTGGAGGATGTTCCTGCGGAGCCAGCCGTGGAAGAAGTAACAGAACCCTCTAGAGCCACCACCCCTCCGGATTGCCCCCCATCCAGACTAGATGAGATCTCACACCCCCTCTCAGGCCATATAGTAAAAGGATATAAGATCACCTTAAGCAGTGACTTATGTTTCCTCCAAAAACTATTGCCGAATTCCCCCTTTTGAAAAGAGCAGACCATGCCAAAGTTAAATCTGGATCCCCTTGCCCCACAGCTATGCAGAACCCTCTCTACCCCTATTCCTCTCTTACCCATTCCCTTTCCAGTGATTTACCCAAAACATACAGTGCCATGTTAAAGGAGCCATCCCCCACGGCTATTCCAGAGCTGACTGGTCACTTGTCAAGCCCCTCCTTGTACAATAATCAACCGATGTAAATATCTAATTAATTGTGACCCCAGCTCAACTAATGGAGGGGAGTATGTGATAGATTTGCAAGGTTAAGCATCCGGATGGTGTGCTGGTGAACTAAAAGCCAAAGATAAAGACCAAGGCACAGAAAAGAAGAAGTGAAACTCGTTGTTACCGACTGAACGTTATACATAGCTATATTGAATTGCATTGTGATTATGTTATAGAAAGTCATTATATATATACTGTTGGAGATTATCTCCCCTTGTTTGTGAACAAAAGGTATAATTGTACAAAAAAATGAAGATAAAGCTTGAACTAATGTCGTGTTACCTTGTATTGAATATTGTTCTTCATGTGTGTTTATGTATTACATTTTATCGCTTTATATTGATAAACATAGGACTTTTTCTAGTGAGCCGCACCAGTTTCCGTTTTTGTATTATATGAATAAGTTTGGCTGAGCCAGTTGGCTCAGCGCAGTTGGAGCTATACTGATCTTGACACTCTTCTTGTTGCACTTGGCTTTTCTCTATTGACGAGATAGTCTGGATCCTTGGCCCATCTCTACCATAGAGATACTCCCCACCGAATTCCTTCGGTCCTTCTATATTTATAGAAAGGACCCTCTCCTCCCCCTCTAAGACCGGATCTACTAGCTTATTGAGGCTCTTGAAGCTGTCATAAGATAGTACAACCGGCAGTGACACCTCGTAGTCATCCAGTGTGACTGAAAGGGTGGAGGATTGTGGCTGAACTTAGTCACACGCTACCAAAATCCTCTACAATATTATATTCTTACAGTCTCAGCTCACTCACTCAGTTGAAGGAGTTGTATCTGTATGATAACAACTTCAGTGACGGAGCACCAGTGGTAATATCTCAGTTGTGTGCTCTGGAGGTACTTGGGTTGGATGGCTGTGGACTAACAGACCTTCCACAGAGGTAAGATATAATTTAACTTGACTCATGCAAGTGTTTAGACAAAACAAAAAAATACACTTATGTTTTAACAGTTGGATGTGCCATCAGCTAGTAGTAACTAGTAGTTTTCATCAGAGTAAAACTTCCATAAAGGCAAATGGATTGGCAAAAGAGACAACTTCATGCAAGAATAGGCTGGCGAACCACCATACAATTATCTCTCTCTACACTCGAGCCAAATGATGAAAATCTGAAAACTGACTGACCACCATTACACTTGGCATTATTTGATATATTTGAAATTCCATGAGACATTCTTTTAGCGCGATGTATAATTGTAAAAGAGGTGGCTGTTTTTGTGAATGACTATAAACTAGAGTTGAAGACTTCTTCCTGTTGCAACAATCACCCCCAAGGTCATAATGATCTCATTGCTAACGAATATAAATAGATCATCGGGATGGTCGGCTAGATAGCCTGTATTATTTTCATGAGTTCACTCCAAAATCAAGAGAAGGCAACTCAAACTTTTAATTAGTTTTAAATTCCAGAAGTGCTGCCGCTTCTTAAAATACGGCACCAATTGAAAAACTTTAATATTATCATCTGACCCATTGTGCTTTGTATCATATGTTGATATTTCTATTTCAAAGGTGCTTCCCACACTTTATGGTTGGCAGCAATCCTCACTGCATATGATCGAGTTTCATTTATTTTGGTTCATTCTAGAAATACTGGGTAGCTGGCAGTTTGTGTGTTTTGTGTTACTGGAATGTGAGGAGATGAATTAACTGCATTCTCTATAAATAACTATAATGTTATATAATATTATATTCTTACAGTTTCAGCTCCCTCACTCAGTTGAAGGAGTTGTATCTGTCTTATAACAACTTCAGTGAAGGGACTCCAGTGGTAATATCTCAGTTGTGCACTCTGGAGGTACTCTGGTTGAATTACTGCCACCTCCAAGACCTCCCACAGAGGTAAGATATAATATAACTTGATTCATACAAGTTTTTAGATAGAGCCAAAAATAAGTCTATAGAGAAACCCTACACTTTTTATGTGTTTTTAAAAGTCATTTCCTTTCTCAAGTTTATGCTATTAAATCTTGGAGTATTTCTAAAATGTGAAATGTTGACAGTCCATCAAATATCATATATTAATCTGTTGACAGGCCACCAAATATCATATATTAATCTGTTGACAACCCACCAAATATCATACATTAATCTGTTGACAGCCCATCAAATATCATATATTAATCTGTTGACAGCCCACCAAATATCATATATTAATCTGTTGACCGCCCACCAAATATCATAGATTAATCTGTTGACAGCCCACCAAATATCATATATTAATCTGTTGATAGCCCACCAAATATCATATATTAATCTGTTGACAGCCCACCAAATATCATACATTAATCTGTTGACAACCCACCAAATATCATATATTAATCTGTTGACAGTCCACCAAATATCATATATTAATCTGTTGACAGCCCACCAAATATCATATATTAATCTGTTGATAGCCCACCAAATATCATATATTAATCTGTTGATAGCCCACCAAATATCATATATTAATCTGTTGACAACCCACCAAATATCATATATTAATCTATTGATAGCCCACCAAATATCATATATTAATCTATTGATAGCCCACCAAATATCATATATTAATCTATTGATAGCCCACCAAATATCATATATTAATCTATTGATAGCCCACCAAATATCATACATTAATCTGTTGACAGCCCACCAAATATCATATATTAATCTGTTGATAGCCCACCAAGTATCATATATTAATCTGTTGACAGCCCACCAAATATCATATATTAATCTGTTGCTCCTGCTACTCACGAGACTTTTTTTCTTCTTCTTTTGGAGTCGAATAAAGTTTTACTTAGGATTTCATCTTGTGAGCTGATGATTTGCAAGCATCAAAAACATTTCAATTGCCCGTCAGGTTTTTGTCTCTATCTATCATTATTCTTTATAAATCTCGTTACACAGTTTTTGAAAATATCATCTAGCTAGTCCTTGTTTGAATTTGTGGTTTGTGTGGAAATTACAGTTCTCACCACTTAAAGCATGCTTTAGAAAGTCAAGAAGTTTCTTGCTGTAAATGATTTCATATAATATCTCAGTCACTCAGTGTTGTTGTACATCATATAGAAGTTGTGTAATAGTAAACTGTTCTCTGTACCATATGTGTTGCTGATATTGTTTATCTGATTTCTACTCCTTCAAATTGTATGTTTTGGCTTTGTTGTACCATATCTGTGTGTAACCTAGATATTGGTATTTGTCTTGTGTACAGTATGTGTATATTTTATTGTAGGTTGGCTTGTGAAACTCAGCTGAAGCAATTTTACCTGTGGGGGAATGACTTTGAGCAGTTGCCATCTGTGATATACAAGATGAGTAACCTGAAGGAGTTGAATCTCTGGAACAATTCCAAGTTGGTTAGAATAAATAAAGAGATTACTAAACTGTTTAATCTTATGGAGCTTAACTGTTATGGCTGTGAGTCGCTCCAGTTTCCACCGTACGCTGTCTGTAAGCAAGGGATATCAGCCGTTAGAAAGTATTTTGCAGACCTTGAGACTGGGAAGGGTGTAGAACTACTTGAGGTACCAGTAGCTGTAGTAGGTATGTTACGTTCTGGTAAGAGTAGTATTATAAAAAGTCTTAAAGCCGGTGAAAGAAAACTAACTTTCCGACAAGAAGGTTCTGCATCAGATGAAACAACAAGAGTGTTTCAAATGGAAGACTTGAGTTTGAAGGAATCGCGTGTAAGATTTATAGACTATGGTGGACACGAGGTCTACCACATGGCATATCAGCTAGTAATTAATGAGCGTTGTCTCCCTCTTGTCGTTGTCAACCTCAAACAGTTCCATGATCTGTCGGTCTCAAAAGGATGCAAAGAAGCTAGCAGAAAAGTGTGCATAGATTGGTTGTCTCATCTGTATCTAGCTTGTCCGAGGTTAGGTGCACCTTTGTTGGCTCTCACTCATACAGACATGTTGGCAGACGATATGGTGAGTAAGTGCAGAGAGCAGCTGATAACTATGTGTGAGACCATCAGAGATGAAATGTTAAAGGAAGATCGCTTGTGCTCAGGTGCATTGACTAACAACTCTAGTAGTATACTTCATCTGGCCAATCGTCAGCTTCCACTCTTTGCCTCTGAAGACATCTTTGAATTCAGCAATGACCTCTCGGAGAAGTCAAACATTGTGACTCTATGCGATAATCTGGACAGTCGATGTCAGAGTATTCATTTAGAGGTTCCGAGACTTTGGGAAATAGTAGAGAAGTTTATCACAAAAGAAAGAGAGAAGCCGTATGTTGCCTTGTCAGAGGTGAAGAAGGAGTTCCCTACAGATGATCCCATCACAATACTACGTTATATGCACAACACTGGAAAGGTTCTTTGGTTCGAGCGTATTGATGCACTTTCACCTTTCATCTTCCATGACATTGCAGCAATCACAGATATGATATCTCTTCTCCTCAACCATTCCTCAGATGAAGCTTGGAGTGAGCGAGTCAAAACATTCATTCCTTTCACATACAAGCAGCGAACAATCAGCCATAACAAATACTCATCACTAGTAGAACAGTTCACTACTAGCGGAATCATAGATGGAGCTTTATTGGATCATCTTCTCGAGTCTGACGCCAGATTTCCTGTTGCAATAGCCAAGGAACTTTTGATGAGTTTTCACATCCTGCATAAATCGCTACCCGATGGGAAGGGATCTACCTACATACTTCCATATTTTGCTCAAACTCAGATGGACAACTCATGGCAAACAGAAGATCCAGTACCACTGAGAACAGACATTGTATTTGGTGGATTGTCTCCCCCTGAGTACGTCTATCAACTTATGACTGTGGTAGTTCTCAACCACACAAATAGTCTGCTGGCCAATGTGAGGGTGAAGAGGGATGGTGTAACCATATACCATGGAGATTGTAGCACACATCTGATCCATGACTGCAGTGAGAGGAAGGTTACCCTGCAAGTGTCATCTACTGTTGCAAAGCTCGCCCATTCATGGAAACGTTTGATTGATACAGCTAGGGACATCCTGCGTCTACTCTCTGATACGTGGAAAGCCAGCCATGCAGAAGTATTGATCTACTGCGCTCAATGCCTCCTCAGTGGCACCTCTGACCCTGCGTGTTACGTTGAACCTGACTGGTTTTATGACGACGATGACCTCTACAAGATCTGTAGAGCTGTTGATCCTCTAGAGAAAGTGATATGCACCAGCAAAGACCTGAAGCCTTCGGTACCCAAACCTCTCAGATTCCCTTGTGAGTTTGTGCTTCTTGTCATTTCCTCTCTTTATTTTACCTGCACCTGTTCACTCACTAGTGTTATGTAATCTATTGTGTAACAGGAAGTAGTCTACTATCCAGCTGATTAGTTAAGTGTATGTTACAGGTGAGCAATTGTCTGCTGATGACATACAAACTCTAGAGAAGCACATCTCTGCTATAACAAGGAGTTGTCCTCCCCAATTAGCAGGTATTCTGTTTGTATGAATAAGTAGCTAGTGAGTCACATGCCATAACAAGTATTGTGTGTGACTATTTACTTGTACATACAACAGGTGTAGATAGCGACATCTCTGATGTGTGCATTGAAGCGTATCGTGATATCCTTACCAAAGATAATATCTACATATCAACGAGACCAGAAAAAGTTACAGATGAGAGAATTAAACAACTCTATAGAAAGGAAGAGAAGGTAGTAACTAGCAGTGTTAACTAACATACTGCATACAAGTTGATATCTATTGTATGTATACATACATATAGTGAGTTGTACAAAAGGTAGACAACTACCAAATATACTTTAGGTGTACCCAATGAGTGACAGGATTAGAGGTAGAGCACTCATCATAAACATCAAAGAATATTCCCACACGGATAAGAAAAGAGATGCTTCCGATGTTGACTATGATAACATCAGCCTTATGTTCAAAGTGCACGGTTTTGTCATCGCTAAGTCACAGACGGAGTTGTCTAACCTCACTAAACGGGTACTGTCTGTCTGTGTGTCTCTTGTCTATGTGTAAAGCTGTCACTATTTGTACAGAATTGAATATTTTATTTTATCTTAATAGAAAATCTTTGATGAAATAGTAGAGGAGACGAGAAGAAAGGAACATGAAAAGTTGGGAATGTTTGTACTTGTTTTAATGAGTTTCGGTAAAAGGGGGGGAATACTCCTAGACAGCAATGGACAAGCAGTAGACCTTTCAGACATCCAGGATCTGCTTTCTCCGGGTAACTTTGCTGCAATGGAGGGCAAACCAAAACTGTTGATTATACAAGCTTGCTCTGGTGGTGAGTTGTACAGCAATCAAATATAGCTGTTACTTCGTGTAGTTATCTCCACCTTATCCAGTCAAACATTGATCATAACCTGCCACAGAGTCTTGTAAACCCACCATCTTGTGTTAGTTTTCTTTTCAAACTCACTGCATGTCTGTCTAAAGGAGCTCAGCCCAAATATTGTACTAACAATTATATACATTGTGTTATTTGGAGTTGTGTTCACTCCATGTATGGTCATGTCACCTAACAGTTACATAATGCAACTGACTGTACAATGTACATGTATAATGTTTTACTTTTAACCTGATGTTTTGTGTAATTCAGTTCGTGAGGATCATGGAGCCAACAAAAGTTTGCTTGTTGAAGTGACTTCTACTGCACCTGATGCATCCAGCCAATCAGCTGCTTCTACAGCCAACTCTTCCAACCAGTCAACTGGTGCATCTGGTTCTACCCACCAATCAGCTACTGGTGCATCTGGCCCTTCCAGCCAATCAGTGACTGCCAGCACTAGTCCTATGACATTCAATGTAGCCTCTAAAGGACCATACCATCTCAGTGCACCAAAAGCTCTCAATGTAGATGATTTCTACATAATGAAGGCCAGCAGTGAATGTAAGTCTATCTATAGGATAAAGTGGTTATTCACCCATCGTCTTCTACAACACCCTTGTACTGCCTTGTCCTTCCCCTGTTCTTCACTTCTCTACTATCTACTCTACCTGTACCCATCCCTGACCCTACCCAGGTATTCTACACCCTTCCTCCAACTATACCTCTCCCTACCCATCATATTAGTTGTATGACAATTGACACAATACTCATCCACTGTCTTCCCATTAAAGTTGTGACTCGGTTAAGAAATTTAGTCAAGATTGTTTTTGTTTTCCCATTTACTGTTCTTGATTAATCGCAAAATTGATCTCCTGTGATACCTGTAATTAGCTCCAATTCTTCATTATATAATTTAGATCTCTTTTCTCTGATTAAAAATTATAAGCATGGGATTGCTTCATGGTGGATTGGAATTCATTCTCAGTTATGGAAATGGTAAAGTTGAAACATTACTAACAACAATAATAATATAAAATGCCAGTCAAACAAAATTGAAATAAATTAAAAGATGGTTTTTAATCGGGTTACTCTTTTGTGAAAACTGTTTGTGTTAATCATAAAAATAACTCGACTAAATCACAGCCTTAATAATTACCAACATATCTAGGCCTGTAGTATTGTAATGGAATTTAGCATAGGTGGCCTCTATCATTGATGCTATGCTAGCCAGTATGCAGTGTATAAACACTCCTTAGTCATACTAGACTCAGCTCCGCCTGATTGCCTCAGTATAGAAGTGGATGTGTGCCTGCCGCAGAGACAGATGAGTCAAGAATTCAAGCAGGGGATTTCCCGCCTTACTAAAGAAGTTGGCTGGCGCATTATTGTTATGTTTATTGACTTTATATATGTTTTCATTGCGCCTGCTTGTTTATGCTATTTTGTTTGACCTATATTAATGTTATTGACCAATCCTGTTCTGTTATATTTCAACTGTTCATTAGAATATTGAACTGCATAACTTGGTCAACATGTGGCCCAGTGGGCAGATTAGATTGTGCGCTTACAAAGAGAGGTACTCTGAGTAAGCTTTTGTCTCTTGAAGCAATAAAGTGTTAGCTATTGTAACCCGGTGTGTTCACTTGGCAGTTGGCCAAAAAGTATTAGGATACTTGCACACGGCACGGCACAACACGGAGCTTATTGACTCATAGCTCATCTACAAATAGAGCCACTACTAGTAAACAAGTAGCTCTCATTAGCAATTGCTGTTACATTGCTAAACCAGTACACTTCTCTAGTAGCTGTTTGGTAAAGGTGCGACAAAGCCCTTTACATTGGTGGCAGCAGTGGGATACTAGTGAACGTTAGACACTACTAGAGAAGCTGTACACTGCCAAACACCACCCCTACTCATTCCCCGAGTATTGGTGTTTGCTATACCGTAATAGTTGCCTGGTAGCAGCCAAACTACCACCCAAGGACACTGTTACGCCCCTTGCTCTGACCCGGTGGTACCCCCCACCCGGCAGAACACCCCCCTCTCCTTGCTGTGTTTGATAAGAGAACTACAGTCACCCTGCTCGGTGAACTCGGTAGTCGCTGTACTGCTCACGCGAGAACGTACAGGCATCTCTTTCAAACCCTGGGTACCCCTCTCAGTTCTGCAGGGTACCCCTCTCAGCTCTGCAGTGTACCCTGCATACGCTGTACCGGGTGATTTAGAAACTGTCCTGCCTATATACGGCCAGAGTTTCTAACCTAGTGTTGACACGGCATTGACGCGGTGTGCTGTCAGTCTTCCACTGTTCATCTGGTACACGGAGTTGTCTCCTCCCATGCTGACAAACCCTGCATACGCTGTACCGAGTGATTTAGAAACTGTCCTGCCTATATACGGCCAGAGTTTCTAACCTAGTGTTGACACGGCATTGACGCGGTGTGCTGTCAGTCTTCCACTGTTCATCTGGTACACGAAGTTGTCTCCTCCCGTGCTGACAAACCCTGCATACGCTGTACCGAGTGATTGAGAAACTGTCCTGCCTATATACGGCCAGAGTTTCTCACCTAGTGTTGACACGGCATTGACGCAGTGTGCTGTCAGTCTTCCACTGTTCATCTGGTACACGGAGTTGTCTCCTCCCGTGCTGACAGACCCTGCTGATTGTGAAGACTATACCCCACGTTGATGACCACACAGAGAGCCAGGAGCACTGGGCGGTTGCCAGTGGGCACGGCAGAAGCTGAGGCGTTAGACAGACTCACACAGACCCTGCGAGGAGTGTTGCAGCACCCTGCACCACCCGTTGCTCCTACACGGGACTTCAAACCTCCCAAGTTCAATGGACAGGGTGATGTAGAGTACTTCATCACACGGTTTCTAGAAGTCGCTGAAGCAAATGAGTGGAATGCTCGCCAAACCCTGCTCCATGTGAGAGAGGCACTTCGTGATGAAGCACTGGATTGTGGTAGACCCAACACCCTGCAAGCAGTGTTCACAGCACTTCGTGCTCGCTTTGGCCTTACACGCCGTGAGGCGCTACAGAGTGTAGCACACTTGAAGAAGGCATCGAAGACTTCCCTCCAAGAACATGCTAGCGAGGTGGAAAGACTAGTTCGAATAGCCTATGAAGATTTGCCAGACAGACACGTGGAACGCATGATACTAGAGACGTTTTCCTCCACCCTGGGTAGCCCATTTCTGCAACGCCATTTGTTAGCAGTGGACCCACAGAGCCTGGAAGACGCAGTTCGTGCTGGAAGCGAGTTCCTCCACATCAAGGCAGTTCCTGACTCGAAACCATACAGGGTACGAGTTGTAGAAAGTGATGAAGAAGAAGAAGAACCCAGTAAGCCTTCCATGAAACCATTCCATCATTATCAGACTTCTGCCATGGTGTCGCAGGCTCCAGGAGGGATGGCTCACCCATGTCGGGTTACTAACAACTACCCCACAATGAGCTACTCCTCTCCACCCCAGCAGCCAGCGCCCGTGTCGGAAGGTGTGATGACTCATCTACTCCAGACAGTGCAGAACATGGCATTAGAGTTGCAACAAATGAGACAGTGGCCGCAGCCGGGTATGCATACACCCCCTGTTGGCGTGTACCCTGCTCCTGCAGCGATGCAAGCTCCTGCCCGTGTTCCCCACTACACTCCTAATGTGGTGCCAAACCTTTCACCTGCCATCCCTGTCATGGAACAGATCTCTCCACACACGGTGTCACAGCCTGCTACGGCGCAGTTGGTTCCCCCTCAGTGTTGGGGCTGTGGACAGACAGGCCACTACAGTAGAGGCTGTCCGTCTAAACCTAAGACAACCACCGTAAGCAGAGCAAAACTCGTGTCGGGGAACGACCAGCCTGCCCCCGCTCAGAGACACCAACCAGTAGTTGCACCAGTCAGCCCGTCAGTGGAGTGCCCTTCACGCCCTAGAAATAGAGCATCGCCTCCCCCCTCCCGAGCTGCAAAGGTTCAACCTAACTGCTTGTCTAACACTGAGATAGAACGGCCATACCGGGCAAGCTACTTCCTCCCAGGGAAGCTTGAAGGCAAGTCAGTTACCCTTCTAGTCGATACCGGCTGCACCACAAATCTCCTAGCCAAGCACGTCTTTAACCAGTTACCTGAGTCAGTAAGACAGTCAGTACAGGAGAGTGAGCCACATGGTATCCTAGCCGACGGTACCCAGATCCCCTTCTATGGCACGGTGAGAGCTACCCTTCGTCTCCGTGGTGTGAAAACTGAAGCCACATTTGTTGTCAGTCGCATAAACGAAGACGCTATTTTGGGGATGCCTTTCCTCACCGACCATGATTGCCGAATGAGGTTCAACGAGTGTGCCATTGTCGTAGCAGGAAAAGAGATTCGCTGTACGGACAAGAACGGTACACTGCTAATGAACAATGTTCAGGTCCTACGTACCACGCAGCTACCTCCAGGCGAGGAGTCTACCATCCTGTGTAGGGACACCACAAAGAGTTGCCTACCACTTGGGTTAGTAGAGCCCCGACACGGAGGCCCTCCAATTGCTGCTAGTCTGAACAAACCAGATAGCAAAGGACATGAAGTAGTGAGGTGTGTGAACCCGACTGCTCAGCCAGTAGAACTGAAGGCGGGAAGCACGAGAGACCACTACAGAGGAGTGGGCCCTGGAGAGGTTGAGCCGACCGAGGCGGTTGCCATGCCTGCCTCCACCCCTCCTGCTCAATCTTCTCCACCCCTGTCTCCCCTACCTGCGTCCCCTCTGCTGGAACCACCACCATTGAAGACTGAATTGCCTCTTCCACCGGAAAGGACGGTGTCAAATTTGGAGCGGCCAGTTGTAAGAAGGCCTGCCACTCCCACAGTTGTTGACAGCAAATCTGGTGAAGATCGAACAAGTGGTTCAGCCAGAAACGGTCAAAACGTGCAGGAGTTGTCTCCCCCAGTGGCTGAGGCACCCCCACCCCTTGTAGAGACTGAGAGCCAACCACCACTTGTGTCATCACAACGGCCACGAAGGAACGTCGGCCCACCCAGGCACTATGGACAGCCACTATGCCATCTGATTGCAACTGCAAAAGAAGTGGATAGAGTGGCCGAAAATGCCAAAATGCCTGAGGTTCAAACGGATCTCCTGGGTGGAGTTCTCACGGAAACCCCCACAAACTGGGTATCTGCAGAAAGGCCAGGTTCTAGCGCTGCTGCATGCCAAGATTTAGATTGCTGGCAGCAAAACCCATCAAGCGCTGAGGACCCAAAGTCGACCCGTTTTCAACCTAGGGGTAAGGATTTCCAAAAACGGTTAGTGCCGCCCGGAAAGAAGAATAGCTCCGGACGGGATGTAGCCACACCCCCATTCTGGGTGTCGTTGGAAAGAAGACACTCTAGCAAAGATGCCAGAAAAAATCCAGGAGAATATTCCTCTCCACCAGAGAACTACGGCCGGTCAAAATCTGAGTTAAACCACCAGTTAGTCTTTGCGGATCCACCACTGCCTGTTGTTTGCAATGCTTCTAGTCAAGATCAAACAAACCTGCCGCACGCGGGAACAGGCATTTCTGAACAAGTACCCAAAGTGACTGGACGTGCCAACCACTACATGGATTCCCCTACCAGTGTTTTGCCTCAAGAAGGAGATGAATGCCTTCAACTGCAAGTAGAAGAAGAGTTCGAGGACGAGATTACCTCTGCTGCCGCACAGCTGCCTCCCTCCCTTTCTTCACGGGACTGTCCCACTTCTCAGTCCACCCCTTCTGCACAGAAGATTGCTGCTACCCACCGGGTACCCTGCGCAGAGGGAAGGAAGAAAGAGATAGAGAGAGAGAACGAGCTCTTAGGAGTCACCAGTCAGAGTGAGCTGATGGACAATTGGGTTCGCCGCCATAGCTCCTCCCGTGACCCCTTGGCACTCAAGCAGACACCTCCTCTTCAGTGGCAGTCCACGGAGTCTCCACCACTCCCAGCTGCCCCCACACCCCCCAGTGTACCCACGGTGCCGGCATCGGACACTCTCCCCTGTAGCCAGAGTGTTGCGAAACTTCCTGCCAGCTCTTCCACCTGCCGTGGGCCCCCCACCCCCTCCCGGGTGTTGGACACTTCACCCCCGACCCGGGGCCCCCCTCCCCCGGCCCGGGATGACCCGGGGTTGAGTCTAAGTACAGTAGTCGTGCAAGAAAAGCCACCTATAGGTACTAGACTGCCTCACGCGGTCACCAGGGAGCGTATGCAGGCGCTGGGGAAGATTGTTCCTAGTAAGAGGAGAGGAGCAGAGCTCTTGGCTGGACCTTCTAAGCGGGGTAACCTCCCCCTTACAGCCACCCCCTCCTCTACACTAGGTTCTCCTCCACTGACTGTGCGAGCCATTGCCACCTTGCCTGGCTGTACGGTGTCCAGTGGACAGATTCCGCTCCTCGACCTGATCCCCACACGGAGGAAGGCGAGGACTCCTGCTGTGCCCCCAGCACCTGTACCCACCTCCCCTTTGCCAGTAGATGAACCGCCTCTTTCGGTGTCTACGCCTGTAGTCAAGTTAGTTGACATTGCTGCCTCCTGCCCTTCCTCACCAACCGTGGAGGAAGAGGTGGTAGCTCCTCACCTGGTAGGCCAGAAACCTCCTATTGCCCGGCGACTCTTGCAGTGGGTCGCCCCCAAGACGGAGAAAGCCATCCAGAGAGATTTGAAGAGGGCACGGCGCAGTACCTGCCCAAGTTGTAAGTTCGTAGCAAAGAACATGAGGCAACTGTCGGTGCATGTCCACCAGCACCACGTACGCTACTTTTGCCGCTGTAGATACTCGAGTAGCAGCAGAGATAGCATATACAGCCACCAGAGGGCGCGTGGAGGTTCAGAAGATACTGATCACCACCAACGCCTTGGCTATATTTATGCTGTAGACCGAGAGAGTTACTCGGCTTTCTGCAGGTACCAGAAATGGATCAATCCAGCGCCATTCGGTACCTGCCAACCTACCCAGACTGGAAAGGTCCAGTCTCCTCCCCCAGCACCTTCGAGGTGTGATGCAGTCATGGCTCCCCTCCCAGGACCCTCCCCTACACCACCTGGCGTTGTGCCGCTGATGGCTATACCCCTAACCGGGTATAAGATACCAAAGAAGCCGCACACGGTGGTTGTACCAAGTCCTGAGGCCATGATTGTCTCCCCTGGGCCCCCTCCCTCTCCACCCCCTGCTCCCCTTGCAGTAGGCCGGACCTTCGCACCCGGTGTTTCCCCCGTGCTCCCACCAGCAGACCCTCCAGTCTTTGAGGTAGATCTGCCAGTACGGTTTATGCAGAACAGGGCGCGATGGGCTGCTGCGTTAGAGCAGGGTGCCGCTGAACTGGACTCTCAGTTGCAGGGCCTTCGGATGAAGGTGGTCACGGGCACCCTCTCAGAGACAGAAGTTGCCAGGCTAAAGGCGCAAGCAGAACTCCTGAAGGGAGAGATAGTCGAACTAAAGCAAGCCGCACAGACAGTGCGAGGCCAGCTGTTCTAGGAAAGGTATTCCTCCGCTCCCTTCGGTAGTCACACGGGTTGTGTGCAACCCTCCCTCCGTTAGTCACACTGGTTGTGTGCACCTCTCTCAGTCGGTCACACTGGTTGTGTGTACCTTCTACCGTATTAACCACCGGGTGATGTGTTATCCTTCCCACCCCCTTTTATTAGTCCACTGGTTGTGGGCCCCCTTCACTCCCTCTGTGCACTATGCAGGGTGTGATTTCCCCCACTGTAGACGCACATGGACTTGTGCAAAGGGTTGCGCTGTAAGCGTAGACCTCTCTCCTCTCTTGGAGCGGCCACCTCATGACTGGTTAACTATGAGTACGGCGATACTAATAGTTGAAGCGGCCTATGTAATGGAATTTAGCATAGGTGGCCTCTATCATTGATGCTATGCTAGCCAGTATGCAGTGTATAAACACTCCTTAGTCATACTAGACTCAGCTCCGCCTGATTGCCTCAGTATAGAAGTGGATGTGTGCCTGCCGCAGAGACAGATGAGTCAAGAATTCAAGCAGGGGATTTCCCGCCTTACTAAAGAAGTTGGCTGGCGCATTATTGTTATGTTTATTGACTTTATATATGTTTTCATTGCGCCTGCTTGTTTATGCTATTTTGTTTGACCTATATTAATGTTATTGACCAATCCTGTTCTGTTATATTTCAACTGTTCATTAGAATATTGAACTGCATAACTTGGTCAACATGTGGCCCAGTGGGCAGATTAGATTGTGCGCTTACAAAGAGAGGTACTCTGAGTAAGCTTTTGTCTCTTGAAGCAATAAAGTGTTAGCTATTGTAACCCGGTGTGTTCACTTGGCAGTTGGCCAAAAAGTATTAGGATACTTGCACACGGCACGGCACAACACGGAGCTTATTGACTCATAGCTCATCTACAAATAGAGCCACTACTAGTAAACAAGTAGCTCTCATTAGCAATTGCTGTTACATTGCTAAACCAGTACACTTCTCTAGTAGCTGTTTGGTAAAGGTGCGACAAAGCCCTTTACAGTATATAGGCCTCTGCACACGCACCGGTTTTTGCCCGAGTTCCGTTTCCGTTGGCAGTAAGTTGTGGATTGGCAAGAGCGGTTTTGCTGGCTGTTAGTAGTTTAGCAGTTAATTATTTCTTCTCTCCCCCTCGCCTTTTCAATAATATTCTCAGCTGTGATTCGACAATATTCAAACAGCGAGTTGACGTATAATTTTTGTTGTTTCTTTTTTAGTGAAAATGATAACTATTATTATTTATGTATCATGTTTAATTAAACTTTTATTTTTTACAGTAATACAATAATTGAAATATATTATGATTATTATTATAATAACTATAATATGCAAGTTATAGTATACAATAATTAAAAAGTGATGAAAAAAAAGTTATTTACAGGTGATACACTAGTAAAAATGTATATATTTTGATTATTAAACTAATAGCTATACCAGTTGATGTATATAATTAATAAATAGTGATAAATCAACAAAACATTATTATGAATACCTTATTTAACACTGCTGTGAAATGATTGTTGGAAACTGCAAAAAAGCCTAGTTCGCATTATATAGCTACTATTGATTTGATTTGATTGGTTGATGATCGGTCGGCCATTATTATTGTAGTTACGTGTGAATCAAGCAGGTATGGTCGATAGTTAACTACTCCTGCCTTGGAAACGGAACAACGATCGAAAAACGATGCGTTTGCAGAAGCCTGTGCAAAAAGTGTAATTGATTTTAGGCTGACTAAGAGCCATACTTTGACTAAGAGCCAGCTCAAGGTTTTCATAGCCTTACTTCCCCTCCACTTCTTGCTCTCCACCCCTTCAGCCCTCCACATTTCTACTTCTCTCCACCCCTTCAACTCTCCACATTTCTTCTCCTCTCCACCCCTTCATCTCTCCACATTTCTACTCCTCTCCTTAAACAATTTCAGTGTCCATCATTCATCTCTCCTTCATTTATCTCTCTTTCACTTATCTCTCCTTCATTCATCTCTGCTTCACTCATCTCTCCTCTCATCTCTCCTTCACTTATCTCTCTTTCTCTCATCTCTCCTTCACACATCTCTCCTTCACTCATCTCTCCTTCACTCATCTCTTCTTCACTGATCCCTTCTTCACTCATCTCTCCTTCACCCATCTCTCCTTCACCCATCTCTTCTTCACTGATCCCTTCTTCACTCATCTCTCCTTCACTCATCTCTCCTTCACTCATCTCTCCTTCACTCATATCTCCTTCACCCATCTCTTCTTCACCCATCTCTTCTTCACTGATCCCTCCTTCACCCATCTCTACTTCACTTATCTCTCCCTCACTTATCTCTCTTTCACTCATCTCTCTTTCACTTATCTCTCCTTCACTTATGTCTTCCTCACTCATCTTACCTTCACTTATGTCTTCCTCACTCATATCACCTTCACTCATCTCTCCTTCACTCATCTCTCCTTCACTCATCTCTCCTTCACTCATCTCTCCTTCACTCATCTCTCCTTCATTCATCTCTCCTTCACTCATCTCTCCTTCACTCATCTCTCCTTCACTCATCTCTCCTTCACCCATCTCTTCTTCACTGATCCCTCCTTCACTCATCTCTACTTCACTTACCTCTCCCTCACTTATCTCTCTTTCATTCATCTCTTCTTCACTGATCCCTTCTTCACTCATCTCTCCTTCACTATCTCTCCTTCACTTATGTCTTCCTCACTCATATCACCTTCACTCATCTCTCCTTCACTAATCTCTCCTTCACTCATCTCTCCTTCACTCATCTCTTCTTCACTCATCTCTCCTTCACTCATCTCTCCTTCACTCATTTCTCCTTCACCCATCCCTCCTTCACTCATCTCTCTTTCACTCATCTCTCTTTCACTTATCTCTCCTTCACTTATGTCTTCCTCACTCATCTTACCTTCACTTATGTCTTCCTCACTCATATCACCTTCACTCATCTCTCCTTCACTCATCTCTCCTTCACTCATTTCTCCTTCACCCATCTCTTCTTCACCCATCTCTTCTTCACTGATCCCTCCTTCACCCATCTCTACTTCACTTATCTCTCCCTCACTTATCTCTCTTTCACTCATCTCTCTTTCACTTATCTCTCCTTCACTTATGTCTTCCTCACTCATCTTACCTTCACTTATGTCTTCCTCACTCATATCACCTTCACTCATCTCTCCTTCACTCATCTCTCCTTCACTCATCTCTCCTTCACTCATCTCTCCTTCACTCATCTCTCCTTCATTCATCTCTCCTTCACTCATCTCTCCTTCACTCATCTCTCCTTCACCCATCTCTTCTTCACCCATCTCTTCTTCACTGATCCCTCCTTCACCCATCTCTACTTCACTTATCTCTCCCTCACTTATCTCTCTTTCACTCATCTCTCTTTCACTTATCTCTCCTTCACTTATGTCTTCCTCACTCATCTTACCTTCACTTATGTCTTCCTCACTCATATCACCTTCACTCATCTCTCCTTCACTCATCTCTCCTTCACTCATCTCTCCTTCACTCATCTCTCCTTCCCTCATCTCTCCTTCATTCATCTCTCCTTCACTCATCTCTCCTTCACTCATCTCTCCTTCACTCATCTCTCCTTCACCCATCTCTTCTTCACTGATCCCTCCTTCACTCATCTCTACTTCACTTACCTCTCCCTCACTTATCTCTCTTTCACTCATCTCTTCTTCACTGATCCCTTCTTCACTCATCTCTCCTTCACTATCTCTCCTTCACTTATGTCTTCCTCACTCATATCACCTTCACTCATCTCTCCTTCACTCATCTCTCCTTCACTCATCTCTCCTTCACCCATCTCTTCTTCACTAATCCCTCCTTCACTCATCTCTACTTCACTTACCTCTCCCTCACTTATCTCTCTTTCACTCATCCCTTCTTCACTAATCTCTCCTTCACTTATCTCTTCTTCACTTATCTCTCCTTCACTTATGTCTTCCTCACTCATCTCACCTTCACTCATCTCTCCTTCATTTATCCCTCCTTCACTCATCTCTCCTTCACCCATCTCTCCTTCACCCATCTCTTCTTCACTGATCCCTTCTTCACACATCTCTCCTTCACTTATCTCTTCTTCACTTATCTCTCCTTCACTTATGTTTTTCTCACTCATCTCACCTTCACTCATCTCTCCTTCATTTATCTCTCCTTCACTCATCTTTCCTTCGCCATCTCTCCTTCACTCATCTCTCCTTCACTCATCTCTCTTTCACTCATCTCTTCTTCACTCATCTTTCCTTCATTTATCTTTCCTTCACTTATATCTCCTTCACCCATCTCTCCTTCACCCATCTCTTCTTCACTGATCCCTCCTTCACTCATCTCTCCTTCACTCATCTCCCCTTCACTGATCTCTCCTTCACTTCTCTCTCCTTCACACATCTCTCTTTCACACATTTCTCGTTCACTCATTTCTCTTTCACTCATCTCTCCTTCACTCATCTCTCCTTCATTCAAATTTCCTTAACTCGTCTCTCCTTCATTTATCTCTCCTTCGCTTATCTTTCTTATATAATGTTTGATGTATGTTCTGTATGTCCACCACATCATGGCTATTTCTAGCTAGTGAATAGAGTATATGTTTATTTGTACTCCTTCTTGTGTCAATGTAGTCGTAGCGGTCAATCAGTATAGTAAATGTTTTATTGTAATTGTTATATAAACGGTTATGTAATATGTTATATCTATGACAGCATATCTGGCTACTAGACATCCCACACATGGCTCCTGGTTCATTAGAACATTGGTACATACTTTCTATGAACACTCTAATCACAAAGACATAGAGACATTGTTCAAGACTGTGAGTATTTACTAGTTACTAGTTTGTTTGTGTCACACCCACATTTTTAGGGTATATGTACACAGAGTGCATGTGTAGTAGTTGTCTTCTCTATACTCTCTGTTGTACTGATGGAAGAGACTGTAGTTTTTGTTTCGACCAATCCAATTGCTTTGTTTTACCCGCTCATCTAACTATTTTCAGCAACTTCAAGGTCCACCAATTGATTGTCTGGGTTTTGTGGAGTTGTCTCCTCTCCCTTTTACATTTCTTTATGACATCATCTGTATATTATGTAATACCTACTATTTACTGTGTAATGTTTGTATTATCGTATGTTTTAGATTCAGGCAAGGGTGAGACAGATAAGTTTGGCTCCTGACATCGTCAAACGAGACGACTACCAAGGAGGAAACACACCAACTGCCATTTGTACATTCACTAAACTTCGCAAGTTGTACTTGTTTCCTGGATACAATCCTAGATAGAGATATATTTAGTGTAGTACAACAGATGTATGTACTACTTTATATTGTACATTGACTCTTTCTATCTACTTTATACATTGTGTAATTTGTATTGAGTGCTCTAATGACTCTCTATTACACTCTATGGTAGAGTAAGATAACTCTATGTATTATGTCACATAGAGTTACACTTAAATTGTTAGTAGATTTATCTATTATATGTAAATACTGACATCTAATACAATAGAACAAAGTAAATTGTTTCCTCTATATAATTATTTTACTTTACAAGCTCACAAAAGAGACTTCTGGTAGAAAATTGTTCACATAATTTTGTTACTATCAGTTTGACTGTCGTTTCTGTTATTTGTTGCTTTCATTAGTCTTTGGTCACATGACCAAGTACTTGTTTGGTCACATGACTTAGCACTTGTGTGGTCACATGACCAAGTACTTGCTTGGTCACATGACTGAGTACTTATGTGGTCACATGACTAAGTACTTGTGTGGTCACATGACCAAGTACTTGTTTGGTCACATGACTTAGTATTTTTGCGATCACATGACCAATTACTTGTGTAGTCACATGACCGAGTACATGATTTGTCACATGACTGAGTACTTGTGCTGTCACATGACCAGGTACTTGTTTAGTCACGTGATTAAGTACTTGTGTCATCACATGACTAAGTACTTGTTTGGTCACATGACTTGGTCCTTGTGTGGTCACATGACCAAGTACTTGTTTGGTCACATGACTGAGTACTTTTGTGATCATATGACCAAGTACTTGTGTAGTCACATGACCAAGTACTTGTTTGGTTACATGACCAAGTACTTGTTTGGTCACATGGCCAAGTGCTTGTTTGGTCACATGAATAAGTACTTGTGTAGTCACATGACCAAGTACTTGTGTAGTCACATGACCAAGTAATTGTTTGGTCACATGACTGAGTATTTCTTTGGTCACATGACCAAGTACTTGTGCCGATTACATAACAATAAACAGAAGTATGTGCATTGTATCACTCTATCAGTAATGTTATGATGACATCATCAGCTTGAGCTGTGCCTAACCATTATGTAGGACACAATAATTCCTTGCACCATGTAATAGACACAACATACATACTTCCTTGCTATTGTGTGGTTGAATTGTCTCCTCTCTTCCCCTCAGACAAGAGCTCTTTTCTATAAAACTTTTGTATGTGTAAACACAATTTCATCGCTTTTTAATCACGTTCTATTTGGCCTATTCATAGTGTTTGCATAAATCAGAATCAGCCAGTCTTGCAAGCTTGTGGTCAGCTGTTTGTGGGTCCGGTGTGCACTGCTGTCTGTGTGGGCTGCCGATTGCATAGGTAACACAATGATTAATTAGGTGTACCATGACCCGAATGTACCAAGATCACCCAATGTTATGTGTAACTTGCACAACAAAATAATAGCCATGAATCAGTGATGCTTACCAATCATGGCATTTGCAAACCATTTTTAATAGTTTAGCAACAATTTTGTAATAGATATTTGTCAACAGCAAGATTGCCAAAAAGTATAAAAGAAGATTTAACATCGTTCAATAAACAGTCAAAGTTCTATTTAGAAGGCATCACTACTGTCACTTGCCATCATATGTACGAAATTTTGACTCAAACACATGGTTATATAACACAGTTCTGGTTGTACTAGTGAGAGCACGAGGTATGTTTCTTTAATATTACTAATTGTATTTTACTCAGACATTATATGCCTTTATTCTCATTCCTTCACGATCTACGTTTTTATAATACCACGTTTTATTGCTTCACCGACTTTTTGTATTATTTTATTACAACTTGTCATATTATTGTTTTTCAACGCTTTGTTTAATTATTGTTACAGTTTTTACTGTCGGTTAAGCGCTAAAGAATAAATCAAACCATCAGTCTGAAAACCAAACTCCTACAACAAGACCAGTTCTGTACAGTATGGATGTCTGTTTTTTTACTGCCATAACTCCATATGATAGACTTAGAGAGTACAATAAAGTAAGAGATCCATATCATAGAGAGTGAGATCAAGTAAGAGATCTATATCATAGACATAGATAGTACAGGCAAGTAAGAGATCCATATCATAGACATAGAGAGTACAGGCAAGTAAGAGATACATACCATAGACATAGAGAGTGCAATCAAGTAAGAGATCTATATCATAGACATAGATAGTACAGGCAAGTAAGAGATCCATATCATAGACATAGAGAGTACAGGCAAGTAAGAGATCCATATCATAGACATAGAGAGTACAGGCAAGTAAGAGATCCATATCATAGACATAGAGAGTACAGGCAAGTAAGAGATACATATCATAGACACAGGGAGTGCAATCAAGTTGGGATCTATTCCATAAGCATTGAAAGTGCATTCAAACAAGGGATCAATACCATAGACATAGAGAGTACAATCAAGTAAGAGATCCATGTCATAGACATAGAGAGTGAGATCAAGTAAGAGATCTATATCATAGACATAGATAGTACAGGCAAGTAAGAGATCCATATCATAGACATAGAGAGTACAGGCAAGTAAGAGATCCATACCATAGACATAGAGAGTACAGGCAAGTAAGAGATACATATCATAGACACAGGGAGTGCAATCAAGTTGGGATCTATCCCATAAGCATTGAAAGTGCATTCAAACAAGGGATCAATATCATAGACATAGAGAGTGCAATGAAGTAAGAAATCCATACCATAGACATAAAGAGTGCAAACAACAAGGAATCACATTATATCTGACCAGGTGGAGCATACAAAGAAAACCAACACTTGTAGTGCAAACATTTGATCCCCTATGGAGTTATCCTCTCATAAGCTCACATTGTTTCTTGGGATTTCCCCAAACACAGCGCACTAACCACCATCAATCAATGGTGGACATAATCAAGGGCAAACAGGCCATATATGTATAGATAGAGGCATAGGTCAGTAAAACGGTGTTTTTGGTTTATCAGGATTGTGGTTGAGTATATAATACGCACAATAGCAGTAGACTGCCTGTCAATTCTATTGGCTTCACTATAAAGATACAGCCCTGCTTGTTCTCATAAACGGTTGCTTCTATACTTGAGCGGCGTTCAATTGTAGCAATGAAAAAACAAATTGGGCTAATAAACTACTTTTTGGTAAAATAAAACTGTAGCTGATAAATTTATGATGATAGAAATAGCAGTGAGGTACTATCAATGAGTTATTAAATTGTAAATAACACATTATAATTACCAAAAATAATTCGTAAAATAATAACACGGTTTCAGAATTCTTGTTGTTTTATTTTTGTTTTGCAGAGTGAATGAGGTGCCCTGAAAAACTGTTCAATTTTATTTTTAGTCAGAAAAATATAAATTTTTTAAATCCTGCTCTAAAAATATTTTAAAAAAGTTTTTAAAGCTTATAATTATTTATTTGTTAATCGTTGTGAACTTCAAACAGGAACCTAGAGCAGGTGTATCAACGACGTACAAAAATTCAACAAAACCTAAGCCTTCATTTGTACCATCTCAGGAACAGGCAAGATGTTATGCTGTAGCTCATACAAGCAGCATGTCTTCATCGACTGGTTTGTGCATGTATTTCTTCTAACGCAGTGAACCATCTACCTGATGTACTCAACATCTGGTCAACCTCAAGGTGAGTTTTATCGACTGAAGTTATTGATGTCTATCACAAAATTATTTTTGTGTTTTAATGATATCTGAGAACGTTCTCAGAAAAAAAACCCAATTGCTGTGGCTGTAAATCCAAACTCTACAACGTTTATTATATTCTATCCAGCCACCCTACAAAATACTACCTTTTGTATGCTAGAGAAAAAAGCATGATTGCATTTAAAACAGCCATTAGTTAGGATATGAAGATTTCACTTTACCAGATCAACGGGAAGATTTTTTACAAAATCAAGTTTCTAATTTTCTAAACTCTCATGAAATTATACCAATATCAAAAGCTACCAATATCAAACTGACCTGATACCTTGCGTAGTTGCCATGCTACTAAGTTTGTAGGTGCCATCACAACTTATCTTCTATATCTACTCTCTATGTCTTGTATTAGTATTATGTAATAAATCACTCAGAGACACGGAGAGTCATCAACCAAGAACTCTCACTTTCATTGGAAATGTGACATAGACGTCTAAAGGTAATCAATTAATTTATAAAATGTAACAGAGCTAAGTGATTTGATTGGTTGATTGGCATTATGACTGCATTACTATTCGTTATTGAATCTCCGGTCAAATATGACCTGATGGATGCCTAGCAACGAGCCAAGACCAAGTTCTTACCTGATAAGAAGATGCCAGCCGTACGCAGGATTGTAGCTGAGGAACCAAGCTAGGGTAGTTGAAAGTCGCCATCTTTGACATATATAATTATCCTTATTTACTGTATTACCCTGTCACTTCTCCTGGGCGTCAGCTTATACCATTATATACAATATATTTCATGTCTGCCGCTGTAGAGATGTGACTGCTTATGCGATTGCTTTTATATTATCCAATCATTGTTGTACAAGTTTTAACCAATCATTGTTGTCTAATTTGAACTGTGATATTTTCTTATAAATAGAAGGGCAGATCGCCCAGTGCTTCAGAGTTAGTTGAGAGTTGGTATATAATTCACCTTGCGCGTTGGAGATAACGTAGTGTATTCTGGGATTTACTTGGACTGAATAGTGGGTTTTTTAATTATCATCAAGTTTATTATACGCTTTGTGGACTTTCTCTCGTTACAAGGTTTTGTATATCATCGATAATATATACTGTTGATAAACCTGAAACTCTTCTGATTAGTGTGATTGCTTTGCCTACAGCACTAAGTTGTCTATAATACGTTTCCTGGAGACTAGTTTGCGTACCTTGAATAAACCGGATCTGTCTGCATAAATACAGATCTCCGTAGAAAAGAACTGTTATTACCGTATTGCTGCTGCTATTAGTCTACATTGTTACCTTCCTACACTAGGGGATTCTACCACCATACCGGTAGCTTTGAATAACCGTAATTATCTGCCTTACACTGGGAGCTAACGCTACCACTTGTTCTGCCCTCAGCAACGTCGCATGGTTTTCTATAACATACGGGCTAAACTTACGGAGTATCGATAACTCTCTCCACCCATTCCTGTCTTTTCATGGCCTCACGAGCTTCTTCCGCTGATGTGTATGAAGTCTCCACTCTCAGTGTTGGCTTGAATGGTCTATATCTCTGAAGCCTTACCTCATCTGGCTGTCTAAATGGTCCCTGGCAAACATTATTAAAATGGAAATTCATCTTAAATTCTAATCACAAACAATTATTGTAGACACTCCACCAGCGAGTGTAAAGTAATACCTGAGGCTATTTAGCAATGGGCGGCAAGGCGGGAGGCTTGGGGGAAGTCAAGTCGTATCGTGTAGCTGTTGGGTCATATTTTGGTCTAGTATCCAGCTTCTTAAGATGATCAAATGATTTTGTATTCCTCAATTCTCTCTCTACTTCTGTTTGATGAGGGAGATATGGTGAGTTGTATATCCCTGGAGCAACCACGGTGCTTACCTACCAAAAGTAACAACAACAATAGATTATTACTAAATGGTTTGCCATCATTAAACATGATATGATTGACAGTTTTCCTGCAGATGTTGACCTTTTTCAATCACCTGCAGGTGGTTATACCTAACTAGCTGTGATTCCAGCAGCAGTCGATGGAAAAGGTAAATGTTTTAGCTATACACTGCTTGTGGCACACTCAGTAACTTTTCATAGCTGTACGAAATAAACATAAGACTTCACTGTTTCAACAATGGTGGAGACTAGCTTTGTTTTGGATTGTTCATCATCAGTGAAATAGAGAGATAGTGTTGTGTATCAAGTATACAATAGCAATGTTGTAGTAATATCAGTCACAGAGATATCTCTAAGCTATGCTGCACTTGTGCCAATTATAAGCACTCTAGCACTAACAATATCTCACATACATGTAGCTTGGGAACTGTAGCAGTACATGATGTACTATCTAATGAGCCTTTATGGTAAAACCAAAGGTCTATTACCTCAAAGTCTTTCTCTTTAGGATGGATGGGTCTTCCTTTCTCTCATGCTCTGCTAGCCAATCTGATCAAGTCCTTTCACTGCACACCTTGCACCCCATTGGTGACAAGTGGTTGAAGGTGATTGTCCACCACCGTAGCAGCGCTGTCAAATGAATTTTCCTTTGCCACATTTTATACCTATAACTGCAAACAAACATATTGAGATCATATTCACTCATTTTTGAAGGCAATACAACAACTCTCTTATAACAGCCAGCCTCTCACTGATATTAGACAAAATAAAGAAATGCTGATGAAGCAGGATACATCTAAAATACATTTGTGTACATGTGATTGCCTCTAATTTTGAAAATATAAATCTGAGCTTGAAACAAAATTATTGATGGCATCAACTAGACTGAGTTGTGGCAAATAACTGAGTCCAACGCATACATTTTACTTATGGTCAAGAGAGAGATTCAACTGGAACACTTGGCGTGGATACTGGAAAACTTGGTGGAATAAATTTCATTTAGAATGTTAGACAGTCGAAATATTTACCTGCTGCATTAGGACTTTCTTCTGTACAACATTAGAGGTAGCGGTGCAGCAATGCAAACCAGAACCTTGGAACTTACTGCCTTTTTGTAAAACTTTAGCCTTACCTTTCGTTTGGAACAGATCCAATAAACAGATGTGCTCCCATCAGCAGATGTGCACTCCTTATAGGTTGTATAGGTATATCCAAGACTTGAAACCAAGAGGTCTTTGCCCTGCTTACTGCATTTGGTAAGGAACCTATAATCATGAGCCCTAAAGAATTATACAAAATTACTTCAATAGTAGATTCGTTTGAAGGCAGTCATTGCTTTATCTCCTCTTTAAGAGCGTTAACAAATCATAGCTTTGAAGGATTTTAGTGCCGCATTGCGTAGTGGCCTGGAACAATGGCATACCAGACCGTGTTATACGCCGCCATTTTGTAAGCACATCATGTACTATACATACAAGCTGCATACTTCCTGTGACCAGTCGCTCATGTTCCATTTGACCTACAGTAAGCGTTCTAGGAAGGGAGATAATTCTATGGTCCCTACTATTAGCTATTGAAATTGACTTTATAAAATTCAAAATAGCTATCTGTAATTCAATGTTAGAAGTGGCGGTTTTTAATACTAAAATAAGCCACTGACTGGTTCTGTTACAAATGTCTTAGCTGATGCTTAGCCCTAAAGTCAGATGTCTATTGCACCCATCTAGGAATAACAAGTGATAGTACAAATCCCTGAATAACTAACTCATTACATTCTGAAACCTTTCAAGCTTGAACCACAAATGTTAGTGAGCACAAGTCTGACAAACTGCTGAGGAAGGGACTTGCTTCCAGTCAGTTACAGCTAATGAACATTCTGCACATACAGATCTGTACAATTTTAGTATTTTGGGTGTGAAGAATGAGCTGCACAACAGCAGACTGGGGAGATTACTGTAATCTGTTGTGATAACTCTATGCAGAAGCATAGAGGTGTCAACTTATCACTCTTATTAATGCAGATGTGGCTTTAATACTAATAGTTATCTATTCAATAATACTATCCATAATTCAATGTGATCAGCCTTTCAACATTGAATTATGCAAGTTTCACTGGTTTTTCTATAGTTTATATTGACTGACGAGGAGGTAAAGTGCAAAGAGAAAGCGTGGATGGCTCTCAATGGAGAGTTCCTAAAGGAGCTTGAGGAAAAAGCAAAAGGAAAGGCTGAAGAAGAGGCTGCCAAACCTCCTAAAGTTCGACGTAAACGGCGAAAAATTAATATAAATGCGAGTACTGCCGGTGAGCGATGGCTTTTTTGTTTGTGCGTTTTGATTGGTTGAATCAAAACGATATGTACAGTGTTATTTGTCTCCTTTTGTTTGTGTGTTTTGATTGGTTGAATCAAAGCGATATGTACAGTGTTATTTGTCTCCTTTGGTTTGTGTGTTTTGATTGGTTGAATCAAAACGATCAGTACAGTGTTATTTGTCTCTTTTGGTTTGGCTCGTTTTCATCTTAAAAATATGTGTAGCACTTTTTAATATTCATCTGGATTTTCAATAAACCGATAAACTTTGTGGTGTTGCTGGTTGCTTGGGTGGGTCTGTTGAGTTGTAACCAAGTTGCTGTTTATTCAAGGGGAGGCAATGGAGAAGATGTTACAAGAGAAGAAGTTATCTACCAAGATAGACTATGAGGTACTAAAGAATCTCACCAATGGTGGAACTAGTGATCTAGTCAATAAAATGTCTCAATCCGGCAGCACATCTACCTCTATCGACAGCAATCAAATCCATAACCAGTCAATGGAAAGCGCTGACTCTACGCCTAGTCTTTCATATTTACCAGAGATTGTGGACGAAACTCCGTCCAGCTCACAAGTCAGGTACACAACTAGTGCTTCTCCTAAATATATTGTTTGCTAGACGAGCGGTGTATTTATTGGTCTAATGACTGGTGTGTGCGTTTGCTTGTAGTGTTAGTAAAAGAAAGAGCAAACCAAAACCTACTCCATCGATATCCAAGGCTAAACCATCTATCAAAGAACCTAGTACCAGTTCAGCTCTATCAACACAACCTAGTACCAGTTCAGCTCTACCAACACAACCTAGTACCAGTTCAGCTCTACCAACACAACCTAGCACCAGTTCAGCTCTACCAACACAACCGGTTACTGTACAGCCCACCATAGAGACAGCGGCTGTGGTAGAGAGTGGTCCTCTGGTAGAATCTGGTCCTATTCAAGATGACGGTGAATATTATTTTATGATTAAAATATTTCTGTTAATTTTTGCTCTATATTAGTTATTGTTTTGTAGTCTGTGTGTCATAATTCTTTGACTAACTCGACTCTCAGACTTGTGGCTATTCCATTTACTTTTCTCAGAGATTTTTTCATCTAAACGGCAGATTACGCTTCCACTAGCTGGTTGTTTAATGAGAATATAATTGCTGGAAATTAGTTAATAGTAATTACCGTTACAATATGATTCAGACTGGTTTTTTATTGTTTGGTGAACTTTTAGATATACTGTGAGTGCGCTGTCATGAGAATATAACATTATATATACTGCTAGCAGTTTTACCTGTCATATTCAAATATGCCCGCCTGCTCGACCTCCCCTTTCTCCCTTCAGGTGCCCTGCTCTGCCTCTAGCTCAGTCTACCCCGGCCCCATAGGCCCTACCCCGGCCCCATAGGCCCCGCCCTACTCCGGCCTGATAGGCCCCGCCCTACACCTGCCCCGTAGGTCCCGCTCTACCCCCGCCCTGTAGGCCCCGCTCTACACCGGCCCTGTAGGCCCTGCCCTACTCCGGACCCGTAGGCCCCGCCCTACACCGGCCCTGTAGGCCCCGCCCTACTCCGGCCTCGTAGGCCCTACCTCGGCCCCGTAGGCTCTTTTCTACCCTCATTTGCATTTTAAAGGTCACACAGGAAGACAGTTTGTTTAAATCCCATCCTGTGTTGTAGCCTTGGGACCTGTTAATACACCCAATGTCTAGCTTGTAGTGTGCACTACTACATAGTAACTGACCAAAGTATAGAAGAAGCCACTTCGTGTGTTATTGAACAGTTAATTAAATGGCATTTCATCAAACATCCCACCTACCAATAAATATATTGTGTTATACATATTACTCATAGACTATCTACCACCTACCAATAAAAAATATATTGTGTTATATATATTACTCATAGACTATCTACCACCTACCAATAAATATGTTGTGTTATACATATTACTCATAGACTATCTACCACCTACCAATAAATATATTGTGTTATACATATTACTCATAGACTATCTACCACCTACCAATAAATATATTGTGTTATACATATTACTCATAGACTATCTACCACCTACCAATAAATATATTGTGTTATACATGTTACTCATAGACTATCTACCACCTACCAATAAATATATTGTGTTATACATATTACTCATAGACTATCTACCACCTACCAATAAATATATTGTGTTATACATATTACTCATAGACTATCTACCACCTACCAATAAATATATTACGTTATACATATTACTCATAGATTATCTAATGTTACATAACATTGTAGAGGATTATATGGATGATGAACATTATGAAGATGATGATGAGCCCATATCTGCAGCACAACTTCTTGGACACGGATATGCAGGTATTGTTGTAGATTAGTCTTACATTAATCTAAGATTAATAGTTAATAGCAAGGGTTATTATTGTGATACTGAACAGGACAAAGCTGGTTTCTCCAATACATTATTTTATAATATAGGGATTTGTGAATTGTTTGTTGTAGGAGATGAAGAGGATTATGACTACGATTGATGGCATCAGAGTGACTAGTAACTACTATCAACTACTAGCTGTATCCACCATACATGTGCACTTTGTAGGAGTTATGTATGCTCTATGTCTGTTTATATATATATGCATAGTCGGGGCTTGCATGCCTTGCCTTGGGCTATAGGTACTTGCTTGGGCTATAGGCACTTGCTTGGGCTGTAGGCACTTGCTTGGGCTATAGGCACTTGCTTGGGCTATAGGCACTTGCTTGGACTATAGGCACTTTCTTGGACTGTAGGCAATTCCTCCCATGAACCCACTGCTTAGTAATTTATTTCTTGCACTAATCACTATTTATATTTTTGTATGAATTTTTTGTTTCATTTTGAACTCACACATTTTTTTTCCAAAGTTTTTCTAACTGTTTGCACCAGTAAATATATATATACTGGCCCTCATATACACATGTTGATCATGTGATGTTCAGTACAACCAATCAATGCGTCACCTTCATCTTTACTAACTGAGCGTCTTTCTTACAGAGTAATCTCCCAATCATATATAAATAATAAACTTTTCCCTTCATTTGCCGAAAATACTTTATCCATGAAACTTTGAGTTCACAAGTTGCTTTATACCGTTGGTGTAAACAAACTCACTGGGTAAGATGGAACCTCAAATTATCATATTGGAGTTGCCTCCTCATTGATATACTGAATTACCTTGAGAGCATAACTCCTACTATCATCCATATATTGTAATAGGTAATACACTCGGTCTACTACAGCTAGTAAACATACTTCTCTACACTCATACACATACATTAGAACCATTGAAACTGCTAACATGCAATTCATACAGATATTCAACAATCTTGCCTACAGCTATTTAAGAGTCGGTGTGCATGCAAAATGGGAGATACAAACTCAAGTGTAGAATTACCTACCTTTGGTATTGTAGTTAGAGCTCACAGCTACCTGCGGCTGATACATACTAGATAGACTCTGAACTAGAGACAAAGAGGGTAGTGTACTATAAACTACCCTCTTTGGTAGCAAGTAACATTTATTTATGGCTAGATGGAAACCCAATTCTGTTCAGCACATCGTATCCACTGATATGAGTCAATTCCGTTCACAATAAGCCTACGAGGTTGGATAATAATTCCCCACATTTCCATTCAAACCAGTGTTGTTCATTAAAATAGCGTTGGTCTTGCTAAACGTTGTTTGAGACTGTTTCCTGTTCATTAAGCGGTGGATTTCTGATCAAAGAATTTTGTAGAGCCATGTTTTCCCACTTTGTGTCCATTCCTGATATGCTCCATTGGTGTATCCTACTAACACGGTATCTCAACTGAACAGCTTCTTCGTAAGGCTACCAAACTGTGGAACCAACTCCCATCCAACAGCTCGCTACTCTCAGGTTACCCTATGGTAGGGTTTGTGCCTTGTATGCCGTTTCTCCAGTTGTCTATCTAGAAGCAAAAAGGACCTACGAGATTGTCACATCTTTATTTATAACGTATTAGAAATTGGAGATCATTTGACTGCTGTCAGAAATAATAGTGGATTGTGTTCGTTTCTTGAGAGTTATCTTTTCAGCGTTGAAATTGAAAGCACAACTCGTTGTTATAAGAAATAGCCTGCCAATATGAAAAGCAGGGCAGAGAGCGGCGTAGAACGAGGGCAGTAGTTTCTTGTTTTGTAAGTCAAGAACATGCGCAACCGCGCAATTATCAACAAACTTTTTCAGAATCAATCATTGCCACTTCGGTGTTGTAGTAGTTTGCTTGGGTATTTGTTAGATGAAGGGTACGAAGAGACACAAGGAAAACACGTCTACTCACCATCAACTAACAACTCAAGAAGGCCGCGCTCTTGAGGATGACGTAGGTCATCCGGGTCTCCTCAAGTAAGCCTAAGTTCCCGCAGTCCGTGTAGGCACCCGTAATCCTTGGTTACACCAATACCGATAGAACCTATGTTAACCTTGAACTTCCTATAACACACAAACTCGTTATCCAACATGCCCCCCCTTTTGTAAACCCAGCGAGCAATCAAGCTGACATCATACCAAGGGACCAGTTACCATTGCGTGCGATCAAGCCTAACTAATCATGGTTAGTTGAAGCACTAGCCTTAAATCATATGTCAAGCCTAAATACCAAGGGTGAAAACAAAGCCACACCATACATACCTGAGATGATTACCTGTAACATATACATACCTTATTAATACTTAACCTCCTTACCAAGTGTCCCTCGTTACCTCACAGCTCTCAGTCTGAACCCTTAGAGACTTCCATCAGATCGTCCTCTGGACTCTCTGAACCTCCAACACCCTCTCGAACCACATCCCTCGACACCAACTCAACCCCAAGGGGTTCACCGTTAATTCCATCGTCCCTTGGAGCAGCCGGCCCCGACTGCTCCTGTACCACACTTCCCATCGGGTCAACCAGAGCAATTCTCTGCCCAGTATCTTCCCTTTGAAGTGGTGCACTAGGGTCAACCTCTACGGTATCTTCCCTATCCGCCTCGACCTTGACACCAGTGTTGTCACCGGTCACCCTTTCTGCCTCCTCTACCTCGTGCACCCAACTGGCACTGCTCTGAGAGCCCGAGGGGGTCTTGGACTCCTCCCTCTGGGCGCTAGAGCCTTCCGCACTAGGTGCGGGCGCTGTTTTCACAGCTGAACTCGACGGGGTGTTACACACCACCGTCGATGGGACTTTCTTACTAGCCCCAGCCTTCAACTTCCTCATTTTGGCCACAGCCTGCCTTATTACCAAGGTACATTCCTGCTCTTCCTCGAGCTCCCTCACACCCTGCTCGTACCTCTCCATCGACATACGAAACACCCTCTCTGCCTCTCTCCTCTCAGCCTCAAGACGCGCACGTCTACTAGCATAGTCCTCATCACCCAAAACACCTTCACTCACCAAGAACTCGGACAGTCTGCAACCAAACTCCTTGCTCTCTCCCGGTACCTGTCTCCCTTTCACCACACTGCTGTACCCCCTAGCACCAGCTGTAGCGCACCCTGGAGTGGCTCTAGCTTTTGCAGTGGGTTCAGCCGCACCACTCTCCACCATCTTCCTCTTACTACCACCATGAAATGCCTCACCGCCCTCAGGGCATTTCTCATCCCTATGTCCTACAGCACCACACCACCGACATATATCATGCGGACAGCTGCGGGCCCAGTGACCTGTCTGCTTGCACCGGTTGCACACGAGGTTGGGACAATCCTTCGCCACGTGGTCAGCCTTGCACAGCATGCACCTCACTCCCCTCACATTCCTCTGGCTCTCTACCACTTTCCCTGCACCTTTCACACTTCCACTCGCTACCTTACCACCTGTTGTGGCAGCACTGCCTTTCTTACCACCTTTCTTCCTTCTCTCTACCACGGTAAAGCTACCGTCATCCTCACTCTCTGAGCGTCGCCGCTCACTCCCACTACCCTCTGCACCACTACCATCTGCTCCGGACCCGCTCTCTGCCATAACTGGGAATCTTGTAGTTGTAAACCTCTGTACCCGTGTAAAATAAACAAAATCATTTATAATACAGTGTATCCTGATACCTAGGGCGATGCACACTTCTGCCCGACCTCGTAGTCACAGCCTCCTCAGGCACCTGTCTAAAAGGACCTGAGCTACCTCTAGACGTGACCTCACTGCGTCTCACGTCACCCGGTTCTTCCAAAGCATCATTAGGCTCCCCATTTTCTACCCTTTGTCGAGCAACCGGGACTGTAGGTTCCTCGTTTCCCAATTGAACACCGACCTCCCCTGGTGTTGTCACCAATGGTAAGTCACTGTCCAACGGGGAACCACCCTCACTTGGCGTTATTTCGCCTTTACCCAACAGAACAAGATGTTTGCGATTCCTACGCAACTCACTATTACCTATTTTAACCCAGTAGCTTTCAGGGGTTTTATCCCTTCTAACTACCTCACCCTCTGCCCCAACATCCGTTGGGGACTTGACCCATACACAATCACCAGCCTCTAGGGCAGGCAACCTAGATCCACGATACTTTTTATCCCAACGGTCCTTTATACCCTGGCGCCTCTTAACCTCTTCTTGCTCGTATAGATCGTAATCTGTACGGCCTATCCGAGGGTTACCTAGAGGTGACCTGATGCCCCTTCCAAACATTAAGTCACTGGGGCAGTACCCCGTTTGAAAAGGGGTATTATTATATACTGACAAAGCGAGGGACTTATCCTCGTTTTTATTCCATAAACCTTTGACCGTTTTAACTGCACTTTCTGCCAATCCATTTGACTGGGGATACCTGGGGCTGCTGGTTACTAAATTAAAACCAACTGTATCTGCAAATTCCCTGAATTCCTTGCTGTCATAACAGCGCCCATTATCAGAGCGGACTACTCTGGGTATCCCATACCTAGAAAAGATAACTTTCATAACCTCTATAACCTCACGGGACGTGGCCCCCTGGATTAAAACTGCCTCTATCCACTTAGAGTAGTAATCTATGATAACCACGTACAATTTACCCTCGAACTGGAATATATCCGTGCCTATGGTATCCCAAGGGAAGGAGGGAAGGTCACCCTCCTCCATAGGTTGGTGTTTAACCGACCTATGACGTATACAGGTCTCACAATTTTCCACATACCTTCGAATATCTACACTGATACCCGGCCACCAAAAGTGCCTCCTTGCCCACCTACGCGTTTTAGAAACGCCTTGGTGTCCCTCATGACATTTACCCAAGTAACGCTCTCGCAAGGTACTAGGGATATATACCCGAGCGTTGTAGAACAACAGACCCTTACATACACTTAAATTATCCCTACATGTATAGAGCTTAGCGAGTTCTCCCGTACTACCTTTTGGCGGCTTACGCCATCCATTAGATATGTATGAGAAAACAGACTTGCACAAATCACTTTCCCTCGTAGCCACCACTATCTCCTCCTCTTTACTATCTACCACAATTGTACTTGTTACCAAGCTAACATAAGCCTCTATACCATTACACTCAGCAGAGTCGACAGAACTATAACTACCACTGTTCGGTCTGCTCAGCGCATCTGCCAAATACATATTATTACCAGGAGTATGAAATATATCATAATCGTACCTTAACAACCTTAGCTTAAAGCGTTGTACCCTAATCGGCAGACTCGAAAGGTCTTTCTCACCCAATACCGGGACCAGCGGTTTATGGTCTGTCTCTATTTCGAACTTACGTCCGACCAGGTAATAATCAAATTTCTCACATGCCCAAGTGATTGCAAGGGCTTCCTTTTCTATCATGGCATACCTTTCTTCCGCTCCCGTCATCTTCCTAGAGGCGTACTCAACAGGCTGGCCTCGACCATCCTTATCCAGCTGAAGCAATACTGCCCCTATAGCACTTTTACTGGCATCTGCCGACACCCTATGCCTTTTACTGATGTCAAAGGCGCACAATACAGGGGCCCTTGACAACTCCTTCTTTATACTTTCAAAAGCCATCTGCTGTGCTGAATCCCATGTCCATTCTGACCTTGAACCCGATACTGCATAAATCGGAATACATAACCCCGATACCCTACTACTGAATTTACTAAGGTAATTCACCATTCCCGTAAACCTCCTAGCCTCAGTCTTATTGGCTGGAGGCTGAATATCCAAAATTGCCTTAATCTTATCTGGGTCTGGTTTGACTCCTGCACTGCTAATCAAGTGACCAAGGAACTTAATTTCAGTGCAACCAAACTCACACTTCTCCTTTTTCAACGTCATACCCGAACTTTCCACCCGTTTAAGAACGGCATCTAAATTTTCCCAATGCTCCTTAGAGTCTTTACCATAAACCAAAACATCATCCATTAAACAAATGACACCTTTCAACCCAACCAGGATCTTTTCCATAGTACGCTGGAAAAACTCTGGTGCCGACGATATCCCAAAAGGCATCCTTTTGAAACAGAACCTACCCCATGGGCTGATAAAGGTAGTTAGCAATTGACTACCAGGGTCCAATTTCACCTGCCAAAACCCAGAGTTTGCATCCAACTTGGAAAACATTTTACCCTTAGCTAATTGGCTCAACATTTCCGATATCCTAGGGAGAGGGTAAACCTCTCTCTTGACACTTTTATTTAACATAGTTAAATCCACACACATCCTGATTTTACCTCCAGGCTTGGGAGCTATAGTTAAACCTGAACACCAATCGGTAGGTTCCTCTACCGGTACTATGATACCTTTTTCCAACATACCCTCTATCTCTACTTTAGCCTGGTCTTTGAGACCAGCTGCTATAGTCCTGGGTGAGTACAAACACTTGGGAACTGCGTTTGACCTCAGTTCTATCTTAAAAATACCTGGTAACGTACCTAGACCTTTAAAAACCTGAGAATATTTCCTAAGGGGATCAAATTTACCCACACACAGTTCGTTGATCACAGCCAACAAGTTAAGTCGCCTGATCTCAGTCAAACCTAACAAGTTCCTGTGAGAACCTTTAATGACATACACTTCTGCATCTACCGACTTGTATGTCCCTTTAATGGTAACTCCTGCCATCCCAGTAACCTTCAACTTAGAGCCATCCGCCCCTGTTAAACATTTAGAGGGTTCACACAGCTCTAAGGCCAGACCATCACTGGTCTGTTCTGTGAGTGTGGATACCTCCGCCCCAGTGTCAAATACAAATTCAACTTCCTTATTATTAACCTTTAAGGTACGTGTGATACTTTCACTGCCATATAGTCAATCCTTATTCTGACTAGCAAACCTAACCCTGTGAGAAGGGCTTCTACTACCACTACTATCCCTGTTCATATACGGTGACCTGTTATTGTCACCCTCTGACCTAATATTGCAATCCCTAGAGGTATGGCCTCTATGATTACACTGGAAACACCGTACATCCGGACAATGACGGACTTGATGTCCCCTCCTACCACACTGGAAACAGTTGTCCCCCCAGTTGGGGAGCTAAACCTTCCAGACCTTCTACCCGATGTAGGTGAACCTTGAGGTGACCGAGGAGAGTACCTACTATCTGGACTCCGGCGTCTCTGAGACGTCGCCTCATACCTCGATACTTGCTATTCGGGCTACGACGTCCATAGGACGTTGCCTCATACCTGGGGGAATACCTGCCTTCTGGACTGCGGTGTCTATAGGACGCCGCCTCACCCCTGGGGGAATACCTGCCTTCGGGGCTGCGGTGTCTATAGGACTCCGCACCATACCGGTTCTCTTGATGCCCATCTCCCTTATGGTCGCGATACCCCCTATACTCGCTACTCCTCTCCCCTGGGCTGCGGCTAACATGGCCGCTGGAATAGGAGCCCTTTTCCATATTACCATACCTAGACCTACTACCGTCCCTTGAACGGTATGCAACCTTGCTATCCACAGCCTCCTGTGGGCTTCCCTGTCTATACCTAACTACCTCACGTACTGACGACTCATTCTGACTATTGTCAGCCCTTTTTTTACTTCCTTCCTCTACTCTGGCTACAGCCCCTTTTCCATCGGCTGAACGGCCAGTCCTAGAAGCATTCAGAATTTCTTCTGAAGCAATAGCCAACTGCCTGGCTGCCAATTTAGTACCTAAATCTCTCCAGCTAAGTGTAGTCTCTTGCATAAGCAATTTACGCACAGAGGAATCCCGTAAACCATTAACAGCTAAAGCAACGGAGAAGCGTTGCCTCAACTCATCATTGTTATGCCCAAAATCCATTTCCCTACTTAATTTCTCAACTCTGAGTAAATATTCCCTTTCATCTTCCCCACAAGCCTGTGACACTGTCACAAACCTCATTGTCTTAACATAGACACTTTCACTACGGTCGTAGTGGCCTTTTAACAAATCTATAGCCCTATCAAACCCACCATCAGTTTGGTCATTTAAATCAAATCCCAGTGACTGCAATACCCCTATACCATCACTACCTATAGCACTTAACAAGGCTAGTAGTTTAGTTCTACCTCTAAACACATCTACAACAACCTCATCTCCATGAATTTCCACCTTCTCGGTACCCAAAGTTAAAGCTGCTACCTCTGCAGACACCTTATACTGAGTCAACCAATTGTTGAATTCCTCAGACACATTGTTACCCGCTAACCTTAGCTTCGGAAATGACGACAAGTCAAGTCTCCTACTCATCCCTGTTCTAATTAATTAACACAGTAAACACCCAACAATATCTGTATGATTGTATCAATACAGTAGCACCTCTCCACCACAGTAATAGCCAATGCACAACACAACAATAGCAATAATAACAATCCACAATATCCCAAAAGATGTCCACTGTTCCCTTCTCCACCAATGCACAATTAAATGCACCACAATAATATCCACAATATCACGTATTAACTCCACTGTACCCTTATCCACTGCACAATTAAACACAACACAATAATATTCCTCAATGTCACGTAATAACTCCACTGTACCCTTATCCCGGTAAATAATCAACCACAACGCCACAAATAAATACTTAACACCACGTATAAACACTGTACCTTTATCCCGGTAAATAATTAACAACAACACCAAATCACCACTTCACCAAAAATAATTAACACTGCACCAATATCCCTATAAACACCTAAACACTGAACACGGAGAGCTCACACAGCTCTGAAACACCCAACACCTCTACTCTACACACACCTCTATCCCTACACACACCACGGAGGACCCACGCGGCCCTAGCACCTCTACACCTCTTTCTTTTAGTGCCCACACGGCACCAAAAGCCGCTCACACACCTCCCTTGCACCAATAAACAACTCCAATAACACACAAATAACAATATCACCAAGTTCTATGCCGACTGCGCCATGTTAGATGAAGGGTACGAAGAGACACAAGGAAAACACGTCTACTCACCATCAACTAACAACTCAAGAAGGCCGCGGTCTTGAGGATGACGTAGGTCATCCGGGTCTCCTCAAGTAAGCCTAAGTTCCCGCAGTCCGTGTAGGCACCCGTAATCCTTGGTTACACCAATACCGATAGAACCTATGTTAACCTTGAACTTCCTATAACACACAAACTCGTTATCCAACAGTATTTTTGGCTGTTTGTTTATTCTGCGTTTGTGCTACATTAAATGAGCAAAACCCCCAGGTTCCACAGGCTGCAAGATGAGTTCTAAAGACACACAGTCATTATCGCAAGTAAAGTTTTGTTGTGTGTTAAATAAATATTTTTTTTTAATTAGTTAATAATAATAATAACACAAGTGAAATTTTCAAATCAGCCTTGGGACGTTAAAAAACATATCATGGCGTAGAATCATATCTTGCAGTCACAATAGTAGTTAACTTTTTTGTCTCTCATTGATAGTTACTGAGAAAATGAGTTTTAAAAATGACCCTCTCAGCAAAAAAGTTACTTTGTTTCATGTTCGCATTGCGGTTAGTTTTACGCCTCATTATTGATACATTAGAGTGAAATCCGTGACGCAAGACCAAGCGAGCGTAATTAATTTGCGGTTAGTTACTAATTGCTTCATGATAATATATATTAAAAAAAATTACGTTTTTATTTGGCAAGGAAATTATTAAATCTATTTTCCTACCTCCAGATGTAAAGGATCTATAACAAATAGTATATCAACAGGTCGGTAATAAGACAGGCTAGTGATATAACATAAACTAAAATCATATGGTCCATCGGCGCACTGGGAAAAGTCACGTTTACAACGTCATTTCCAGACAATTTTTCCCAAAACTACAGATATGTAAGAAGTGCAGTGATTGGTTAATCTTGTTCGGCATATTGTATCCTATTAAACCCTTTTAAAATTTTGTTTCTAGCAGCCTGTGGTCCCAAGTTATTAAAAATTTAGTAATTCCCGAATATTTGGAAACTGAAAAAAAATAGGTGCTACAAATATTTATATCGATGCTTTTGACGTGTGACGTCATATTTCGTGATCGGTTTGTGACGCTAGCTAAATAATAATTATTATTATTATTCTTATAATTATTTATTGTTACTTGTTAATTATTCGGATTATTTAGTACTATTATAATAATTAACAAATGATAATTATTTTTTATTATTATTTATTATATATAGAAAATAATAAACAAATGATTATTATATTATTATTATTATTATTACTATTATTACTTACTAGTGTACAGGAAATATGTAACACGGCGCCTGGAAAGACATTATAGCGAGTCAAGTTATATCGCACGAACTCTTACATTTATATTAATTATTATTTACTCTACCTTTTGTATTAAAGGCATTGACTGTTGTTCTATGGCTTGACTGTACTGTATGTTACATAACGCTTTATATAAATAGAGCTGCTATGCCTCACAATAATCAGTGTTCACCGCGAGGCATAGCTAGACAATTCCATTGAGAATAAATATAGCTAAACACTCTCTCAAGCTTTAGTCTTGATTTCCACACAATTTCTACATTACTACTCTACCAGGCAACCAGCTCTGACGACCTACTAGGTCTGGCAGCACCAGTGTTGTGCGACGAGTAGTAGGCTCGAGGCAGACTTGCCTGACAGACTCTCGCCTACCACGGCCTACCTTTGGCAGTAATGCTGAAGGACGGACGCTGAGGAGGCCGAGCTGGCAGCAAGCTTGTCTGAGAAGGCAAACAACTCTGCTACCTAGAGGGTGCAGGTGCGCTACCAAGGTGACTGGCCACGTCACCACAAAATCCTGCACATTGGTGGCAGCAGTGGGATTTGCGAATCCCCTGACAGAGAACCTCTAGGACAAGGCAGAGCCAGATAGCAGACCATGGCTAGCAGACGAGCCATGAGTGTTGATCGCGATCCTACCACTAGGATCATGGGTCAGCTGACAAATATACTGGACAAGTTGACAGACGCACCCCCACAAGTGACTCCATTTAAGGCGCCTACGTACGATGGTACCGGGGATGTCCAATATTTCCTCCAGCGCTTCCAGGAAATGTCGGAAGCGAATAACTGGGCACCAGCCACGGCCATCATACACCTGAGGCAGTCCTTGCAAGGGAAAGCGCAACAGTGCGGAAGGGGAGAGACGATGTGGGCTATTATGGACTCACTAAAGGCAAGCTTCGGGCTTACCCGCCGAGAGGCTAGGGCCAGACTATCCGGCTACCGAAAGGAGCCGAGGCACTCACTGAGAGAGCACGCTCTGGCCATAGAGACTCTGGTGGAGGCCGCCCACGATGACTCCGCCCGCACGCAAAGAAATGAATATGCGCTAGAGCATTTTCAAAACACATTAGGCAACGCTTACCTACAAAGGCACCTCCTGGCGATACAGCCAACCTCCTTGGAAGCAGCTGTGAAAGCAGGTAATGAGTATCTGCAGATACAGCCAACCTACACCGGACCTAAGGTTCGGACGGTAGAGATGGAGGAGGAAGAGGAGTGCCAGCAAGTCAAGGTGCAAGGAGCGACCCCTGGAGTAGAAGCCCACCTGGAGACGCTGGCCAAGGCCCTTAGCGCACTCACGCAGCAGGTGGCCACCCTGAAGTCGACCCAGCCAGACAGCACACCCGCTCGACCACCCAAGAGGGTCGTCAAGTGCTGGAAGTGCCAGAAGCTGGGGCACACCCAGAGGGAGTGCCGTCAGGACACCTACCAGGGAAACGCAACCGGCCCGCAGCAGTAGGGAGACCTACTGGCTGCAGATGGGCCCAAAGAACCAAGAAACCAGACAGGTCTGGAAGACAGACCCAGGATGGGTGGCAGGAGGTCAGGCGTCCAGCCTACGCTCCGCCCCTACCACAGCCGGTCTCGGTTCTGACCCAGAACAGGTTTGCCGACCTGTCCGCCCTAGACGGAGACTCGTCTGACGATGAAGAACCGCCGTCAGTTTCCACTGAAACATACACAGGGAGAAAGAGGCCAGCAGCGCAGTGGCGAAGACAGGTGCAGACTCCTGCTCAGCACAGGAGAGAGCCCTCAGCGTCGCCTGGACTGCCCGCAGAGGCCAAGCAGTGGCGCAAACGGGTGCAGACTCCTGCCTTGCACAGGAGAGAGCCCCAAGTGTCGCCTGGACTGCCAGCAGAGGCTACCCCTCTCACATCTTGTGTAAACCAGATGGAACGACCACATAAGTCCAGCTACTATCTGCCGGGCAAGGTGGAAGGGAAGACCGTGACCTATCTGATAGACACAGGTTGCAATACCAACCTGCTATCAAAAAGCGTGTACGACAGGCTACCAGACAGCCGGAAAGCCACACTACAAGAGTACGACTCCCTTGGTTTAATGGCAGATGGGACTAAGCTCCCATTCTACGGTCTACTCAGTGTGTCAGGACGAGTACGGTCTGTGGCGTATACAGAGACGTTCGTCGTCACGCAGATTAGCGAGGATGTCATCCTTGGGATGCCATTCTTGGCTAACCAGAAGTGCCGTATGGGCTTTGATCAACCAGTGCTGGTCATGCAGGACCGAGAGCTGGTGTGCACCGACCGTTATGGAAGGGCACTGATCTCCAAAGTCCAGGTACTTCGGAAAACAGAGATCCCCCCACAGACAGAGGCTACCATACCGTGTCACCTTGCCGCACGGAGCTACTGTCCACAGGGCGTGATCCAGAGTTTACCAGGGAGCCTACCTTTGGCTACGAGCGTAAACTCGCCGGATGAACAAGGACGGGTGTTGGTCCGATGCCTCAACCCTACCTCGAACGTGATAAGCCTGCCAGCCGGCGAGGTTATCGGAACGTTCACGGGGGTAGCGGCCGATGAGGTGCAGCAGACCACACCCGGGGTCCCAACCGGGTCGGACCCGACAGGTTCACCAGTACCTGACCACTTGGTGGAACTGTATGAGCAGGCGAGCAGAGGGTGCGAGGACGAGCAACAGATGGAACAGTTGAGGGGATTGCTTAGGAAGTACGAGGCCGTGTTTAGCAAAAATAGCGGAGACATCGGCCGTACTGACCTTGTAGAGCATGCCATTCCAGTTGCCGAAGGCACCAGACCGGTTCGGTTGCCTCCTCACAGGCTGGGGCCTGAGAAAGAGGCTGAAGCTGAACGGCAAGTAAAAGACCTGCTAGAGAAGGGGCTGATTGAGCCCGCAGACGGGGCATGGAGTTCCCCGGTGGTGCTTGTACGCAAGAAAGACAGCACGTGGCGGTTCTGCATCGACTACCGGAGGCTAAACGATGTCACTAGGCAGGACGCCTATCCTATACCTAGGATAGACGAGTCCCTTGACGCCCTAGCTGGCAGCAAGTATTTTAGCACGTTGGACCTGACCAGTGGATACTGGCAGGTGCCGCTCGATGCAGACGCCAAGGAGAAGTCGGCATTTATCACCAGGAGTGGATTATGGCGTTGGAAGGTGCTGCCCTTCGGGCTGACCTCAGCCCCCGCCACGTTCCAGCGTTTGATGGAACGAGGGCTGCAAGGGCTGCACTGGAAGACGCTGCTGCTCTACCTGGATGATGTGATTGTGATCGCACCCGACTTCGAGACACACCTGCAGAGGCTGGGAGAGGTGTTGAGTAGACTACAACAGGCCAACCTTAAGGTCAAGCCGTCCAAGTGCGAGCTACTGCAGCAACGGGTCAAGTACCTGGGGCATATAGTGAGTGCGGAGGGCGTTGCCACTGACCCGGAGAAGGTGAAGGCCGTAGCCGAATGGGCACCTCCCCGAGACATCAAAGGACTGCAAGCCTTCCTCGGTACAGCAGGGTACTACAGGCAGTATCTGCCTGGGTACGCCACCACTGCTAAGCCCTTGACTGTCTTGACCAGCAAGGACACCCCCTGGAGATGGGGAGAGGAAGAGCAAGTGGCCTTTGAGCGCCTGAAGCAGGGACTCGTGCAAGCACCAGTACTAGGCTACCCAGACCCTGCCAAGACCTATATCCTGGACACGGACGCCAGCGCCGTTGGATTAGGGGCAGTGCTGTCGCAGGTACAGAACGGACAGGAAAGGGTCATTGCTTACTATAGCAAGACCCTAGCACCCGCCGAACGGAACTACTGCGTGACTCGGCGCGAGCTACTGGCTGTCGTAAAAGCAGTCAAACACTTTCGACCGTACCTCTACGGTCGAGAGTTCAAGCTCCGCACCAACCATGCATCCTTAAGGTGGCTGTGCCGGCGGAAGGAGCCGTCCAACCAGATTGCGAGGTGGCTGGAGATTCTCGCCGAGTTTGTATACAAACTCGAGCACTGGCACACAGCATGGGAATGCTGATGGTTTGAGCAGACGCGAACCATGTATGGACTGCCGTCAGTGCAGTGCCATAGAGCAGCGTGATGGTGGGCCAACCCACGCTGAGCTTGCCAGGGCCCCTGGATCCGAACTCCAGTTAGCGAGGCCTCCTGTCTCAGAGGACGTGCGACCAAGAAACCGGCAAGAAAATCCTGTACCGATGAAAAGCCTAGAGGCAAAGGCAGACACGCCAGAGCTGTGTGTGGTCACCAGTATGGAACTGGTCGAACAACAGCGTACGGGTCAAAACCCAGTGGCCAGAATGTACTAGGAAATCAGCGGCGGTAGACCAGTGACCAGGAGAGAGTTGGAAGAGGGGAGTAGGGAGCTGCGGGCACTCTACAGTCGTAAGGAGGCCATGGCGGTACAGCCAGATGGTACTCTGACTATGCAGATAGCCCCCAAGGGTCGGACCAGGCTATGCGCGGTCTGCCCGTCGTCCCGGCGCCGACAGGTGATATGGGATACGCATGGGCTGTCCCATGCTGGTGTAAATCGCACCAGAAACCAAATCCAACTCAACTGGTACTGGCCAGGGATGTCCGCTGAGGTACGCAGACTGGTCAAGTCCTGCGAAGTCTGCCAAGTAGCCAAGAGGGGGGGAGTACAGCCAGTCCAGGAGAGACAGAGGTTGTTCGCCGGCAGGCCTTTTCAAAAGGTAGCCGTGGACCTGGTTGGACCTCTCCCAGAGACCAGGCGGAAGAATAAGTGGGTCTTGGTGCTATCCGACCACTTCACGCGATGGCACGATGTCATTGCCATTCCGGACGCCACTGCCCCTACGGTCGCCACGGCTCTTGATGAAAGGGTGTTCTGCTACTGGGGACTGCCAGAGGAACTCCACACGGACCAGGGAGCGCAGTTTGAGTCACGACTCATGGCTGAACTCTGCGTCCTGTGGAATGTCGATAAAACACGTACCACACCCTACCACCCACAGGGCAACGGGGTAGTGGAAAGGCAGAACCGGACGTTGGGTGACTCCCTGCGGACACTCCTGCTCAGGCGCGGGCAAGAGGAGTGGGATTTGCTGTTGCCTCAGATAATGAGGGCTTTCCGCGGCACCCCACACTCCGCAACGGGAGAGACGCCCAACTACCTCATGTTGGGCCGGGAGGTCAGACTTCCCGACCAGCTGGATGGTAGGCCCGCAGACACGGACAAGCAGTTGGTGACTGAGTACGCTCTTCAGATGCAAGAGGACCTGAAAGCGGCTCACGACCTGCTCAGAGAGCAACAGGCAGAGGTCAGGCAGGACGACACGGAAGAGCCGTTACTCTATATGCCCGATGACCTAGTGGTATTGGAGAATAGACGGCGGGTGAAAGGTAGCAACCCCAAGCTACAGCCCAGCTTTGTTGGGCCATACCGAGTGGTGGAGGCTTACCCGAACCATACATACAAAATAGAGAAGGATGGGCAGACATCAGTGCAGAATGAGCGGCGATTGAAGGAGTATCGCCCCTGCCACGAGCCCGCGGGTAGAGCACCCACCAACAGAGAGGCCGCCCTGCGCCCGAATATGAAGGGAGCAGTCAGGCAAAGGGGCCGCCCCCGGATACCTGACATAAGGCAGCCACCAGATCCTGCTACACAGCCAGCAGAACCACAGAGAGCACCGGGAGGTGATGTCATCGCCCAGCCAGACCTACACGCTTTGGAGCGCCAGCTGAACCAGTTGCCAGCTCTACTGGAGCAAGCAACTAGGCCGGCCGCCCCCCAGCAGCCGGCAGGCAGAGGTTGGGAGACACCACCCACCGAGAATCCAAGACTGAGCCGACAGGAACAGTGGGAGAGGGACAGGGAATGGCCAGCATTACCAGACAATGGCATGCTCAATCCACCCTCTCCTCGTACCCCCACTGCCATAGACGATGGCACCAATAGCCCAGAAGCAGAGACGATCGTGAGGAATGATACTGATAGCCAAGAGACAACGAATGATGAAACAACTACTAGTGAGAGGCCAGCAGAGACGGGCAGGCCTAAGAGAAATACTAGGCCGCCGTCGAAACTGGCCGATTACCAGTGTTATCAGATGGCAGAAAGGGTACCATGCCCAAGAAACGATCAATTGCAGTTTTCAGCAGTGGTAGAACCATACTCGTCCGTTTCTGAGCACCATAATACTCCAAGAAAATTATTACTAGAGTTAAAAAAGTGCTCAGAGGACGAGGGGCTGCCCAGTTCGCTAGAAAATGCAAAGAAATATTGGAAGAAACTTGCAATGCAAACGAACACGATAGAGAAAGACAAACTCACCTCAGCTGACGATCTTTCTCTTTATTCCGACGAGCAAGTAGCAGGAAGGGATAACCCCCAACCCAACTCTATGCCTAGAGTGTCGAAAAATAGAGACAACAACGAGCGCTCTATGTTAAATAGAGCGCCTTGGATGCGTGAATATTCGCTCCAAGAAAACCCCTCGCCAGCGACAGAGGTGGTCACGTGTGCAGGTGACGTAGGAGAGGGAGAATCAAAATCCTCCAATCACACATGTGATAACTCGAAAGTGAGGCAGCCTTCTCTCACTCAAAGTGAGGCACTGCCATTCGCACCTACGCAGTCACTAAGACAACAAGCAATTTCACTTCTTCCTACTGAACAATTAATTACTATAGCAAGGACAGCGGTTGCCAAGATGAGAGAAAGAAAAGAAAACCCAGCGGATCTCTCTATCACGGAGGACCCCTTAGCAGAGGAAGAACTTATGGGTGAGGAATTTCTAATGGAGGTGGCAAGTGAATTGGAGAAGCGCCAGCCACTTTGTGCAAACAGAGTGGCTAGCAAAGAAGTGGTGATGCAACAACGACAGACACAGGAAATAGTTAGAATAAATAAATTGTCTATTGCAGACGATGAAACAAAGACAGTAGAGGAGCCTCAGAGGAAAGAAAGTCTTCTGCCCAAGACCACTTGGCTATCGGCGGCGACGCTGGATGCATTAAATCAGATAGTGGTAAAGAAGGGAGCCGACGACGAGGATACCTGGAAATGCACTGAATGCGGGTATGAGAACTCTCGTAAGAGAGTCGTCTACCATGCCCATCAACATTACGCATTTTATTTTTGCACGTGTGGCAAAAAATCCAGCTCTAGGGATGCGGCCAGGAAACACGTCACAAAGCAAAACAAAGCTATCTCACACGGAGGACCAGCTGCGCCTCTATACGAGGTCGATGCGAACTCATACGCTGAGTTCGCCAAGTTCATGACTTGGCCGCAGCCACCACCATTTGGACGGCCGCAGGCAGTACTAACCAATAAACCCACGGCCGTAGCACCAGTGAAGAGGGCGAGCACCATTCAAGAACGGCTCGGCGAGCCAATACAAGCCAGCAGCCCTGACAGACCGCCCAAACGTTGCTCTGCCAGCAACGACGGGCGCAAGGATACCTGCCAGTCAGGCACTAACCCACGAAAGTGGGAGCATAAGGACCACAAGGAGACAAGGGACCGGTCGGTAGACCATAAAAGACAAGTAACCTACCGCATACCAAAGAAGCAACAGAAAGAGCCTCTCCCACCAACCCTGCAATCTACCATAATGTATACTGATAGTAAGAGAGACAGACCAACACACAGTGGTGCCTACCAGCAACACAGGATAGAGGAAGAGCGGAGGCTGGACAGAAAGAAAGAAGAGCTGAACCAGCTAACTACCGATGCTTACAAGCTACTACAGAGAGCACAAGAGGTGAAGCAGCAAATACGCTCAACTGAGCGACAACTTAAGCGACATTAACGCTGCAACATGAGCCACTTACCTAGGCTGTATTAACCTTACCTTATTCTGTCTGCATAGTTCTATCTCGTAGTGTTCTATGTACCTTACCAATTATTATATTTTATATTTTTATTCAAGCATAACATTGCTGTAGTTGTTTCGGCAGTCACCTCCCCTGTACTTCTTTATTGGTCCCCTGTGACGACCAATGGGGGGATAGTGTACAGGAAATATGTAACACGGCGCCTGGAAAGACATTATAGCGAGTCAAGTTATATCGCACGAACTCTTACATTTATATTAATTATTATTTACTCTACCTTTTGTATTAAAGGCATTGACTGTTGTTCTATGGCTTGACTGTACTGTATGTTACATAACGCTTTATATAAATAGAGCTGCTATGCCTCACAATAATCAGTGTTCACCGCGAGGCATAGCTAGACAATTCCATTGAGAATAAATATAGCTAAACACTCTCTCAAGCTTTAGTCTTGATTTCTACACAATTTCTACATTACTACTCTACCAGGCAACCAGCTCTGACGACTTACTAGGTCTGGCAGCACCAGTGTTGTACGACGAGTAGTAGGCTCGAGGCAGACTTGCCTGACAGACTCTCGCCTACCACGGCCTACCTTTGGCAGCAATGCTGAAGGACGGACGCTGAGGAGGCCGAGCTGGCAGCAAGCTTGTCTGAGAAGGCAAACAACTCTGCTACCTAGAGGGTGCAGGTGCGCTACCAAGGTGACTGGCCACGTCACCACAAAATCCTGCACACTATTATTATTACTATTATTACTATTATTACTGTTATTACTGTTATTACTGTTATTACTGTTATTACTGTTATTACTGTTATTACTGTTATTACTGTTATTACTGTTATTACTGTTATTACTGTTATTACTATTATTACTATTATATTATTACTTATTATTTATTATTATTATTATTTATTATTATTATTTATTATTAATATTATTAATAATAATATAATATTAATTATTATTATAATATTAATTATTATCATAATATTAATTATTATTATAATATTAATTATTATTATAATATTAATTATTATTATAATATTATGTATTATTATAATATTGATTATTATTATAATATTAATTATTATTATAATATTAATTATTATTATTAATTATTATTATTGTTATTATAATATTAAGTATTATTATTATTATAATATTAATTATTATTATTATTATAATATTAATTATTATTATTATTATAATATTAATTAATATTATTATTATAATATTAATTATTAATATTATTATTATAATATTAATTATTATTATTATTATTATAATATTAATTATTATTATTATTATAATATTAATTATTATTATTATTATAATATTAATTATTATTATTGTTATTATTATAATATTATTTATTATTATTATTATTATTATTATTATTATTATAATATTAATTATTATTATTATAATATTAATTATTATTATTATAATATTAATTATTATTATTATTATTATTATTATAATATTAATTATTATTATTATTATAATATTAATTATTATTATAATATTAATTATTATTATTATTATAATATTAATTATTATTATTATTATTATTATAATATTAATTATTATTATTATTATTATTATTATTATTATTATTATTATTATTATTATTATTATTATTATAATATTAATTATTATTATAATATTAATTATTATTATTATTATAATTATAATATTAATTATTATTATTATTATTATAATATTAATTATTATTATTATTGTGTAGGATTTTTTGTGGTAACGTCACTAGTCACCCTGGTAGCACACCTGCACCACCTCTAGGTAGCAGAGTTGTCTGCCTGTTCAGACAAGCTCGTTGCCAGCTCGGCCGTCTCAGCGTCCGCCATTCTGCATATCTGCCGAAAGGTAGGCCGTGATAGATGAGAGTCTGTCAGGCAAGTCTGCCTCTAGCCTACTACTCGTTATTCAACACTAGTGCTGCCAGACCTAGTAGGTCGTCAGAGCTGGTTGACTTCTAGAGCAGTAGCTGTAAATGGTGTAGTATTCAAGTATAAGAGCTTGAGTCAGTGTTAGCTATCTTTTTTATTCAGAATGAATTGTCCAGCTATGCCTCGCGGTGTACACTGATTAGTGAGAGGCATAGCAGCTGTATTTATGTAAAGTGTTATGTAATATTGTAAGGGACGCTGGCACTCTTCGGTAAAGAGACGCCATATTGTTTACCTAGTTACGCAGCCATTACGAACATTTACATTCTATTTACCTTTACTCTTACTGTGCGTTCTATGCTTGCCAATCTGTATAGTTCTATTGCCTTTACTCAAGCTACACTTAAATAATTATTCTATTATATTTTTACTAACTTTTTCCACGAGTTTATTATTACTTGCATTTTGGTGCTTCATGGAAGGCAAGGCGTGGTTTGCCAATATTTTTATCTAAGGGTGTGACTTGTGCTATTCACACCCGCCTACTTTGTTTATATGTGAGTGTTCACGAAATAAATATCAGAGTTAGCCTGACTCTCAGATGATTCTCTCTCTCAAGAAGCAGCACTGAGCATAGCTAGGAGCATCATAACTACAAGCGCTGGTCGACTATTAGTAAGCACGAGGCTTGGCGGAAAGTAAGATTGTTCGCTCTCTTACTGCGTATTCCCTCGACCCGAGGTGTATGACGCAAAGCACCTGGTGCCCTAGTAGTTCGACACACATTGCAATCCGAACTGTGGAGTTCGAAACAAACTTATACAATAATAACGCATCGTAATTATTGTCGGTAATTACAGCACCATTATTGTCGGTAGCCCAAAGTTCGCAACAAACTATAAACTAAACAGTAATTCCTGCGGAATTATTGTGTGCAATAAAGTTCGAGACAAACTTTAAACTAGACAACAATCACGGCACTGATTATTGTCGAGCCTGGAGAGGTTCACACGCAGCCAATAATTATTAATTAATTATTGCAACTGCCAGCACTTGATCTACACCAGATTCGGTTGTTCTTTTGCATGACCAAAGTCAGTAGTAGCCTGGTAACAATAATTATACAATTATTGTGCACTGCATTAACTAGGGTTGGCAAAGCGTTCGGGAGGTGTACAGGTGGCTACCACCCAGACAGTAAATTCCTGTACATTGGTGGCAGCAGTGGGATTGAAGCACCCACAGCAATCTCCCGAATCCCAGAGTTAAAGCAGACATGTCATACCGGCGGAGAGCAGTCAGTACTGACAGGGAAGGGTCATCCATGCAAGTCATGGGAACTCTAACCGAAATCCTGGAGCGGATGACAATGACGAACACAAGGGACAAGTTCAAGCTACCTGTCTTCGACGGAGAAGGGGACGTCCACTACTTTGTCCAACGTTGTGAAGAGGTGACACGGATGAACCGATGGACACCAGAGGAAGCCACCATCCACCTACGCCAGGCGTTGGTCGGAAAGGCCGAACAGTGTGGGCGAGGACCCACACACCAAGCAATAATAGAGGCATTGAGGGCCAGCTTCGGACTCACCCGAACCGAGGCCCAGAACAAACTCATGAGCTACCGTAAGCACCCACGGGACACCCTCAGAGAACATGCCATCCAAGTAGAGAGACTAGTAGAGGCGGCCTACGAAGAGCTACCCCAAAGGAATCGAGCAGAGCTGACCCTACAAACCTTCCAAGGTACGCTAGGGCACGCTTACCTTCAAAGACACCTTCTAGCTGTTCGACCCGCCAACCTAGAAGAGGCCATTCGAGCAGGGAATGACTATATGCAGATACAGCATCAACCCCTTCCACACTCAAATGTCCGCACCATACACGAAGGATCCATGGGTGACCATCCAGACCAACCAGCAACCGAAGCCCACTGTCGAGAGGTAGAGGACCCCCTCGCAAAATTACTAAAAACTATAGAGGCCCTCAGCAAGGAGGTAGCAGAGCTAAAAAAGAAGCCGCAAGAGGAACCAGTCAAGCGCTGTTGGGGATGTCACAGGACAGGGCACCTCCGTAGCCAATGTAAAACGGCACCATGGACCGCCCGTTCGGGAAACGGGCTCGGCCCGCAGTAGTAGGGCCACCTACTGGCTGCATTAGGGCCACTCCACACCATGGGACACCCTACACTGAACCCCACAGACGTAAGATACCTCAACCTCCCGAACCAGCCCCGGTCACTCTGACCAACCGGTTCGACCCGCTGACCTCAGAGGAAGAGGATACTCCACCCTCAGACGACGAGGAAGAGGAAGTAGAGACCCAGCCCCAGAAGGAGCAGAGGCCCCACGTTCCTACAAAGAAAAGCCCGAAGGAAACTAGTCAACCTAGGACGGTACACCTTAACCAGGTCGAAAGACCCTACAAATCAAGTTACTACTTACCAGGAAACGTAGAAGGACAGGCAGTTACGTATCTCATCGATACGGGCTGCAATACAAATTTGCTGGCCAAACGGATCTTCGACAAGTTGCCCTCCCGAGTCCAACAGTACTTACAACAGTACGACTCGCATGGCCTGATGGCCGACGGTACACGCCTACCGTTCTACGGACTACTCACCCTCTCAGGACGCATCCGCCACATTCGGTACGAGGAGACGTTTGTGGTTAGCCAAATTAATGAGGATGTGATCCTCGGCATGCCATTCCTCTCCAACCAAAGTTGCCACATGGGGTTCGACCAACCCACCCTCCAGATACAAGGCAAGGAACTTGTCTGCACAGACCGGCACGGAAGAGACCTGGTCTCGAGAGTACAAGTACAGAGAGATACTTACCTGCCACCACAAGCTGAGACGACGGTTCTATGCCACCTCACCAGTAAGGAGCCCTGCCGTCAAGGAGTCATAGAGAGCATAGAGGGCGGCCCACTCCTCGCCACAAGTGTCAATGCGCCCGATGCACAGGGGAGAGTGTTAGTCAGGTGTATGAACCCCTCCCAAGAGAATGTCCACATTCCCGCCGGAGAGATCGTGGGGACCTTCACAGGAATAGGAGCCGAAGATGTTCACACCACTTCAGCTCAGACCTTACCAGAAACCACTATAGGGCTGGAACTGCCCCCACACCTACAGACCCTATACACACAAGCACGACGAGGATGCCGGACGCCCCTCGAAGAGAAACAGCTGTACGAGCTGCTTATACAATACCAAACGGTATTCAGTAGAGATGACAGCGACATAGGGCGCACCCACTTGGCAGAGCACTCTATCCCCCTAGCCACAGGAACCAGACCCATACGCTGCCCCCCCCACCGTTTGGGGGCAGAGAAAGAGGCAGAGGCCGAGCGTCAGGTGAAGGATCTCCTGGCCAAGGACCTAATAGAGCCAGCAGACAGCGCATGGAGCTCCCCAGTCGTGCTAGTTAGAAAAAAGGATGAATCCTGGAGATTCTGTATCGACTACAGAAAGTTAAACGACGTCACTCGTCAGGACGCATATCCTATTCCTCGAATAGATGACTCCCTAGACGCACTGGCCGGCAGTCGATATTTCTCGACACTCGACCTTACCAGCGGGTATTGGCAGGTACCCCTAGACGCCGATGCCCAACAGAAATCAGCCTTCATTACCAGAAGCGGATTGTGGAGGTGGAAAGTCCTTCCCTTCGGACTCACATCCGCCCCGGCCACCTTCCAGCGCCTCATGGAGCGTGTCCTCAAAGGCTTACACTGGAAAACACTCTTACTGTATCTGGACGATGTCATTGTAATCGCCCCAGATTTCCAGACTCACCTACAGCGACTCGGAGAAGTCCTAGGACGACTACAACAGGCCAACCTGAAGGTAAAGCCGTCAAAGTGTGAGATACTGAGCGAAAAAGTAAGGTACCTAGGACACGTGGTCAGCGCCGAGGGCGTGGCAACGGACCCCGGAAAGGTCGAGGCTGTGAGCCGCTGGGACGACCCTAAAGATGTCAAGGGCCTACAAGCATTCCTCGGTACAGCCGGGTATTACCGCCAATATATACCGGAGTACGCCACAATAGCAAAACCACTGACAGTCCTGACGGGCAAGGGAACCCAGTGGAAGTGGGAAGCGGACGAAAAACGAGCCTTCCAACTACTCAAAGCAAAACTAAGCCAGGCCCCGATCCTAGGGTATCCAGATCCATCCCTCACATACATCTTGGACACGGACGCAAGCGCCGTAGGGATGGGAGCTGTACTTTCCCAGGAGCAAGAGGGAAAAGAACGAGTCATTGCTTACTATAGCAAGACCCTGGCGCCAGCAGAGCGCAACTATTGTGTAACAAGGAGGGAACTCCTGGCGGTGGTGAAAGCGGTAAAACACTTCCGGCCATATATCTACGGGAGGAAGTTCCGGCTAAGAACCGACCATGCCTCTCTCCGATGGCTGTGCCGCAGAAAAGAACCTTCCAACCAGATTGCTCGCTGGCTGGAGATCCTGGCAGAATTCACCTACCAGCTGGAACACCGTGCGGGACCCCGTCATGCCAACGCAGACGGTCTTAGCCGGCAAGCCCAGTGTGTCGACTGCAGACAATGCAGCACCATCGAACAGCGCGATGGTGGACCCTCCCATGCCGACCTGGCGGGAGAAGGACGACAAGCCCAGGTGAACCTCACAGTTACCAACCCCGACCGCAATGTCAGGGAACTAGTGCAGGCCCAAAGAGAGGGGAACCACCCCATAGCCCGCATGTACCAGGCCGTCAGAGACGAGGAGGTCCTCTCACGACAGGAATTAGAAGAAGGCAGTACAGAGTTAAGAGTCCTACACGATCGAAGGGAAGGCCTGCGAATAAGGCCCGACGGGGGTACTGACTATGCGTCTGGAGTACCAAGGCAGGACCAAACACTGCACCGTCTGCCCCCCTTCTCTACGGGAGAACACCGTATGGAAGACTCACCAACTCGCACATGCAGGCATCAACCGGACCAGAACCCGACTGATGCTCGACTGGTACTGGCCAGGGATGTCGGCAATGGTACGGCGCCTCGTGAGAGACTGCGAGGTGTGCCAAGTAGCTAAAAGGAGTCGGAGACCGGGCGCCCCAGAGGGCCAGAGACTATACGCCGGGCGGCCCTTTCAAAAACTTGCGGTGGACCTGGTAGGGCCCCTACCTCTTACCCCCAGGAAGAACAAGTGGATACTGGTTCTAACCGACCACTTTACTAGATGGCAGGACGCCATTGCTATCCCCGATGCTACGGCCCCCACCGTGGCCAGCACCCTAGACGAACGAATATTCAGCTACTGGGGTTTGCCAGAACAACTCCACACGGACCAAGGGGCCCAATTTGAATCGACCCTACTAGAAGAGCTATGCACACTGTGGAGTGTGCGGAAAACACGCACAACCCCTTACCACCCTCAGGGGAACGGGATGGTAGAGCGGCAAAATAGAACGTTAGGCGACGCCCTACGGACACTCATCCTCACCAGGGGCCAAGATGAGTGGGATGCCCTCCTACCACAAATAATGAGAGCCTGCAGAGCCACCCCCAATACTACCACGGGGGAGACCCCCAACCTCCTCATGATGGGCAGGGAGGTACGACTCCCCGATCAGCTCACGGGAATGGCACCTACCTTAGACGAAGCCACTGTCACGGAGCACGCACGACGCACCCAAGAAAATTTGGAGATTGCACACGAATACGTGCGAAACCTACAACGACAGGTGCGACAAGAGGAAGGAGACGAACCCCTCCGGTTCGCAGAGGGAGATCTCGTAGTAATCGAGAATAAACGCAGAACCAAAGGGAGTAACCCTAAACTCCAACCCAGTTATCTTGGGCCATACACGGTTACTCAGGCGTATCCTAATCACACGTACCGCTTAGAGAGAGGAGGACAAGGGTTCACACAGAACGGCCGGCGACTCAAACATTATCGCTCGTGCCAAGAGAGAGTTGGACGCGCCCCACCCAGCAGGGAGCAAGCAGTACGCCCCAACATGAGGGGAGCATACTTAGGCCGCCCCCCACCAAGGGTGGAAACGGAGGACCCAGAGCCACCACCTCCTGAGTACACCAATAGGATGCCTAGAGAAGACGGCAGGCCGACAGCACCCCCCACAGAACAAGTAAGGGAGTCCCCCCTGCCTAGAGAAACAGCAGAAAGGACACCCCCACCTGAACAGGAGGTCCAGGCAACCCCGACAGGCACCCCTGCACCACCTGTCATTGAAAGGAACGAGCCAGACACTGTCGAGTGGCCACCACTACCACCCAGACCAGAAACCAGTGCGAACATTGAAAGACCTAGGAGAGAACCTAGAAAACCAGTAAAACTTACTGACTATCAATGCTACAACGCACAACAAGAAGAGAGGAATAGAGTAAGAGAAGAAGAAATAAACTCAAAAAAGAAAACAACCGACCTACCATGGCAAAACAAAGAAGAAACTAGACGAAAATTGGGACTACACCGAAGGGATAACTCCGGAAACATACCAATGTCGGAGAAACATACACCTTCCCAGGAGCACACAACCCCCAGTGCCCCTCGAATACTCCCACTAACGAGAACAGACAACTCTAGCCGAACAAACCCACCGGAAGGAAAACGCTACCCACAGGAACACACAACTTCAACAAATAACAATGTATCAACAACAACTCCCGCCCAGTGGAACACGTGTTCAACAAGAACAATAGGACGGGCGGCACTAACCGAAAACGAGGGTAGAACAAATCGAGGCAAGTACACTAATAAAAATAATCTGCCTTTCGAGTTTGCTACAGAGTATAGGAAGCAGTGTTTACAGAGCATCACTAAAATATTATTAACAATGGAAAATGACGGGGAAATATCGGTAGAAGAGGACCCGACCTTCACTGACGAAATATTAAAAGAGCCAGAACGAAGGAGTCGGAATAGACAAAGGAGCAGCCATTCCCCCACCAAGGTAACAACTATTACTACACCAGAGGAAGGCGCAGCTAGATGTCGCTACCGCAAACACCAAGCACCAGCACCCCCTCCACCGACTCATCACATCAAGGAGACGTGGAAGACAGAGGAGACCACTCGAGCAATTAATGGAGCAGTCTTCCAAGTAGAAGGGGAGACGTGGAGTTGCAAAATCTGCAAACTACAGTTAAATAAAAAACGTATCATGTACCACGTACATCAACATTTTACCTTCTTCTTCTGCGCCTGCGGGAAGAAAAGCAGCTCGAGAGATACCATTCTGAAACATATCAGAGACAAGAAAGGAGCTCGAACACATGGAGGAGAGACGAGACCACTATATGAGGTGGATGAAAAATCTTATCCTGACTTCTGCAAGACACTGCAGTGGGAGCAACCAGCTCCATTCGGTACACCCACTCCGATCAAAGAGCAGAGTAACCCGACACCTGATAAGGTTCCAGTCAAAAAACGGCTGGGGGAGAAGATCGAGGAGATACCATTAAAAGTGATGAAAGTGGAACTGGTCGACCAAAAGACACCACCACCAGTAGAACAACGAACCAAGCCACAGACAACAACTGCACCCACCTTCGTCACCGAAAATAAAGAAGATAGGAGGCAAAGGGAGCGCATAAATGAGGAACGTCGGGAGGACCGATACCGACGCATAAAGAGGTACGAAGGGGAGCTATACCGCCTTACCCACGACGCCTTCAGATGCCTACAACGGATCGAGGAGTTAAAGGACAACATTCAGAAGGAACGCAACCTCCTGTAGGAACATAATGGACTCTGTACATCACATCTTACTCCAGCGCCCTAGTTTATTTTATTGGGCCTACGGCTTCCAATGGCGGGGAGTGTGTAAGGGACGCTGGCACTCTTCGGTAAAGAGACGCCATATTGTTTACCTAGTTACGCAGCCATTACGAACATTTACATTCTATTTACCTTTACTCTTACTGTGCGTTCTATGCTTGCCAATCTGTATAGTTCTATTGCCTTTACTCAAGCTACACTTAAATAATTATTCTATTATATTTTTACTAACTTTTTCCACGAGTTTATTATTACTTGCATTTTGGTGCTTCATGGAAGGCAAGGCGTGGTTTGCCAATATTTTTATCTAAGGGTGTGACTTGTGCTATTCACACCCGCCTACTTTGTTTATATGTGAGTGTTCACGAAATAAATATCAGAGTTAGCCTGACTCTCAGATGATTCTCTCTCTCAAGAAGCAGCACTGAGCATAGCTAGGAGCATCATAACTACAAGCGCTGGTCGACTATTAGTAAGCACGAGGCTTGGCGGAAAGTAAGATTGTTCGCTCTCTTACTGCGTATTCCCTCGACCCGAGGTGTACGACGCAAAGCACCTGGTGCCCTAGTAGTTCGACACACATTGCAATCCGAACTGTGGAGTTCGAAACAAACTTATACAATAATAACGCATCGTAATTATTGTCGGTAATTACAGCACCATTATTGTCGGTAGCCCAAAGTTCGCAACAAACTATAAACTAAACAGTAATTCCTGCGGAATTATTGTGTGCAATAAAGTTCGAGACAAACTTTAAACTAGACAACAATCACGGCACTGATTATTGTCGAGCCTGGAGAGGTTCACACGCAGCCAATAATTATTAATTAATTATTGCAACTGCCAGCACTTGATCTACACCAGATTCGGTTGTTCTTTTGCATGACCAAAGTCAGTAGTAGCCTGGTAACAATAATTATACAATTATTGTGCACTGCATTAACTAGGGTTGGCAAAGCGTTCGGGAGGTGTACAGGTGGCTACCACCCAGACAGTAAATTCCTGTACAATATTACAGTCATGGCCTTAGACAGTCATCGCTTTAACATGTTATCACAAAAGGTACAAGTAAATAATAATAATGATATCACACATGATATAATCTGATTCATGGTTGACTTTGTTGCAGTATCACTATGGGAATACATGTTACCAACAAAGGTATAACAGTAATAAATCACACAATGTTTTTGAATAACAACTGAACGCAAGCACGTGTCCTGTAAATAAATTGATTGTCATTCTCTTATTATAATTACTGTCAAGCAATAACTGCATTTGCATCTCTATAGTTTTGTTATGTTTTCCAGGGAGTGTTTGCATTTCGTGGTAAAAAGAAGAAGCCCTCACCGAGTAAGTTCTGTCCTCCATATTGTGTCATGTGACTAACGGTAAGTGTGTGTGTTGTAGAGTGTCTCACCTCAGTGCATTGGTATTGTAGTTGATTACATGGAGAGTGATTGTGCACTGAAAGAGCAACAATTGGAGCATTATGGTCATGTTTTATCTGAGCTGAACAATATATACGAGGTAGGTACTTCTTCATTGCAGCTGCTTAAAATGACTAATGACTAATTTGAGTAAATCACTTTTTAATTATTTTTTAGACAATTCATTCAGAGATTGCCAATGATCTCTTCACTAACCTCACTACATATATAGCGCAATGCAGCCAGAAGAGGTCAACAGATGAAATACATGCAGCGGCCCTTGTCACTGGTCAGTAGCCAGTTTAAACAAACACAAAATGTCCATTTGTCACTCCCATATATTTTATATCTCATACTGATCATAGAAGTCTCTTGTGCTGTAGGAGTTAATACCCCTGACCATGCAGTCCTTTACACTAATGTTGTCTCTCTAATCAAAGAAAAAGTCACCCCGCATGTGGCCTTGCTGCAATGTAACTCTAAGGCTACATCATTGAAACAGATCATTCAGCAGATAGCCTTACAACTGAGTGTTCATGGCGATGGAGAAAGGGGCTCCACGGAATTATCCTCACAGAGTACATTGTATCATATAGAGAAGTGGTACATACGAGTGGAGGGTAACACAACTCCAAGCAGTCCCAGGGTAAGATTTAGATAGCCTTAGTTCCAAGTATAAGTTATAGTACAATACAACAGAGCTGTCTTTTGTAACAAGTTTGGCTGGGATTCTATTTTCTTCAGACATAAGACAAGTTAGTAATAGTGTGATATGTGACATGGTTCTTGTAGAAAGGAGGAAGGAAAAGAGATGTATCTCAAACCTGCTCCGTCAGGCCTGTTGTACTAGTTTTTGAAGAGTTCAACAGTTTTCCTATGAAGTGTATGCAAGACCTTATCATCTCTTGCAGGTAAGTGTATGTGAGACCTTATCATCTCCTGTAGGTAAGTGTATGTGAGACCTTATCATCTCCTGTAGGTAAGTGTATGTGAGACCTTATCATCTCCTGTAGGTAAGTGAGACCTTATCATCACCTGTAGGTAAGTGTATGTGAGACCTTATCATCCCCTGTAGGTAAGTGTATGTGAGACCTTATCATCTCCTGTAGGTAAGTGTATGTGAGACCTTATCATCTCCTGTAGGTATGTGTATGTGAGACCTTATCATCTCCTGTAGGTAAGTGTATGTGAGACCTTATCATCTCCTGTAGGTAAGTGTATGTGAGACCTTATCATCTCCTGTAGGTAAGTGAGACCTTATCATCACCTGTAGGTAAGTGTATGTGAGACCTTATCATCCCCTGTAGGTAAGTGTATGTGAGACCTTATCATCTCCTGTAGGTAAGTGTATGTGAGACCTAATCATCTCCTGTAGGTATGTGAGACCTTATCATCTCCTGCAGGTAAGTGTATGTGAGACCTTATCATCCCCTGTAGGTAAGTGTATGTGAGACCTTATCATCTCCTGTAGGTAAGTGTATGTGAGACCTTATCATCCCCTGTAGGTAAGTGTATGTGAGACCTTATCACCTCCTGTAGGTAAGTGTATGTGAGACCTTATCATCTCCTGCAGGTAAGTGTATGTGAGACCTTATCATCTCCTGTAGGTAAGTGTATGTGAGACCTTATCATCTCCTGCAGGTATGTGTATGTGAGACCTTATCATCTCCTGTAGGTAAGTGTACGTGAGACCTTATCATCTCCTGCAGGTAAGTGTATGTGAGACCTTATCATCTCCTGTAGGTAAGTGTATGTGAGACCTTATCATCTCCTGTAGGTAAGTGTAAGTGAGACCTTATCATCTCCTGCAGGTAAGTGTATGTGAGACCTTATCATCTCCTGCAGGTAAGTGTATGTGAGACCTTATCATCTCCTGCAGGTAAGTGTATGTGAGACCTTATCATCTCCTGCAGGTAAGTGTATGTGAGACCTTATCATCTCCTGCAGGTAAGTGTATGTGAGACCTAATCATCTCCTGTAGGTAAGTGTATGCAAGACTTAATCATCACCTGCAGGTAAGTGTATGTGAGACCTTATCATCTCCTGCAGGTAAGTGTATGTGAGACCTTATCATCTCCTGTAGGTAAGTGTATGCAAGACCTAATCATCACCTGCAGGTAAGTGTATGTGAGACCTTATCATCTCCTGTAGGTAAGTGAGACCTTATCATCTCCTGCAGGTATGTGAGACCTAATCATCTCCTGTAGGTAAGTGTATGTGAGACCTTATCATCTCCTGCAGGTAAGTGTATGTGAGACCTTATCATCTCCTGTAGGTAAGTGTATGTGAGACCTTATCATCTCCTGTAGGTAAGTGTATGTGAGACCTTATCATCTCCTGTAGGTAAGTGTATGTGAGACCTTATCATCTCCTGTAGGTAAGTGAGACCTTATCATCTCCTGCAGGTATGTGAGACCTAATCATCTCCTGTAGGTAAGTGTATGTGAGACCTTATCATCTCCTGCAGGTAAGTGTATGTGAGACCTTATCATCTCCTGTAGGTAAGTGTATGTGAGACCTTATCATCTCCTGCAGGTAAGTGTATGTGAGACCTTATCATCACCTGTAGGTATGTGAGACCTTATCATCTCCTGCAGGTAAGTGAGACCTTATCATCTCCTGTAGGTAAGTGTATGTGAGACCTTATCATCTCCTGTAGGTAAGTGTATGTGAGACCTTATCATCTCCTGTAGGTAAGTGTATGTGAGACCTTATCATCTCCTGTAGGTAAGTGTATGTGAGACCTTATCATCTCCTGTAGGTAAGTGAGACCTTATCATCTCCTGTAGGTAAGTGTATGTGAGACCTTATCATCTCCTGCAGGTATGTGTATGTGAGACCTTATCATCTCCTGCAGGTAAGTGTATGTGAGACCTTATCATCTCCTGCAGGTAAGTGTATGTGAGACCTTATCATCTCCTGTAGGTAAGTGTATGTGAGACCTAATCATCACCTGCAGGTAAGTGTATGTGAGACCTTATCATCTCCTGTAGGTAAGTGTATGCAAGACCTAATCATCTCCTGCAGGTAAGTGTATGCAAGACCTAATCATCTCCTGCAGGTATGTGAGATCTTATCATCTCTTGCAGGTAAGTGTATGTGAGACCTTATCATCTCCTGTAGGTAAGTGTATGTGTGACCTTATCATCTCCTGTAGGTAAGTGTATGTGAGACCTTATCATCTCCTGTAGGTAAGTGTATGCAAGACCTTATCATCTCCTGCAGGTAAGTGTATGCAAGACCTTATCATCTCCTGCAGGTATGTGAGACCTTATCATCTCCTGCAGGTATGTGAGACCTTATCATCTCCTGTAGGTATGTGAGACCTTATCATCTCCTGCAGGTATGTGAGACCTTATCATCTCCTGCAGGTATGTGAGACCTTATCATCTCCTGTAGGTATGTGAGACCTTATCATCTCCTGCAGGTAAGTGTATGTGAGACCTTATCATCTCCTGCAGGTAAGTGTATGTGAGACCTTATCATCTCCTGCAGGTAAGTGTATGTGAGACCTAATCATCTCCTGTAGGTAAGTGTATGTGAGACCTTATCATCTCCTGTAGGTAAGTGTATGTGAGACCTAATCATCACCTGCAGGTAAGTGTATGTGAGACCTTATCATCTCCTGTAGGTAAGTGTATGCAAGACCTAATCATCTCCTGCAGGTAAGTGTATGCAAGACCTAATCATCTCCTGCAGGTATGTGAGATCTTATCATCTCTTGCAGGTAAGCGTATGTGAGACCTTATCATCTCCTGTAGGTAAGTGTATGCAAGACCTTATCATCACCTGTAGGTAAGTGTATGTGAGACCTTATCATCTCCTGCAGGTAAGTGTAAGTGAGACCTTATCATCTCCTGTAGGTAAGTGTATGTGAGACCTTATCATCTCCTGTAGGTAAGTGTATGTGAGACCTTATCATCTCCTGCAGGTAAGTGTATGTGAGACCTTATCATCTCCTGCAGGTAAGTGTATGTGAGACCTTATCATCTCCTGCAGGTAAGTGTATGTGAGACCTAATCATCTCCTGTAGGTAAGTGTATGTGAGACCTTATCATCTCCTGTAGGTAAGTGTATGTGAGACCTTATCATCTCCTGCAGGTAAGTGTATGTGAGACCTTATCATCTCCTGTAGGTAAGTGTATGTGAGACCTTATCATCTCTTGTAGGTAAGTGTATGTGAGACCTTATCATCTCCTGCAGGTAAGTGTATGTGAGACCTTACCATCTCCTGTAGGTAAGTGAGACCTTATCATCTCCTGTAGGTAAGTGTATGTGAGACCTTATCATCTCCTGTAGGTAAGTGTATGTGAGACCTTATCATCTCATGCAGGTAAGTGTATGTGAGACCTTATCATCTCCTGCAGGTAAGTGTATGTGAGACCTTATCATCTCCTGTAGGTAAGTGTATGTGAGACCTTATCATCTCATGCAGGTAAGTGTATGTGAGACCTTATCATCTCCTGCAGGTAAGTGTATGTGAGACCTTATCATCTCCTGTAGGTAAGTGTATGTGAGACCTTATCATCTCATGCAGGTAAGTGTATGTGAGACCTTATCATCTCCTGCAGGTAAGTGTATGTGAGACCTTATCATCTCCGGTAGGTAAGTGTATGTGAGACCTTATCATCTCCTGTAGGTAAGTGTATGTGAGACCTTATCATCTCCTGCAGGTAAGTGAGACCTTATCATCTCCTGTAGGTAAGTGTAAGTGAGACCTTATCATCTCCTGTAGGTAAGTGTATGTGAGACCTTATCATCTCCAGAGGTAAGTGTATGTGAGACCTTATCATCTCCTGTAGGTAAGTGTATGTGAGACCTTATCATCACCTGTAGGTAAGTGTAAGTGAGACCTTATCATCTCCTGTAGGTAAGTGTATGTGAGACCTTATCATCTCCAGAGGTAAGTGTATGTGAGACCTTATCATCTCCTGTAGGTAAGTGTATGCAAGACCTAATCATCTCCTGCAGGTAAGTGTATGTGAGACCTTATCATCTTTTACTTGGATGTGATTATCTTTCCTTAGGCTGCCGATAGACACTTAAGATTTGTGTGCTCGTGTAGATAAGGTGGTTTCCTTTCATATTTTGTAATCAAAGAAAACTCAACTGCCATGCTATTCCCTTTAGATAAGCTTTTAGTTGGATCCACAAAATTTTTCCATTGTAGTTTATATAAAAATAGGCTCCACCCCTTTTTAGGACCCCAAATCCACTTTTATATAAGCCGCATGATTGGTGCTACTTTGTGTCTATGACTGTGCCTAGGGGTGCTTAGTGACCGGTGTGGGAGAGTACAAGGGTTGTTTGGGGCAGACAACTCTATGGTTTCTACTCCTGTATGTGTCTCCTCAATGTAGTTGTGTGCCTGCAGTCAACGTAAAGGGGGGGGGGGTGACTTTGCGGGGGCTTGGAAGGTGGGGCTAAGGAGCGGACTGGGAAGAGAAGTGAGTGTATGTTGTCATCAGTTAGTCTGATAGGCTACAGTTAAATGTGATTACAGTATGTTGTTAGATTTGATTAAATCCCCTTCTAGTGGTGTAGTAGAGCAGACAACTCCTAATACATGAACATTAGTGAAATAGGTTTGGTCAAGGTAATGCGATGAAGCATAAGACTAGATTACCTGATATAGTTAGTAATACTAATACTCAGGGTATGCAATGGCATAGACATATTATGTATTACTTATGTTGTACTTTGCTATGTTTATGCAGGAATCACCTGCACAACATGCCTATAGTGTTGGTGTTTGGTGTCAGTCTCTCATTGGCTACTCTACGCAGCACGCTCACCCATGAGCTCTCCACCCTGCTGTCTATAGAAGCTTTCCAAATGACTTCTTCCTCTGTTTATCTCAACACACTAATTGATAAAATAGAAAACATCTCTGTGTGTTGTTTTCTGTGTAGCTGATCACTGAAAATTCTCAACTAGTAGTACTTGCTAGTGCTCATGGCTGCTCTGAGTTCCTTAGTAGAACATTCTAGAATATACTGGTTCATTCCACGCTATCTGATCATACATCCACCCTACATTCTCTCTACACTCCTTCACTCTTTATTGTAGCTGCTCATCTACAGCCCCCTGCCTTTCAGGCTCTCTGGTAGAACATTCCAGATTCTTCTAGACAACTTCCTCTGCCATGACTTCTCCATACAAAAGTTTCTTTGCTCGATGAAGGTGAGAATCCTTTCACTTTATTACAGATGGAGAACTTTGGTATGTCGATGGTGGATAGTATTTTGTGATTGTCTTCTCTCTCCAGACGCCCTGGGCTCATCTCCATACGCGATGTATGGCCCACTGATGTATATTGTCATACTTTGTGATGACAATACACATTTCTTGTGTATTTCTTACAACTTACGGTCGAGTTCGTTAAATGAATAAATTCCTACAACTTTCATGAAATAAAGTTGTAAGTTATAATTCTTTTCGATAGTAGAACGATTTCCCTGCTGTGAATATGCTATTACTTGTGGCAACCTATATATGCTTGCATGGTTTTTGATTGTGCTACGATCTTTCACTAACACCATAGTTAGACAACTCCAAACACCTTAGGTAGTCGCTGGACCATCATATGAGCCCTCTAACATGTATGGATAGCAACCGTCAGTGCTGGTAATGCCAGTCGCTGTCTTTCATTATTTTATTACACATTTAATTATAGAGTAAAACTTGTCCTGTCTTCCTATGCATTGCCCTGTTTGTCCTCTTTTGTTTTCCAATATATTCATTATTGGATACTTTGCAGTACTGTTTGATGGATCACTGCTTGGGTAGCACTCAGGCTATGTCAAGTTTGTCAAGGAATTCTCTCAGCAAGTTGGATTTAGATGTCGTTCGTCACCTCTTGTCCTTCCGTAGGTGAGTCGCCTCACGTCCTTTAGTAATATGAGTCACTTCATGTCCTTAAGTAGGTAAGTCTTATTTGTCTGTGAATTGTATCTATAATTAATTACGTGTGTGGTGAGTTGTGCTATATATTATATATGTAGTTAGTTATACTATATATTATATCTATAGTTAGTTATATTATATATTATATCTATAGTTAGTTATATTATATATTATATCTGTAGTTAGTTATATTATATATTATATCTGTAGTTAGTTATATTATATCTGTAGTTAGTTATATTATATATTATATCTGTAGTTAGTTATATTATATATTATATCTATAGTTAGTTATATTGTATATTATATCTGTAGTTAGTTATATTATATATTATATCTGTAGTTAGTTATATTATATATTATATCTGTAGTTAGTTATATTGTATATTATATCTGTAGTTAGTTATATTATATATTATATCTATAGTTAGTTATATTATATATTGTATCTATAGTTAGTTATATTATATATTGTATCTATAGTTAGTTATATTATATATTATATCTGTAGTTAGTTATATTGTATATTATATCTATAGTTAGTTATATTATATCTGTAGTTAGTTATATTATATATTATATCTGTAGTTAGTTATATTATATATTATATCTGTAGTTAGTTATATTATATATTATATCTGTAGTTAGTTATATTATATATTATATCTGTAGTTAGTTATATTATATATTATATCTGTAGTTAGTTATATTATATATTATATCTGTAGTTAGTTATATTATATATTATATCTGTAGTTAGTTATATTATATAATATATCTGTAGTTAGTTATATTATATATTATATCTGTAGTTAGTTATATTATATATTATATCTGTAGTTAGTTATATTATATATTTTATCTGTAGTTAGTTATATTATATATTATATCTGTAGTTAGTTATATTATATATTATATCTGTAGTTAGTTATATTATATCTATAGTTAGTTATATTATATCTGTAGTTAGTTATATTATATATTATATCTGTAGTTAGTTATATTATATATTATATCTGTAGTTAGTTATATTATATATTATATCTGTAGTTAGTTATATTATATATTATATCTGTAGTTAGTTATATTATATATTATATCTGTAGTTAGTTATATTATATATTATATCTATAGTTAGTTATATTATATATTATATATTATATCTGTAGTTAGTTATATTATATATTATATCTGTAGTTAGTTATATTATATATTATATCTGTAGTTAGTTATATTATATATTATATCTGTAGTTAGTTATATTATATATTATATCTGTAGTTAGTTATATTATATATTATATCTGTAGTTAGTTATATTATATATTATATCTGTAGTTAGTTATATTATATATTATATCTATAGTTAGTTATGTTATATATTGTATCTATAGTTAGTTATATTATATATTGTATCTATAGTTAGTTATATTATATATTATATCTGTAGTTAGTTATATTATATATTATATCTGTAGTTAGTTATATTATATATTATATCTGTAGTTAGTTATATTATATATTATATCTGTAGTTAGTTATATTATATATTATATCTGTAGTTAGTTATATTATATATTATATCTGTAGTTAGTTATATTATATATTATATCTGTAGTTAGTTATATTATATAATATATCTGTAGTTAGTTATATTATATATTACATCTGTAGTTAGTTATATTATATATTATATCTGTAGTTAGTTATATTATACATTATATCTATAGTTAGTTATATTATATATTATATCTATAGTTAGTTATATTATATATTATATCTATAGTTAGTTATATTATATATTATATCTGTAGTTAGTTATATTATATAATATATCTGTAGTTAGTTGTATTATATATTATATCTATAGTTAGTTATATTATATATTATATCTGTAGTTAGTTATATTATATAATATATCTGTAGTTAGTTATATTATATATTATATCTATAGTTAGTTATATTATATATTATATCTGTAGTTAGTTATATTATATATTATATCTGTAGTTAGTTATATTATATATTATATCTATAGTTAGTTATATGATATATTATATCTATAGTTAGTTATATTATATATTATATCTGTAGTTAGTTATATTATATATTATGTCTGTAGTTAGTTATATTATATATTATACCTATAGTTAGTTATATTATATATTATATCTATAGTTAGTTATATTATATATTATATCTATAGTTAGTTATTTTATATATTATATCTGTAGTTAGTTATATTATATCTGTAGTTAGTTATATTATATATTATATCTATAGTTAGTTATATTATATATTATATCTATAGTTAGTTATATTATATATTATATCTGTAGTTAGTTATATTATATATTATATCTGTAGTTAGTTATATTATATATTATATCTATAGTTAGTTATATTATATATTATATCTGTAGTTAGTTATATTATATATTATATCTATAGTTAGTTATATTATATATTATATCTGTAGTTAGTTATATTATATATTATATCTGTAGTTAGTTTATTATATATTATATCTATAGTTAGTTATATTATATATTATATCTGTAGTTAGTTATATTATATATTATATCTGTAGTTAGTTATATTATATATTATGTCTATAGTTAGTTATATTATATATTATATCTATAGTTAGTTATATTATATATTATGTCTGTAGTTAGTTATATTATATATTATATCTATAGTTAGTTATATTATATATTATATCTATAGTTAGTTATATTATATATTATATCTATAGTTAGTTATATTATATATTATATCTGTAGTTAGTTATATTATATATTATATCTATAGTTAGTTATATTATATATTATATCTGTAGTTAGTTATATTATATATTATATCTATAGTTAGTTATATTATATATTATATCTATAGTTAGTTATATTATATATTATATCTGTAGTTAGTTATATTATATATTATATCTGTAGTTAGTTATATTATATATTATATCTATAGTTAGTTATATTATATATTATATCTGTAGTTAGTTATATTATATATTATATCTATAGTTAGTTATATTATATATTATATCTGTAGTTAGTTATATTATATATTATATCTGTAGTTAGTTTATTATATATTATATCTATAGTTAGTTATATTATATATTATATCTGTAGTTAGTTATATTATATATTATATCTATAGTTAGTTATATTATATATTATATCTGTAGTTAGTTATATTATATATTATATCTATAGTTAGTTATATTATATATTATATCTGTAGTTAGTTATATTATATATTATATCTGTAGTTAGTTATATTATATATTATATCTGTAGTTAGTTATATTATATATTATGTCTATAGTTAGTTATATTATATATTATATCTATAGTTAGTTATATTATATATTATGTCTGTAGTTAGTTATATTATATATTATATCTATAGTTAGTTATATTATATATTATATCTATAGTTAGTTATATTATATATTATATCTATAGTTAGTTATATTATATATTATATCTGTAGTTAGTTATATTATATATTATATCTATAGTTAGTTATATTATATATTATATCTGTAGTTAGTTATATTATATATTATATCTATAGTTAGTTATATTATATATTATATCTATAGTTAGTTATATTATATATTATATCTGTAGTTAGTTATATTATATATTATATCTATAGTTAGTTATATTATATATTATATCTATAGTTAGTTATATTATATATTATATCTGTAGTTAGTTATATTATATATTATATCTATAGTTAGTTATATTATATATTATATCTGTAGTTAGTTGTATTATATATTATATCTATAGTTAGTTATATTATATATTATATCTATAGTTAGTTATATTATATATTATATCTATAGTTAGTTATATTATATATTATATCTGTAGTTAGTTATATTATATATTATATCTATAGTTAGTTATATTATATATTATATCTATAGTTAGTTATATTATATATTATATCTATAGTTAGTTATATTATATATTATATCTGTAGTTAGTTATATTATATATTATATCTGTAGTTAGTTATATTATATATTATATCTGTAGTTAGTTATATTATATCTTTTATCTGTAGTTAGTTATATTATATATTATATCTATAGTTAGGTATATTATATCTGATAGGTTTGTGGAGGCAGAGGTGGACCCAAACACACAAATCAGATTACTAGAAGACAATGCCTACACAAGGAGTACAATCTCTCTACTTATAGACAATATCAATACGTATCACAAGAAGCAGCCTTACATACTGTCTTGTCTTCATTGTCTGGTTAAAGATTTACCTAGTACTGGATTTGGTAAGCAGGTAAGCTTTTTATATTTATCTCTCCAGCGGGGATGGAAATGGGCAGAAACCACATTTACACACATGAAACTGTATATGTATGTAATACTGTATACGTATGTACTACTATATATGTATGTAATACTATATATGTATGTAATACTATCTATATATGTATGTAATACTGTATATGTATGTAATACTCTATATGTATGTAATACTGTATCTGTATGTAATACTATATATGTATGTAATACTATATATGTATGTAATGCTGTATATGTATGTAATACTATATATGTATGTAATACTATATATGTATGTAATACTATATATGTATGTAATACTATATATGTATCTAATACTATATACATATGTAATACTGTATATGTATGTAATACTATATATGTATATAATACTATATATGTATATACGTGTAGATGAGAGAGGTCTACTACTCAGTGCTAACTGATTCTCTACAGGAAAGACTAAAACAAACCTTTCAACTACTCAGGTACGGTGCAGGTGTTATTTCACTCGTAGCTGTCAAATACTTTAGTTACCTTCACACTAGCTGACTGCTTGCATCATATAGTGATCAGACGTGCCCTCTACTCATTTCTCTATTGGTTATTTACTTCAAGTTTTGTTGTATCGTAGCTAAATAGTAATTTGTTTTTACAATAGTAAATCAGTTTCATCTCAACCTGTTAAACTGCATGTACATATAACGATCGCTAGGTGATTAGATTAGCGATTGCGGGATTTTGTAGTTTACGTTTCCGGAGAAATCGCTAAGTAATCGTTAGCATTCGATTTAGGTTTCATCACCAGGTTTTGATCCAGATCAAAAAATTGCCAAATCGATTTCTTGATCGACCAATCACAATGTACGAATGGTTTATCCTCGTTTCCATTCGTATCTCATCATCTGCCGCGCTCCGATCTACCAACGATCATGTAATAGATTGTAGGCTATACTCTGTAACAGCGAGTTTGACTGGAATCACTGAGGAATGGGTAGTAGTGAAACTTTGGGCAATTACCTCACATTTTCTAACAATTTTGTATTTGCGACGCGTTCATCGAACAAAAGACCAAAATTGGTAGGTGTTCGTAATTTGACACTTCGCGTATGAAATGGAACATTAGTTTAGAAAATCATAAATTTTCAATAAATTCCTATAGATTACTGAACCAATCATAAAGAAGATAACTCTCTATTTTAAAAGTAAGCTAGAAGATTGAAAATGATATTGTTTTCACTGAATATATTTTGTAAATACGTACTTTTTATATTGTAAATTTTCATCAATGGTAGTTACCTCACCATTACATAAGGACCTACAGTTTGTTGCATAACATAAATGACAGTATTCGGCATTCTTTGAGAAAGTGACATGTTATTCTTCGAACAATCTGTATTTTGTGAATTTATGTTTTCTTGTACCAATCGCCGGAGGAGGTTATTGGAACTCGGAGACAAATCAAAATTTGGATTTACTATAAAAAACATTGTAACGTGAGAATTTGACTGTCAATGATATTGTTTGTCAGTCCATGTTTAGACGCACACATGTATCATCACACCACAAGTCAACAGAAATTTCTCTATTTGTTGTAATCAAAAAATTTTTATGAACTTATAATTATAGCGAATAATATTCCCTTGCACTTTTTTAGCATAAGTCCTTATGTAATGGTAGTCTCAAAATATCATGAGTCATACTGACACCGCTGACTGATTCCACAGACGGAGAATGTTTCGGTTCAGAACATGATAACTATGATGATTTGTTGCGTCCTACAACAATGGGTTATATAACAAATATTATCTGGGGGGAGGGGGGTCATTCTGTGATAAGGGGGTAAATATAAGATGACCTTCAAAACTGCTTTTGTGGCCAAATTCATCATTTATAGAGGGGGGTCATTATTTTGATGGGGGGGGGGGTCATTCTGTGATAAGGGGGTAAATATAAGATGACCTTCAAAACTGCTTTTGTGGCCAAATTCATCATTTATAGAGGGGGGTCATTATTTTGATAGGGGGGGGGGGGGGTCCATATGTTATGGGGGTCAATTTGAGATACTACTAATGTAATCCATCCTGAAATGACCCCGGGGTCATTCTATGATGCCGGTCATTCCGGGGTACTACACCGGCCTGTCAAAAGGAACAAACTCTGTCGTTATAATTTATTTGGTGTTCAGTTTTATTCGCAACTTACAAACAGTATAAATAAATACTCGTTGATTATTTTTTTTATTCAATGAGCTACTTTTTGTTGACCCACGAGCACTAAACAAAATGCTTATCTATTGATTAAATTTATTGCCAATCTAATAATTACATTGCATTTTGTTCTGCGACCAGAAGTCTCCAATACTCTTAATAGCAACACAATAATCTACAATTTGAGAACAAATGGCAAGTTTACCTTCAATTCCCGCCATACAACAAATTAGTCCAATAGAATGTTTTGCAACAGTTTTCATTCCTCGCAGGGTGGTGGGTTTGGCATACATCGGCTTGGGAATCCCACAGACACACAGACAGACGCTTATCACTTACATAGATTATATAATAGCTGTGCAATATGGTACCTTGTTTGTAGAAACCTATCTAGGATTGAGTTACAGCGACATCTTCAGTTTATAGTGGATACAATGAGCTCTTGTCCTATCAGTGTAGACCTCAATGCAATCAACAATGTGCTCTACAAGTTAGATCACTTTGATGGTACGTATCAGCTCCATAGAGTTATCATGTCACACCATGGTTGAACATAGAGTCATCATATCTTACTATGTTTGGACATAGAGTTATCGTAGCATTTTGTTGCTGTCCATAGAGTTATCATATCACTTGCTAGTTGTCCATAGAGTTATCATTTCACTTTATAACTGTCCATAGAGTTATCATATAACTTGATAGTTTTCCATAGATTTAACCTATCACTTTATAACTGCCCATAGAGTTATCATATCACTTGATAGTTGTCCATAGAGTTAACATATCACTCTGCTGTTGCCCATAGAGTTGTTGGCAGAAGATGAGGTGGAAGCACTCAGATCAGAGAAGAGTTCATTGCTGGATAAAAAGATGAGCATGTATACATTGCGTAAGACGTTGCGGGGTCACAAACCCCGTCACATCACTTTCTATGAAGATATTCGCTCTCAGGCTATTGACTCTCTTCAACAATTCTTTAGGTGAGGAGATTGGTGACGTTTATTTCAAAGCAGTTCATTTAGGTCGATGATGAAATAGAGGAGACAACTCTATATATAATAATTAGTATCAGTTTATTTATAATAGTATCGCCTGTTTTAGTGTCAGTAGTATTATATAATAATTTTTACCTGGTTTCACATAATATAATGACTTGGGTTGTTATGGAAAACATGACATCCGTGTGATGAAAAAATTTCACCTCATTAATTAAAGTCAAAACAATAAATATCATAATAATAATAGATAATAATAATAATAAAAAACGTAATATTAAGATAAGCTTACCGATAATGATTATAAATATATGAAGTTGCCTCCTCCATTTCAACTGCTTCAAAATAAACGTCGCCGAACAGATTTGGTCTCAGCTCCCTTTCATACCAAAGAGCACAAGGTGTATAAGCTGTAACTAATTCTTGGCTATTGGTAGCGATATATAGTTGCAATATATGTTTGGTGTAATTTATAGTTGTAATATATGTTTGGTGAAATATGTAGTTGTAATATATGTTTGGTGTAATATATAGTTGTAATATATGTTTGGTGTAATATGTAGTTGTAATATATGTTTGGTGTAATACATAATGTTTGGTGTAATATATAACGTTTGATGTAATATGTAATATATGATGTAATATATAATGTATGATGTAATATATAATGTTTGATGTAATATATAATGTTTGATGTAATATATAATGTTTGATGTAATATATAATGTTTGGTGTAATATATAATGTTTGGTGTAATATATAATGTATGATGTAATATATAATATATGATGTAATATATAATATATGATATAATATATAATGTATGATGTAATATATAATATATGATGTAATATATAATATATGATATAATATATAAGGTATGATGTAATATATAATATATGATGTAATATATAATATCTGATATAATATATAATGTTTGATGTAATATATAATATATGATGTAATATATAATATATAATGTAATACAAGGTTTCGTGTTGTATTCACACAGCTCAGAGCTCATTCACTTCAGAGAACTTCCTCTCCATGAGCTCTTCTACTACGACAATTCTAAAGAGCTCAAAGCCGCTGTCAATGCTATGCCTAGAGTTGCTGTGTTCTCCGCACTTAGTAAACCCAACATATACATGGATGTAAGTGTTACATAGACATATACATGGATGTAAGTGTTACATAGATATATACATGGATGTAAGTGTTACATAGACATATACATAGATGTAAGTGTTACATAGACATATACATAGATGTAAGTGTTACATAGACATATACATAGATGTAAGTGTTACATAGACATATACATAGATGTAAGTATTACATAGACATATACATAGATGTAAGTGTTACATAGACATAAACATAGATGTAAGTGTTACATAGACATATACATAGATATAAGTGTTACATAGACATATACATAGATGTAAGTGTTACATAGACATATACATGGATGTAAGTGTTACATAGATATATACATAGATGTGAGTGTTACATAGACATATACATAGATGTAAGTGTTACATAGACATATACATAGATGTAAGTGTTACATAGACATATACATAGATGTAAGTGTTACATAGACATATACATGGATGTAAGTGTTACATAGACATATACATAGATGTAAGTGTTACATAGACATATACATAGATGTAAGTGTTACATAGACATATACATAGATGTAAGTGTTACATAGACATATACATAGATGTAAGTGTTACATATACATAGATGTAAGTGTTACATAGACATATACATAGATGTAAGTGTTACATAGACATATGCATAGATGTAAGTGTTACATAGACATATATGTAAATGTTACATAGACATATACATAGATGTAAGTGTTACATAGACATATACATAGATGTAAGTGTTACATATACATAGATGTAAGTGTTACATAGACATATACATAGATGTAAGTGTTACATAGACATATACATGGATGTAAGTGTTACATAGATATATACATAGATGTGAGTGTTACATAGACATATACATAGATGTAAGTGTTACATAGACATATGCATAGATGTAAGTGTTACATAGACATATACATAGATGTAAGTGTTACATAGACATATACATGGATGTAAGTGTTACATAGACATATACATAGATGTAAGTGTTACATATACATATACATAGATGTAAGTGTTACATAGACATATACATAGATGTAAGTATTACATAGACATAAATGTAAGTATTATATAGATATATACATAGATGTAAGTATTACCTAGACATAGATGTAAATGTTACATAGACGTATACATGGTTTTAAGTGTTACATAGATATTTACATGGATGTAATTGTTACATAGACATATGCATGGATGTAAGTGTTACATAGACCTATACATGGATGTAATTGTTACATGGACATATACATGGTTTTAAGTGTTACATAGATATTTACATGGATGTAATTGTTACATAGACATATACATGGATGTAAGTGTTACATAGACCTATACATGGATGTAATTGTTACATGGACATATACATGGTTGTAAGTGTTACATAGACATATACATGGATGTAATTGTTACATAGACATATATATAGATATTAGCTGGGTCACACAACCCCAAACATTTACAAAAAAATTGCCTGCGCAGCCGAAAGTTACGTTGTTGGGGATTAAAAAGCAATAATGCACCTTAATAGATCGAGTGAAGCTTCTGAACTGAAGCAGTTAAACTATAGATGGTTCATTAATAGCTATAATTGCTTATTGCACATAATAAAACCGCTCAACATTCATATATTTACAAAACAACAGTAACCACTTTATTAATAATATTAATGACTCATCATTTTTCTCATGATTTTCTTATCAATAGTGTTATAAAAGTTGAATAAATGATAATAATTAATAAATAATGATTATAATCAATAATAAACAGCACAATAATATTGATAATTAAGGTTGTTATTATTTAATAAATACAACACTAATAAACAGATAATTCCCAGAATGCTCTACTGCTGTACTACTATTAATCAATCATTCATTTATTATCAGTTATAACGATAATAATAATTGCAAAGCATAAATTATTTAGTATTAATTATTATGCATTCATGATGCATTTTTGGAAGTTAAATAAAAACTCAGTAGTCTGTGTTGTACCTTGTCTTGTTGATGACGAGTGTCACTTGCACGCGTCCCCAAACCACATCAAGATAATCAACTATTGTTTGCACAGACTTCATATGAAATAAGCAACAAGATACTGTGAAGCTTAAAAAGTCTATGTCATTATCTCATCACTTGTTTGCCTCCATTATCAAAGAAAATATAAATTCCTTTCGTTAACAATCGTGCAAATACATCTGTTGCTTACACCGATGATAAATAATGCTTTCAAGGAAATAACTGATGAGTAGACGAGCTGCTAACACTGAAATTAGTTTATTCATTCTTCTAAAATTTTGATTGCCTAACATTTTTTCTTCTCTAACAATTTTGACCGCCTAACACCACTGGCAATTGGGGTTTCCAGTTTTAAAAATGAGCAGACAATTCCGCCTGACTGACAACTGGCGTTAATTATCACAGCTAATGATAGATAAATATTTATATGCTATTGCTTTGATGTCCCACATACATCTACCAATTGCATCTACCAATTACATCTACCAATTACATCTACCAATTACATCTACCAATTACATGTACCAATTACATCTACCAATTACATCTACCAATTACACCTACCAATTACATCTACCAATTACATCTACCAATTACATCTACCAATTACATCTACCAATTACATCTACCAATTACATCTACCAATTACATCTACCAATTACATCTACCAATTACATGTACCAATTACATCTACCAATTACATGTACCAATTACATCTACCAATTACATGTACCAATTACATCTACCAATTACACCTACCAATTACATCTACCAATTACATCTACCAATTACATCTACCAATTACATCTACCAATTACATCTACCAATTACATCTACCAATTACATCTGCCAATTACATCTACCAATTACATCTACCAATTACATCTACCAATTACACCTACCAATTACATCTACCAATTACACCTACCAATTACATCTACCAATTACATCTACCAATTACATCTACCAATTACATCTACCAATTACACCTACCAATTACATCTACCAATTACACCTACCAATTACACCTACCAATTACATCTACCAATTACATTCCGATTTGCCTTACCGATTGCCCCATTTTGCAGCTGCTGTTTCCAGATAAATCGCCAACCAATCGGTAGCATGTTTTTTTGGCAATGGGCAGGTTTTGAACCACATCAAAAAAAATTTGTAAACGGTTTGGGATTTGACCAATCATATCACTTTTCGCGGTTGTAATGTTTCCAATAAAAATGCTTCTCAAGTACAGTTATTTATGTAAAACGAGTGGTTTTTAAGCGTCCCATCTTTGTTGTTTCAAAGCATTTTATGGCTGACTATGGCATCAAATATGGCGAGTTTAACTGGTATTGCGTGAGAGTGGCAAGTAGAGAGTAAAATAAGGGAAACATCCTGTCGTCCTCTCCAATTAGTAAGGGCAAAATGGTAGCTAATCGGTAGATGTACATGTAGCTTAACATCCACTAACAAAACAAATCCCCCACTTTTGGAGTCATCCCCTAACATTTATAATCCACGGATGTTCGTGTGTTCAGGAGGGGGGGAGTGCTAAATAGGCCTGAAGGTTAGTATTACATAAATATATACTTAGATTGAAGTATTACATAGACATAAATGTAAGTATTATATAGATATATACATAGATTGAAGAATTGCATAGACATAAATGTAAGTATTACATAGACATAAATGTAAGTATTATATAGATATATACATAGATTGAAGTATTACATAGACATAAATGTAAGTATTGCATAGACATAAATGTAAGTATTACATAGATATATACATAGATTGAAGTATTGCATAGACATAAATGTAAGTATTATATAGATATATACATAGATTGAAGTATTGCATAGACATAAATGTAAGTATTATATAGATATATACATAGATTGAAGTATTGCATAGACATAAATGTAAGTATTATATAGATATATACATAGTTTGAAGTATTACATAGACATAAATGTTAGTATTACATAGATATATACATAGATTGAAGTATTACATAGACATAAATGTAAGTATTATATAGATATATACATAGATGTAAGTATTGCATAGACATATATATACACTCATGTATATGCATATGGTTGTAGGCTATTGGAGACTTGCCAAGTGCAGAAAATGTCAGCCCAAGACTCCCTGACGCATCATTAGCTTTTAAACTTCATTTAGAGTGTGGGTCTATGATCAATGTCTATGACTGGATGCAGGCATTTGTAGCTGTACACGGCAGCGGTGAAGATGCTGACACAAAACAGCTCTGGTCAGTTTACACTAGTATATATATACTTATATAACAAATGAATTCTATGAGCCTTACTCCACAAACAAAGCACAACAGATTCTGCTGTCACTGTTTATCTATTGGCACTAATAGTTACAGCATGGCCTATTTTATCTTGTTGTGTTTTGGTTGCGTCTCAGCCTCGCCTTGAACTTTGCTGTGCTTTTGGTTTTATATTTACTTTGACCTTGACCTATATAAACTGCTGATTAAGGAAGCAAAGCCATGAATAAAATCTTGTCAACTGTTTCTCCATCGTCACTGTGATTGACTGTGATCTTACATCATCAGCTAAAGTTTTTTTTTTTTCAAATCGACGTGATGCAATTGTCATGTGCAGGTGTGGATAGTAATATAATATTATGTTTAATTTTATAAATTTTAAATTCTTTACAATGACTATTAATTATTTTTTACATCTGTTAAAGTTATGGTTACCAATTCATAATAGCTATCTGTTTCTTTTTGGAATAGCGATGATGATTGATATTCAAAACAGTTTCAAATACTTGAAACTTCTTGATAAAATAATTATTGTAAATCTAAAAATAATGTTGATAATAGTATTAGCAATGAAAGGCTTATTATTGTGTTTGTCATTTTTTTAAATTTCGAATGTTAGCAATGTCCCATCTTTATAAATAATAATTATATCAAATATTTTTATTATTATTTGCTAGCTTTTTTCCACGTTCTATTAGATTTTATTAATTGTTACCATCACTGTTGTATGTTAGGCCTTATGGGTTTCTGTAAGCAGAGCTTTGCGTGCAGGGCGAGTCCTTCATAATAATAAATGGGGCAGGCTTTTTACTGCAGTGTCAATCTCAACGGATAAATTGTCACAAAAATTGTTACAATTCTAGAGATATTCTTTGTTTCAGCAATAGCAACAAGCACATCCATATATGGTCATGTCAAAGAGAATATTCTCTGTACCGTATCACTAGATAGCCAACTACATAAAAAGTGACACAGTATAATAATGAAACTGAATGTTGAATACAAATTACATTCTCTGATGCGTTTTTGTTTTTTACATTTTAGTGCCAGGTTCACGCATTCAGCTGCAGAAATGCAGCTTTTAGGGTTTGTCAAGTCGACAAAGAGAAAGACAGATCACATGACCAGATTGACGTGGGGCACCGTCTGATTGTTCAATGTTACCTGATAACGCTGACTGTTACTGCGGATGATTGACATTTCCTATAACCCTCAATCTATGAATGCAAAACTGAAGCTGTCAGTGAAGATCTCAGTCTATCAGTGCAGACCTCAGTATATGCAGTATGGAGAAAAATGTTTTATTAATTTCCATATTTTGCTATAAAATATTTAACAACTGCAGTTTGTATTTTACACAAAAGAAACGGATTGGCTGTTGTACATTTGTCAGTTGATAACATTTTTTGGTTTTTCTAAATATAGTTAAAGTCCTCATATTAATTGTGGGAGTCAGAGAGAGTTTTGATTTGGCTTCACTGATTGAGAGATGTTTGTGTTGGGTTGATTTATGTAGTGTTGTTATGAACCAAACACTGATAGTACTTTATAGTAGGAGCACCAAACATTGATGGTACTTTATAGTATGTGCACCAAACATTGATGGTACTCTATAGTATGAGCACCAAACATTGATAGTACTTTATAGTAGGAGCACCAAACATTGATGGTACTTTATAGTCGGAGCACCAAACATTGATGGTACTTTGTAGTAGGAGCACCAATCATTGATAGTACTTTATAGTGGGAGCATCAAACATTGATAGTACTTTATAGTATGAGCACCAAACATTGATTGTACTTTATAGTATGAGCACCAAACATTGATAGTACTTTATAGTTTGAGCACCAAACATTGATAGTACTTTATAGTAGGAGCACCAAACATTGATAGTACTTTATAGTATGAGCACCAAACATTGATTGTACATTATAGTAGGAGCACCAAACATTGATGGTACTTTATAGTAGGAGCACCAAACATCGATGGTACTTTATAGTAGGAGCACCAAACATTGATGGCACCTTATAGTAGGAGCACCAAACATCGATGGTACTTTATAATAGGAGCACCAAACATTGATGGTACTTTGTAGTATGAACACCAAACATTGATGGTACTTTTTAGTATTAGCACCAATCATTGATAGTACTTTATAGTAGGAGCTCCAAACATCGATGGTACTTTATAGTAGGAGCACCAAACATTGATGGTACTTTAGAGTATGAGCACCAATCATTGATAGTACTTTATAGTAGGAGCACCAAACATTGATGGTACTTTATAGTAGGAGCACCAAACATTGATGGTACTTTATAGTAGGAGCACCAAACATTGATAGTACTCTATAGTATGAGCACCAAACATTGATGGTACTTTATAGTAAGAGCACCAAACATTGATGGTACTTTATAGTATGAGCACCAGACATTGATGGTACTTTATAGTATGAGCACCCAACATTGATGGTACTTTATAGTAGGAGCACCAAACATTGATGGTACTTTATAGTATGAGCAACAGACATTGATAGTACTTTATAGTAGGAGCACCAAACATTGATGGTACTTTATAGTCGGAGCACCAAACATTGATGGTACTTTGTAGTAGGAGCACCAATCATTGATAGTACTTTATAGTGGGAGCATCAAACATTGATAGTACTTTATAGTATGAGCACCAAACATTGATTGTACTTTATAGTATGAGCACCAAACATTGATGGTACTTTATAGTATGAGCACCAGACATTGATGGTACTTTATAGTATGAGCACCCAACATTGATGGTACTTTATAGTAGGAGCACCAAACATTGATGGTACTTTATAATAGGAGCACCAAACATTGATGGTACTTTATAGTAGGAGCACCAAACATTGATGGTACTTTATAGTAGTAGCACCAAACATTGATGGTACTTTACAGTAGGAGCACCAAACATTGATGGTACTTTATAGTAGGAGCACCAAACATTGATTGTACTTTATAGTAGGAGCACCAAACATTGATGGTACTTTATTGTAGGAGCACCAAACATTGATAGTACTTTATAGTAGGAGCACCAGACATTGATGGTACTTTACTGTAGGAGCACCAAACATTGATGGTACTTTATAGTATGAGCACCAAACATTGATGGTACTTTATAGTATGAGCACCAAACATTGATGGTACTTTATAGTATGAGCACCAAACATTGATGGTACTTTATAGTATGAGCACCAGACATTGATGGTACTTTATAGTAGAAGCACCAAACATTGATGGTACTTTACTGTAGGAGCACCAAACATTGATGGTACTTTATAGTAGGAGCACCAAACATTGATAGTACTTTATAGTCGGAGCACCAAACATTGAAGGCACTTTATAGTAGGAGCAACAAACATTGATGGTACTTTATAGTATGAGCACCAAACATTAATGGTACATGTAGTTGATAATATGACCAACAAATGGTGATTAGGGAAACAAAATACTCACCACTTGCAGCAAACATGCTTATCACTTGATGGGAGCGTTTTAAATAATACAGATGACGTTGGTTACCAACTGGCATCTAATTAGTTTTCACAAAGAGCTTGTTGTACTGGTGAGAAGACAACTCCACAAGTACAAAGATCAATAAAGAGGGACCGAGGTTGTATAAATCTAATAGGCAAACATTGACCATAACCGTAGATCCAAGATAGCAAGTAATTGCAATCAAAACTGTAGATAACAATAGTGTATGGACAATACATGCCAAACCAATAGATGGAAATATTGTCTACCATGTGATCAATATTATTGTAATAGTCTAGGGGCCTCTTGGGATTTGCGAGGCTCCACTATCAAACATACCTCCCCCCCCCCATCTTGGGAATAACGTTAATGTACTGAGAGTTGTCTCCTTTTCAGAATGATAAAGGGACAAACCCAAAGATTAGCGAAAACAGTTATGTTACTTCACTAAGTTTGTTTTGATGAAAGGTCGCTACAGTGTTTCCTGCTGAAAAGAGGGACTGTTGTAGTAAATATATCCGTGAAAGGAATGAAACGATTAAGAACTCAAAATTGAAGATTAACCAATTGGTAAATTTTATGCTTTAATCTGGTCTCACCAACATCTGCCAAACATGGGATCTATCACAAATGTTGTTACATTTGATTCCGCTTCTTCTTTTACACCTTATAACACAATCCTGATGGAGCATATAAAGGTAAATTGTCATTTTGTCAACTATTGTACAAAAAAAAGAGGACAACTCTCAGTACGGTAACGTTTTCCCTAGACGGCGGAGGGGGGGTTAAATAGTGGAGCGCCACAGAATTGCACAAGGCAGCTAGGTCCTTAGACTAGTTTGATACAAATGCATAACCATTTCTTCCATAACACGCAAATATAGTGGAGATGAAATAGCCGTGTAGAAAGACATAATTCATACATTCTGTTCTATACTAAGAGGAGGCAAAGGACCGTCAATGAGTATAAATTACTTTCAATATCTTTACTCCCACACAACGACATCTACCAGGTTCTTACAACAGGCAGTCAGTTGGACATACGAAAGTATCGGTGCAATCCCAGCTGAATGCTGACAACTTATAATGTCAACAACTAGCTACAATCAATATGACGTTTGTATGCTACTGTTTCTGTCAGTGTATATTTCACTTCTACTGGTTGGACAGTAACTTGGTAAAAAACTGAGCAAAATTCTCATAACGGCAGACACGCATCAGTCCTGTTCAAGTAAACACAAAAGTTTGGTTTGGTATAAATGTAACCAGGAATGTAGTTGCACGGAGCCTACTGTGGGAAACTGCTGATTACAGTTCAGTGAACATAAAACGACTGCGAATAAATAATCTGACAATCGGTGGCGGTTACTATGCAGTATTTTTCACAAATAAAAACAATTGGTTTTGAGATTGATGGCCAATTGTAACAAATATGAAAGCATTAGGTTCATTACTGATCAGTCTGAGACAAAAATTGAACAGGCCTGGCCTTAGTTTTTTGTGAGTTTGTATTGTAATGGCTGGAGAAATGTCTGCTATCAGGATGGGAGATTCTACTAGACATACACGTGGTTGTAGATCAATGGCTATAGCTGCTAGGATTCCGAGCTACAACAAATAACAGTTAGCCATCAAACAAATAGCATACCAAAGGTCCACAGATAGCTGATGTTTGATTTTCACAAACAGTTTTTCAAAAATCCCTCAGTTACCGAAAATAGATGAACCATAATTTCAGTTTTAATAGCCGATGGGTGCTGCGACGGTCTTTCTCAAATGTTATTTAGTCCTAGAAACAGCGAGTCGGACACGATAGCGCTAGGAAATATATGAATAAAAATTTGACATCGTCTTGTTGAAATAAAAATTAACATTAGTCAACAAACCAGTTTCACAAATTATTTCAACCAAAGTTAAACTATTCATCCCAAAACTTTGACACCAAACCAAAATTTTTGTTTCAAGGGAAAACTTATACCTTCACAGCCATAGAAGTTCCAATCAATTTTGTTACATGTTTTACAAGAAGCAGCTATATGTTTTACTTACGACTCTATTTGTTGTTTTGACTGAGTTGTCTGCAGACAATGCCAAATGCTACAGTACAAAGTAATGACTTCAATGATACGGTGAACAGGTGAGTAGTCTGAAGCATTTTATTAATGGGATCTGCGCTGGTAAGAGTACGAAGGCAAGGAGTCGCTAGTGTTTCCAGGACCAAATGATTTGAGCAACACCATTATCTCCCCAAAAGAAGACAACTCAGTTAGAATAGTTGTTTCTGCTGTGACTTTGATGTACAAGTGTTTCCGTTAGGAAAATTGTTAATTATGAAGAACTTTTAGGAATGTAAAAGTACTATTTCTTCTTTCTATAAAAAAACATATGCTGCCGGCATCATGAGATGAGTGTTTCAACTTTACCTTCAAAATCATTTGGTTAAAAATTGGCATTCTCCTTGTACTGTCAAAGCATGCCTCACACGTATATGGTATCTATCGCTACTCTCTTACTGCACACAAATACACAGTTCGATTGAGAAATGGTTTTGTAAGTCTAATGTTGTCAGCTACCACATTGTATAGACTGTTGTCTAGCTCTTACTTCACATTTGCACTTGGAGCAAGAATACTCTGGCAACTCGATCACTTTCATCTTGAGTGGTGTGATGCAGAATGAAAAAACTGCTTCTAAAAGTCCAGTTATACTTGAGGTTTATGGTTAATAACTCTTTAACTAACAGATCAAAGATATTACTGACTGTTTGCATTATGTAACTTCTATATATTAAACATTCCTTTGATCCTCTGCAACACGAGGTCGGGCATAATAAAGTTTGTTATCATAATTCTGTGCCTCGCAGTTTAGTCACTTGTGATTTTTGGTCTTGGAAAACGTTTATTGTCACTTTGATATTGCAATCTCTAAAATGGCTGACGTGGAGGCACAGGCACTCTTTGTACTCATATCCTACATAATATTGTGTTGGTGTCTTCATTTATTTAAAAACTTGAATTCCTGGCCAAGCCCTTACAAAGTATAAATACAGCTTAGCTGACAATATTTCCATTTGAATCATTCAATTAATTCTAGCCAACCCACCACTCACGGCTTTTTATCGATAAACTATCTGAGAACGAGAGAGTAACTTGTATAAATATTTCCTATAAAGCAACAGATTTACCAAAAGTCACACAATATAGGGAAAACCCCTGAGCCAATAATTTAAATGTGTTTGAAATTAAAGAAACAAATTGTGTTTATCGATTATTTTAAATTAAAGGCGCAATGCCAATACTCTAATCATAGTTATGTCTGTGAGTCTGCCAACAGGTTGTATCCATTGTTGTATTGCTAACACACAAACCATCTATTGTTGTATTGCTAACACACAAACCATCCACTGTTGTATTGCTAACACACAAACCATCTATTGTTGTATTGCTAACACACAAACCATCTATTGTTGTATTGCTAACACACAAACCATCCATTGTTGTATTGCTAACACACAACCATCCATTGTTGTATTGCTAACACACAAACCATCTATTGTTGTATTGCTAACGCACAAACCATCTATTGTTGTATTGCTAACACACAAACCATCTATTGTTGTATTGCTAACACACAAACCATCCATTGTTGTATTGCTAACATACAAACCATCTATTGTTGTATTGCTAACATACAAACCATCTATTGTTGTATTGCTAACACACAAACCATCTATTGTTGTATTGCTAACACACAAACCATCTATTGTTGTATTGCTAACACACAAACCATCTATTGTTGTATTGCTAACATACAAACCATCTATTGTTGTATTGCTAACACACAAACCATCTATTGTTGTATTGCTAACACACAAACCATCCACTGTTGTATTGCTAACACATAAACCATCCACTGTTGTATTGCTAACACACAAACCATCTATTGTTGTATTGCTAACACACAAACCATCTATTGTTGTATTGCTAACACACAAACCATCTATTGTTGTATTGCTAACACACAAACCATCCACTGTTGTATTGCTAACACATAAACCATCCACTGTTGTATTGCTAACACACAAACCATCTATTGTTGTATTGCTAACACACAAACCATCCACTGTTGTATTGCTAACACATAAACCATCCACTGTTGTATTGCTAACACACAAACCATCTATTGTTGTATTGCTAACACACAAACCATCTATTGTTGTATTGCTAACATACAAACCATCCATTGTTGTATTGCTAACACACAAACCATCCATTGTTGTATTGCTAACACACAAACCATCTATTGTTGTATTGCTAACACACAAACCATCTATTGTTGTATTGCTAACACACAAACCATCTATTGTTGTATTGCTAACACACAAACCATCCATTGTTGTATTGCTAACACACAAACCATCTATTGTTGTATTGCTAACACACAAACCATCTATTGTTGTATTGCTAACACACAAACCATCTATTGTTGTATTGCTAACACACAAACCATCCATTGTTGTATTGCTAACACACAAACCATCTATTGTTGTATTGCTAACACACAAACCATCTATTGTTGTATTGCTAACACACAAACCATCTATTGTTGTATTGCTAACACACAAACCATCTATTGTTGTATTGCTAACACACAAACCATCTATTGTTGTATTGCTAACACACAAACCATCCATTGTTGTATTGCTAACACACAAACCATCTATTGTTGTATTGCTAACACACAAACCATCCATTGTTGTATTGCTAACACACAAACCATTCATTGTTGTATTGCTAACACACAAACCATCCACTGTTGTATTACTAACACACAAACCATCTATTGTTGTATTGCTAACACACAAACCATATATTGTTGTATTGCTAACACACAAACCATCTATTGCTGTATTGCTAACACACAAACCATCCATTGTTGTATTGCTAACACACAAACCATCCATTGTTGTATTGCTAACACACAAACCATCCATTGTTGTATTGCTAACACACAAACCATCCATTGTTGTATTGCTAACACACAAACCATCTATTGTTGTATTGCTAACACACAAACCATCCATTGTTGTATTGCTAACACACAAACCATCCATTGTTGTATTGCTAACACACAAACCATCCATTGTTGTATTGCTAACACACAAACCATCTATTGTTGTATTGCTAACACACAAACCATCCATTGTTGTATTGCTAACACACAAACCATCTATTGTTGTATTGCTAACACACAAACCATCCATTGTTGTATTGCTAACACACAAACCATCCATTGTTGTATTGCTAACATACAAACCATCTATTGTTGTATTGCTAACACACAAACCATCCATTGTTGTATTGCTAACACACAAACCATCCATTGTTGTATTGCTAACACACAAACCATCTATTGTTGTATTGCTAACACACAAACCATTCATTGTTGTATTGCTAACACACAAACCATCTATTGTTGTATTGCTAACACACAAACCATTCATTGTTGTATTGCTAACACACAAACCATCTATTGTTGTATTGCTAACACACAAACCATCTATTGTTGTATTGCTAACACACAAACCATCTATTGTTGTATTGCTAACACACAAACCATATATTGTTGTATTGCTAACACACAAACCATCTATTGTTGTATTGCTAACATACAAACCATCCATTGTTGTATTGCTAACACACAAACCATCCATTGTTGTATTGCTAACACACAAACCATCTATTGTTGTATTGCTAACACACAAACCATCTATTGTTGTATTGCTAACACACAAACCATCCACTGTTGTATTGCTAACACACAAACCATCTATTGTTGTATTGCTAACACACAAACCATCCATTGTTGTATTGCTAACATACAAACCATCTATTGTTGTATTGCTAACACACAAACCATCCACTGTTGTATTGCTAACACACAAACCATCCACTGTTGTATTGCTAACACACAAACCATCTATTGTTGTATTGCTAACACACAAACCATCCACTGTTGTATTGCTAACACACAAACCATCTATTGTTGTATTGCTAACACACAAACCATCCACTGTTGTATTGCTAACACACAAACCATCTATTGTTGTATTGCTAACATACAAACCATCCATTGTTGTATTGCTAACACACAAACCATCCACTGTTGTATTGCTAACACACAAACCATATATTGTTGTATTGCTAACACACAAACCATATATTGTTGTATTGCTAACACACAAACCATCCATTGTTGTATTGCTAACACACAAACCATCCACTGTTGTATTGCTAACACACAAACCATCTATTGTTGTATTGCTAACACACAAACCATCTATTGTTGTATTGCTAACACACAAACCATCTATTGTTGTATTGCTAACACACAAACCATCTATTGTTGTATTGCTAACACACAAACCATCTATTGTTGTATTGCTAACACACAAACCATCCATTGTTGTATTGCTAACACACAAACCATGTATTGTTGTATTGCTAACACACAAACCATCCATTGTTGTATTGCTAACACACAAACCATTCATTGTTGTATTGCTAACACACAAACCATCCACTGTTGTATTACTAACACACAAACCATCTATTGTTGTATTGCTAACACACAAACCATATATTGTTGTATTGCTAACACACAAACCATCTATTGCTGTATTGCTAACACACAAACCATCCATTGTTGTATTGCTAACACACAAACCATCCATTGTTGTATTGCTAACACACAAACCATCCATTGTTGTATTGCTAACACACAAACCATCCATTGTTGTATTGCTAACACACAAACCATCTATTGTTGTATTGCTAACACACAAACCATCCATTGTTGTATTGCTAACACACAAACCATCCATTGTTGTATTGCTAACACACAAACCATCCATTGTTGTATTGCTAACACACAAACCATCTATTGTTGTATTGCTAACACACAAACCATCCATTGTTGTATTGCTAACACACAAACCATCCATTGTTGTATTGCTAACATACAAACCATCTATTGTTGTATTGCTAACACACAAACCATCCATTGTTGTATTGCTAACACACAAACCATCCATTGTTGTATTGCTAACACACAAACCATCTATTGTTGTATTGCTAACACACAAACCATTCATTGTTGTATTGCTAACACACAAACCATCTATTGTTGTATTGCTAACACACAAACCATTCATTGTTGTATTGCTAACACACAAACCATATATTGTTGTATTGCTAACACACAAACCATCTATTGTTGTATTGCTAACACACAAACCATCTATTGTTGTATTGCTAACACACAAACCATATATTGTTGTATTGCTAACACACAAACCATCTATTGTTGTATTGCTAACATACAAACCATCCATTGTTGTATTGCTAACACACAAACCATCCATTGTTGTATTGCTAACACACAAACCATCTATTGTTGTATTGCTAACACACAAACCATCTATTGTTGTATTGCTAACACACAAACCATCCACTGTTGTATTGCTAACACACAAACCATCTATTGTTGTATTGCTAACACACAAACCATCCATTGTTGTATTGCTAACATACAAACCATCTATTGTTGTATTGCTAACACACAAACCATCCACTGTTGTATTGCTAACACACAAACCATCCACTGTTGTATTGCTAACACACAAACCATCTATTGTTGTATTGCTAACACACAAACCATCCACTGTTGTATTGCTAACACACAAACCATCTATTGTTGTATTGCTAACACACAAACCATCCACTGTTGTATTGCTAACACACAAACCATCTATTGTTGTATTGCTAACATACAAACCATCCATTGTTGTATTGCTAACACACAAACCATCCACTGTTGTATTGCTAACACACAAACCATATATTGTTGTATTGCTAACACACAAACCATATATTGTTGTATTGCTAACACACAAACCATCCATTGTTGTATTGCTAACACACAAACCATCCACTGTTGTATTGCTAACACACAAACCATCTATTGTTGTATTGCTAACACACAAACCATCTATTGTTGTATTGCTAACACACAAACCATCTATTGTTGTATTGCTAACACACAAACCATCTATTGTTGTATTGCTAACACACAAACCATCTATTGTTGTATTGCTAACACACAAACACTGACATAGTTGCCACTAACACACTCACACACTCCAGGGTAACAAGCATTACAATAAATATGAAATATAAAATAAATGTATTATACTGCTGCCATGCTGCTGCCACTGAGTAATTCACTTTCATTTACAGTAAACTTTGAGAATTCTCAAGTCAATCAACAACAAAACCTCATTTTACAGTCAATGCCGTAAACCTAGCAAATAATACCCAAACAAAAGAATTGATCAACCTTGCATAGAAAATAGTGTTTTAAAGAATATGTAAATGAGCACAAGAACTCTTAAAAGTTAATCCTGAAAAAACTTGAAGAATTTATTCTTGTCCATCGTAGTTCTTGTTGTTTGATGCTCTCTTTCATACAAAACCACCGACAAAGTGACCAAGTTTGTAAATGCTCAGTCTTTGCTCACTAATCTAGGAGTTGCGATACTTTTAGGATGCAGTAAAGTACATGGCTCTCCAGTAATCTTTCCTCAATAAGTCACAAAAATGTTGCACATCAATTAATTGTCACCAGGAAACCTGCATAGAAAGATTCAGACACAATCACCAAAACTGAAACTAACACAATACGGTGAAAGTTGGTATACAATACAACACATTGTAAGGAAAATGTAGAGTAACAAAATCCATCTGACATCGAAACAAGTATGGTGGAAACTATACGGATCACATTTATATATTGAGGCAAATACAAGCCTGAGCACCCACCTTGTTGTCATCGCTCCTCTCTTGGTTGGTTGAATGAGTACTCTAGCTGTGGACCATATGCTAACAGGTTGATGCAGTATATTAATCTGTAAATTATCAAATCATTGCCGTTATATAACTTTACGGCTATTCATAAAGTAGCAGCTATAGCTTTCGGTAGTGTCTGGATGGTTTTGTGTGCTGGTGTTGGAACTTAGAGGATACAACAAATAGCCTCAGGAACTGCATGACAACACAGACTCAGTAGTTTCAACAAACTAATATTGTCATTGATAGATAAAAAGCATTACACTTTTTATCACAGTGTTATTCTCAATAAAACTGTCTCCTCTCTAGCAGCCATGAAAACTTTGTAAGCATTTAATTGTTGTGCAAACTATTCAGAGGTGACTAAAATAAATCAGATAGTTTGAAATAGCTCAACACTTCAGCTGGAATAAATAGAAAAAGTTTAAAGAGAGCTCACTACCAAACCAAAAGAAGTCAATGACATATATACACATAGTGTATCACTGTGAGACAGTCAATACTATATATACACATAGTGTATCACTGTGAGACAGTCAATACCATATATACACATAGTGTATCACTGTGAGACAGTCAATACCATATATACACATAGTGTATCACTGTGAGACAGTCAATACCATACATACACATAGTGTATCACTGTGAGACAGTCAATACCATATATACACATAGTGTATCACTGTGAGACAGTCAATACCATACATACACATAGTGTATCACTGTGAGACAGTCAATACCATATATACACATAGTATATCACTGTGAGACAGTCAATACTATATATACACATAGTATATCACTGTGAGACAGTCAATACCATATATACACATAGTATATCACTGTGAGACAGTCAATACAATATATACACATAGTATATCACTGTGAGACAGTCAATACTAAATGCATTGTTGCATTGTTGCAGCAGGCTGGAAAAAATTGTTGCTCCTGAGTTTTATCTTTTGTCGATAGACATTTTGTTATAATTATACTAAAGATGAGTGTGGTAAAAGGGCCAAAGAAGCGGAAAAAACACTCTAGTCCGTCAGATTCGTCCAGTGACATCTCAGAACAGGATACAGCTGTACATCATGCACCTTATACACTTGGAAAGTTGAAAGCACTACACAAAAAACTTGATTCATCGCAGCTTGAGCCAAAGATTGAACTCAAAGGTCAAAAAGAGAATCCACAAATTGTTGTGGATTGCGGTGCAGCAACATACGAGATCTTAAAACAACGGTATGAAAGCCACGTGCGCAATCTAGGTTTTAACGTATCAAAAAAAGTCACCAAAGACAAGGCGAAGTATGTTGTTTCCTTTGTACTTACAGTCAAGGAGAAGAAAAACAGTAATGTCATCTATACAGTAAATTTTTATAATACAACCTCGAAGCTATTAGTCAACAGAATTTCACTGGTGGACACATTTATTAGCCACTACCAATCACTAATAGAGAGCATACCACTATCAGTAATCAGCCAGTTAAATGAAAACATTCAATCATCTATTAATTCTACCCTCTCTTCCCAATACGAACCAACTATGAATGACACAGATAACATTGATATTATTGCCCCCAATCCCAGCTCTACTTCTACGACCAGTAAAGAAATAGAGTATTCTCATGCATCACAACAGCCTGCTATCAGTGCCAATACAACAACTGAAGGATGCGTTTTATGTAGGACACAATTTACGTCCATACAGGCTCTCCTTCAAAAAGTTGAAAAACTGGAAAAGCTTGTCGAAAATCAAAGCCAACTAATCAGGAACATGGAAAATAATCAGCTAAAAATCCAACAAGAATTAACCAAGACTGCTAGCCACCTTGACAGCAGGTTCAATTCACTTCATCAACAATTAGAACAGCCAAATTCCACACATACCAATACAGTCCTTTACTCTGATCAAGTGAAATCCATTGTTAATTCAAAAGTACAGCGACCTATTTTGAAAGACAACATTAGCCCTCCCCCAGTTGATCTGCGTTCATCTGATAAAAACAAATCTATCCCACCATTTAAACCTGACCAATCTGTTGTAATAAACATCAGCCAAACATATGCAACAAGTAATAAGTTTGATCAAGACAACATAAGAAGAATTATTAACAAATCATATGGACCAGTAATCATAGAACAAATTAAACCATATCACTACAATTCTGAATATCCAAAACTTACTCTTCAAATGGCGAATGTTGAATCTGCCATCAACCTCATCTCAGTCTGGAAAAGTGACCTGTTCAACGGATCAACCGCTAGACATACTATCAACCCTAAGACTATTAATGAAAACACCGTTATGCTGAAGGGAGTACCGATTGATGCTGATGACAACAACATCCAGCAGGACATTGGCAACATTTTTCATGGTTCATCAGCTTCACGACTTTTGAAAGACAGAAAGAGGCTTCGCACCTTTAAGGTCAAGTTTGCAAACAAGCAGCAGTTTGAAAAAGCAGTTGAAGAAGGGATTCTATTACCTTCACAGCATATTATGTGTCATTGTGAGCCGATAAATGGATAATTTGAATTGTGGCATAAAAATTGCGTATTTAAATGTTCGAGGCTTAACCTCCAAAATTGACGAAATCAAATTTTTGCTTTTTAACCACCATTTTGATTTACTTTGCGTAGCGGAGACATTTTTGGGGGATAGAAATGCTGATAGGTTTTATTCGATACCAGGTTACACTTTTGTGCGGAAGGACAGGCTTAGTGATAGTGGAGGAGGTTTAGTGTGCTACATTGCAAATTCTTGTCAGTTTGAAACTATAAATTCCTTTGATAACATGTTGAAAGAATCTTTAACTTTGAAATTTAAGTTAGGTTTAGCAAAACCATTTCTCGTGTCTTTTCTTTATCGACCGCCCGGAACTCCAGTTTGTTGGAATGAAGCGTTTGTTGATTTTGTAAACTCTTGTTACGGTATTTCTGATGAAATAATAATAGTAGTAATATATGAGCAGATCTCCCTACCAAGTGTTTTTTTGTGGATTGGACCTTGGAGTTGAGACAATGGGTTACGGCGTTGGATGAATTCGCCGAGTTTATATTGTATTTTACTTGAGGGGTACTTGAGTGGCATTTGAATGGCATTTAAGTGGCATTTGAGTTTTGATTATTTTTTTACTTGATTTGAACTCATATGGCATCTAGATTTTGAATGTATGGCATTCAAGTTTTGATAACTTTTTACATAACTCGAACTCATATGGTATCTTGAGAGAGAGGGGAGAGGAGAGAGGAGAGAGGAGAGATGGGAGATGAGAGAGGAGAGAGATTTTTTAGTTTTCTATACATTCATGTATATATGGTTAGTTATGTACATATTTATGGTTATATTCATATCTACATAGAGAGAGGAGATATATCTACATTGAACAAATATATTGATCAAAAATGAAAATTATATGATTATATACCTGATTACATAATAAGTAGGGAAAATCTTCTGGAGAGAGGGGAGAGGAGAGATGAGAGAGGAGAGAAGAGAGAGGAGAGATTTTTTTTAGTTTTTTATACATTTATGTATATATGGATAATTATGTACATATTTATGGATATATTTACATTTACATCATTGAATAATATACATTTATTACATAATAAGTATATTAAATGCTATAAAATATGTTGGAAAATTACCAAATTAGACCTCTAGATGGTTAAAATCTACAGTATTTGGGAAATAACTGCAAGAGAGGAGAGAGGAGTATTTGGTAGAGGAGAGAGTATGTTGAGAGAGAGGAGAGATAAAAAGAGGAGAGAGGAGAGAGGAGATATATCTACATTGAATAAATACAGTGATTAAAAATGAAACAATATGTGAATATATACATTTATTGTGTAATAAGTAGGGAAAATCTCATACAATATAGCTAGAGTCAGTAAATATTAAATAATACAAACTTAGGAAGGAATACTTCTGTTCTATGTACTTTTGATTCCATAATGAACTAAAATAAAAAGTTATGTATTAGTATAGAATGGTTAAACAGAAATTTAAAACAACTACAAACTGTTACTAAATAGTATTTTTTTATTAATTATTACCTTATCATCAAAAATTGACTGTTAATCGGATGTTTTTGTAGCTTTTCGTGTCTTACGTTGTTGAGTCCTTACCCTTCTAGCTTGTCTTTGAGCGGACTGTCGCTGCATGTTTCTTCTTTTTAGAGCAAGTTCTTTACGAGCACACTCGATAGAAATTGGTGTGTTTACCTGTTGTAGTTGATATTGTCGTTGTTGTAATACATAATGTAATCTCTGAATATCTGACGTAACATCATTCCCTAAGAGCTTTAATGTTAGAAAAGATTCAGTTCGAAAACTATTTAGCTGCTCTATCAAGTCTTTCTGTATGAATTTACAATTGTTTGAGATAATTCGCACTCTCTCTTCAATTTTCTTATTGCATATGTTTTGTAGAAGTATCAAGTCCTCTTGAGTCAAAGATTTAGGCTGAGTTTCTGATTCTGTGTTGTTAACTATTTCCATTTTTTGTCATTGAATCTGAAAAAAACAAAAAAACAGATGATTAATTTTGTTCAGTTGTTTTAGTATAATAAATAATATATGAGTAAAAACTGTAATTTATTAAGTTTTTACCTTGATGCTCTTCTAATAGCTGTAGTAGATGTTGCTTCTCTGATAGCTGTTGTAGAACTGGATGCTTTCTGTGTGAAAACTATGACTCTTATATAGCTAAAGTTGTACTGATTAAACCCTATGAACACCATCTCGTGTCAATCTCTATGAATCAACATTTGTTCACGCGAAGGAAAGTCAATGCTTTCGCGGGAATAAATAAATAATTTTCACGCGAACACAAACCAATGCTTTCGCGGGAATAAATAAACTATTTTCACGCGAATGGAAACTGTTGCTTTCGCGGGAATAAATAATTTATTTTCACGCGAATAGAAACCAATGCTTTCGCGGGAATAAAGAATTTATTTTCACGCGAATAGAAACCAATTCTTTCGCGGGAATAAATAATTTATTTTCACGCGAATAGAAACCAATGCTTTCGCGGGAATAAATGATTTAATTTCCCGCGAATGGAAACCGTTGCTTTCGCGGGAATAAATAATTTATTTTCACGCGAATAGAAACCAATGCTTTCGCGGGAATAAATGATCTTATTTCCCGCGGATGAAAGTCAATGTTGTCGCGGGAATAAATACTTTATTTTCACGCGAATGGAAACCGTTGCTTTCGCGTGAAAATAAAATATTTATTCCCGCGAAAGCATTGGTTTCTATTCGCGTGAAAATAAAGTATTTATTCCCGCGAAAGCAACGGTTTGTATTCGCGTGAAAATAAAGTATTTATTCCCGCGAAAGCAACGGTTTCCATTCGCGTGAAAATAAAGTATTTATTCCCGCGACAACATTGACTTTCATCCGCGGGAAATAAAATCCTTTATTCCCGCGAAAGCATTGGTTTCTATCCGCGTGAAAATAAATTATTTATTCCCGCGAAAGCAACGGTTTCCATTCGCGGGAAATTAAATCATTTATTCCCGCGAAAGAATTGGTTTCTATTCGTGTGAAAATAAATTATTTATTCCCGCGAAAGCATTGGTTTCTATTCGCGTGAAAAAAAAATATTTATTCCCGCGAAAGCAACGGTTTCCATTCGCGTGAAAATTATTTATTTATTCCCGCGAAAGCATTGGTTTGTATTCGCGTGAAAATAATTCATTTATTCCCGCGAAAGCATTGGTTTCTATTCGCGTGAAAATAAAATATTTATTCCCGCGAAAGCAACGGTTTCCATTCGCATGAACATTGTTTAGTTATTCCCGCGAAAGCATTGGTTTGTATTCGCGTGAAAATAATTCATTTATTCCCGCGAAACAATTGACTTTCCTTCGCGTGAACAAATGTTGATTCATAGAGATTGACACGAGATGGTGTTCATAGGGTTTAATCAGTACAACTTTAGCTATATAAGAGCCATCGTTTTCACACAGAAAGCATCCAGTTCTACAGCGACTAACAGAGGAGCAACATCTACTACAGCTATTAGGAGAGCAACAAGGTAAGAAGCACTAAAATAATTATTTGTTTTTAATTAATTGAAACATCTAGGTTTTTGAATCTTAGTTTTTAAAAACAATATTTTAATAAAACAATAGTTTCAGTATATTTACATCATTAAACTAAGTTCTTTTACTTTTTGCAGGTATGATGACATCACACTCCAAAGCACTTCCTAAGCTCCATATTGAACCAATCACAGCTACCAACAACACTAACGCTATTTCCACTACAACCATCATTTCCACCACCAACGGCATTCACATTGATGATAGAAGATCCAATCCTAACACCTTTAATGATACATCTTCTCGCTCAAACACCAATGCTCATGCTGATATAGCAATGAATCATCATGTAGTTTCAGCTGACTCTCCTTTGAGTCCCACACCGGACTACACATATCTGCATGAGAACAGTGAAGGCAAACGAACGGAGGATATCAAAAAACCGATAGTGACATTATCTCAAGCTTCAATTTCCTTTTTATTCAGCAACTGCAAGAATAATACCGCAAACAAACTTAGAGAGTTTGAATTGCTCGAGATGGCTGGAATAATGACAGGAGCTATGCAGAAAGGAATGTTGGAAATCGGAAATTTTGTGAGTTTGTTGGATTTACCAATTCCTACGATATTGGAGGTTTTCGATGTTAATTACGTTGAAGATTATGGTATATTGGACTATGAATATGTTTTAAAAAACAATCATCGAATTCGAGTCAAGTCACTGATTGACAAAGAACTTACGGTGGAGCTACAGGAACTTGATTCCAGCTCTTCACAAATCCTAGTGTACATGGGAAAGCTAGAAGAAAATCAACCCGATCTACGTATTGTAGGAGATAATCATCGTCATCAAGGGCTAAAACAACGAGTTATAGCCAAAATCTTGAGAAAAAAATCATTGAAGCAGTTGCAAGCATACTTTGATATCATCACTTTCGATAATATTCCTGTCAACACTCTTCTGACATTCACTAGACTTTCAGTTTGGAAAAATTTGAAGTCGAAGCAGCGAAAACGAAAACAAGATACATCGCCTTTACGTATCACTCACACTGTCACTTACAGATACATGATGAATGACGGATCTTTGATGACTGGGAAGATTGTTATCCCTCCTGAGAACGTTTTGAAGATCAAAAATCATGAATGTGGTATGATCCACTATAAAAGTACGATGACAACTGAAAGCGGCACAAAGAAACACATTCTCACGATTCTGAGTGTTGAAGAAGCTTTGATGCTTCTATCTACTTCAAGTGAAAAAGAAGGAATAGCTTTCAGACTTTCTCTATTTGATGATGCTGAGCTGATGAAAAGTTATGATGATGATGTTGCTGCTGATGATGCTGCTGATGATGATGATGATGATGATGACGATGATAACATCGATGCTTATACCGATGAAGAAGATGATAATATGACGGATGATGACTCTAAGAACAACAAATTTGAGGAAAAAGATGAAGTTGTCGACAATGATAGTGAGAAAAGCAATGAAGATGTTGACAATCACATTTCAAGCGAAGCTAGCAGGATTTCAATATCGGAAATTTAATTAAGGTATGTTAATCTTCACTAGTAATAAGTAAACTAATAGACGTATTTTTTACCATAGTATAATGTAGTTGTTATAACGACATCTATGTATGCTTTTAGATAGAATACGTGTACAAGTGAATGACCGTCGACTCGCCAAAATCTATCAGCAACAACTCATGAACATTAAATTACATATTATTTGTATTGTGCAATAATTTGTATATATTTAGTGTAATAAAGTATTTTATTCATATTTAACATTAGTTATTTAGCCAATTTGTAAAACTTTCGGGGCTACAACTCTAAAATGTTACAAAAATTTCAATGTTCCGACACAAAAATAAATATTTCAAGTTATCGTCTCATTTTTCAAAAATGTTAAGACAACTCCCATTTATAATTTCTAAACTTCGTTTTTGAAAAAATATGTAAAAGTTGTCGGCACATTGTGTCAAAATGATAAGACAACTCCGCTTTTGCACAAAAAAATTGTGAAAAATGTTTTATAATTTGTTTGAGAAACCAAAACAGTAGAAGACTTTTTACAACACAACCGCAAGCATTATACTTTAGGTTTTACAGTTTTGTGAATTGGGTGTTGATAGTTTGTCACGATATGACATAATAATTAAGTAATTATAGTCTTTTTCATAACAATGCTATAGATTCAGTAATACAGATGTGAAATTTACTGTTTTGTCACTTGAATGCAGTATGAAGGTAGTTGATGTAATATTTATTTTGTAATATTATGCAAAGTAATACAGTAAGAATGAAGCATATGGAGTTCTCAACCACAAAACAAATAAAAATAATGCATTAGGGTAAACTAATGACAGAACAATTTTACATGAAGTGTATACATGTGAATAAAGTATTCATAAAAACACAGACTATTGTCTGTATATAAAATATATATAGAGAGTATTTATAAAAAACAGCCTATTAACTATATATTTTGTGGTAAGAAATTGTAAAATAGGATAGTTGCATAAAGTCTATGGTAAACTAATGACAGAACATTTTTTACATGAAATGTATTCATAAAAACACAGACTATTGTCTGTATATATAATATATATATATAGAGAGAGTATTTATAAAAAAAACATCCTATTCACTATATATTTTGTGGTAAGAAATTATAAAATAGGGTAGTTGCATAAGACCTATTCCAGAGCCATGATAATATTAAAAAATATAGTGAAATAAAAATTTTAAAACTCACCTAAGAGTGCAGTTAGTACAAGAACTTCTTCTTGAGAAAAGTCTGAGTTTTTCTGCATTTTTCGTCTAATAGACGCTAATTTCAATTTAACACAATCATTAAAACCCTTTTTTTTCAGTCCATCTTTTATATTCAAAATTAATTTAAGTGAAGTTAAATCAATTTTCTTATCATCAATCTTTTGGCTTTCTTTTAAATCTACTTGGGTTTGAGGTTTAACTGTTATAGTATTAGATTCTAAAACACTGGTTTTTGGACTGCACTGTGAACTAGCAACAGAAATTAAGTCATTATTACTTTCTTCAGTTTCTGAAAGATCAGAATCTGAAGATATAAGCGCTCTCATTTTTTTACACTGGTTTTTAATCAAAAGTTTTCGATCTTCAGCAGCAGGTTTTTTAGCTATCGCCAACCATTTACTCCCTAATTCAAAATCTAGAACAATGTTTTCAGAAAAATAACCTTCTATTGGATAGAGATACACTAACGCAAATTTTTTCGGAAAAGTAATATCCATAAGTAATTCAGAATATTTTCTATTAATAAATAAAACAAAATTATTGTAACTAGCAATATCAACAATAAAAAACATTTTAGTTTTTAAAATACAACTATGTTGCTGAAGATCTCTCAAAGTTGTATGCGATTTTCCACATAAACAATAATAAATAAACAAGTGAGCACAAAAATGTCTTGAAAGAACTCGGCCAGGCTCATGCAATCCCCCTAATTTAAACTTCTTACCACAAAATATACAAGAGACGTTGTTTTTGTTTCCTTCCAGTGCTTCACTCAACATCTTTGTGCCATATGCGATCAACAGCAATGAGAGCACTGAAAGGAAATACCTAGGGCTTTTGTTATCAATATCTACAAACAAAATAAACAAATTCTCATCATATATAGATAACTTTCTTAAGCATGCTATATGTATATATATAAAGATAATGTATGTCACTTACACTTAAAACACTCTCTATCTTCTTTTATATTCCCGTCTAAAAGACTTAATTCTCTATACTCCCTTAATTCAGGATTCTCTGCTTGAACTAAAATAGAAAATACGAATGTAGTTATGCTATTTTTTTGAAAAAATTCGAAAATTTTTTTATAAATTGAATGAGTATATAGTAAGTAATATTTTCATCATACTTACATTCAAATGTGTTCCGTTCATAGCACAGGAAGTTTTCGTCCTTCCCAACACATTGCTTGCTACCTATGAAACGTGAAGATACTTTTTCTACAAAAAAATAACATAGTAAATGTAAAGTCATTATTATTGTACCTACAGACAAATTTACATTTTTCATAAAACAGAAAAACTTACTCATAGCAATATGTGTGCTAACTTCGCTCTTTTCCGTCTTCTCTTCATCTTCAAAACACTCCTCCAACCACCTTAGTGTTTCATCATCGGTAGAACTTAATAAAACAATAAATCAAGATTGTAATTATTTAAAAACTCTATATAATACAGTTGAATATTGAATAATAAAGTTTCAATAATATACTTACATAGCACTGAAATCTATTTCGTCTATATTTAATTCTAATGCAACATTTGAGGATGTAGACCTACAAGTAATATATATATATATACATTTGTATAAATTTATAAATGTAACTGCAACAAAATTGTAAAAGATAGTATAAATAACTTACTCATTTGTTGTAGGGATATTGCTAGCCATTGTTGTTTTGCAGATGTGTAGATGTTGCAGATGATGTAGTATAAATGAAAACTGATACTGTTTAAAAAAAATAGTTTCTCTTATATACAAAACATTGAAGTCATTTATCAAGATTAATTTGTAGACTGATTTTCTGATTATTATTATGATAAATGATATTGTTTTTTAAAAAAGTGGAAGACAATTAGGAAGTTGGTTAAAAAAAATAGGAAGATAGAGATTAAATAGTTTAATAAGCTTAACCACCACAAACACTCCTGTAAACTGTCTTTCCATCTAGCTAAAATTTTTGAATGTAGAGCGTTGGATAAACAAATTTTACAACCTCTTTTAAATATAACTAGCTAGGATGAAACTTACATTTCATTTGAATGACACCTCACATCCTTCAAACATATTTTTATAGCAACAATTTTCATATAGACACATCAACAGCAAATCAATGATGCAGTGTAGTTCCATCTTTATATCATCAGACAGTAAATTAATATGTGAGAGCTTCAATTATAGTTTACACCATTAAGTATGAGTTCGGAATGTAATAAAATACTTTACAGGTACTGATAGCATTTAATAACTAGTTCAATTGCAGTTTATTGATATACTCTACTATAACACACACTACCACAAACAATCATATAGACACATCATCAGCAAAACAATGATGTAGTGTAGCTCCATCTTTATATCATCAGACAGTAAATTAAAATGTGAGAGCTCCAATTATAGTTTACAACATTAAGTATGAGTTAGGAATGTAATAAACACTTTAAAGATATCTGATAGCATTTAAATATGTATATGTAACATATAACTCTTGAGTTATTAGACAAAACAGCTTCCTAAAAATAGAAAATATACTATGTATGTTGATACATTATTATTTCACACAAAAAACAATGAGATATTTAAAAAAAAGTAACAGTCTAACTAATAAAACAAGTGGATAAAGTCATGCTTTGCTCATGTTTTTTAGATGATAGCGGAGATAGCTAGGATTAAAAGTAAAACCACAAATCCGTTTTGGTGGAAGGCTGTATGAAACAATAAAAAACAGGAGATAGATGCAATCAAGTTCTCTTCCTTTTTAGGTTGAATTCGACCTATAATTCCGTCATCTATGGATGTTTGTTGTTTTTGTTTTAAATAGAAATAACATGATAATAAATAGTGCTTAGGTGTAACTAATGACTTTTCTCGAGCAACACACTTGATATTAAAAAGATCAAAACATATAGGATTAAGCGTGATGATGATTAATGTCTTTTCTGGAATGAGTTTATTAGTAAAATGACACTTGCGGGACACTTGCGCTATATTATAATTAATTACTTTTTAAAAATGACGTGTTAACATTACGTCAACTGAAATAATACCTAAAACGTCTCGCATAAATTTTGATCTGACTGAAAATGGACTGAAAACCTTCAAGGTGCGTAAAAATTATCGTAACTCGCTATAGCGGATATTCTAAGAAATATTTATTTTCTCGTTGGTAACTTGACGTAAAATATTTTGTAACGGATGTCACATGATCTCAATCGTTTTTTTTCAACTTAAACACTTAGTTACTCGTAAACATTTGATACTCGCTTGATTTCTTTGATAACAGTAATATCCCAATTGTGTTTATCGTAAATATTTCAAAAACGGATATTGCGCGTTTCAGTTGGTTTTTCCTGCTAAATTGCTTAGTTACTCGTAAACATTTGAAAATTGTTTGATTTTTTCGCTGATAAAACATGTTGCAAGTATCTTTTACCAAATATTACCGTGATTTTCAATCAGTTTTCCTTACTAGATTACTTAATTACTCACCAACATCCATAATTGTTTTTATTAATCATTGTTGCAAAGCAATGCTGTATTTAAATAATATTACTACGTTTCCAACCAATTTCCTTACTGAATTACTTAATTACTCGCTAGTATTTCATAATTTCTTTCACTAATAATTACAAATAATATTGTAAATAAATAATTTACCAGGGATATTTATGCTCAAGTCTCCTCTCTCTCCTCTAAACACTCTCTCTAGATATATACAAACACAGTTATTTTTATTGTACCTTACGCAAAAACACCCCCTAAAACTTGTTTTTAGGCTGAGTCTTATGGGTTATTTTAGGGGGAGTTTCAGTCCTGGGAGTAGATACTAAATTGACACAAATTTTTTTCATATGAATTTAAAACTTAACTAATGTAGTTTTTTTACCAAACATCAGTACATCAAAAACATTATTGTAAAGGTATATTATATAGGAAGATTTTCCATACTTATTATGTAATAAATGTATATAATCATATAATGATTAATTTTTGATCAATATATTTATTCAATGTAGATATATCTCTTCTCTCCTCTCTCCTCTCTTTCTTCCTCTCTCCTCTCTCTCTCTCCCTCTCTCCTCTCTCTCTTTCTTTATCTCAAGATACCATATGTATGTATACATTGATTATCATTACAAGTTGTAGTGCTTTGTATTACTTAGTATTTACTGACTCTAGCTATATTATATAGGATGATTTTCCCTACTTATTATGTAATCAATGTATATAATCATAAAATGTTTCATTTTTGATCAATATAGTTATTCAATGTAGATAAAACTCCTCTCTCCTTTCTCTCTCCTCTCTGTCTTCTCTCTCCTCTCTCTCAAGATACCATATGAGTTCAAATTATGTGAAAAAAGTATCAAAACTTAAATGCCATACATTCAAAATCTAGATGCCATATGAGTTCAAATCAAGTAAAAAAACAATCAAAACTCAAATACCACTTAAATGCCATTCAAACGCCACTCAAGTACCCCTCAAGTAAAATACAATAAAAACTCGGCGAATTCATCCAACGTCGTAACCCATTGCCTCAACCCCAAGGTCAGAACCACAAAAAAACACTTGGTAGGGAGATCTGCTCATATATTACTACTAATAATTATGGGTGATTTCAATGTAGATTTATTTGACAAAAGGATTGAAAATAAGTGGAAGAGCGAAGTATGTGATCAACTTTCTTTGGTACAACTGATCACATCCCCAACTCGATCAACTAATGTATCATCGACCTTGATTGATCATATTTATACAAACTTTCCTAGTAATATTATGTACTCTCAAGTTATGCCATGTTCTTTCAGTGATCATGACCTGATTTATGCTGTTTACAACAGAAAAAAGCTTACACAAAGTCAAAAGAGAAAACTGCACTTTTTGGACTATTCTAATTTTACTTATGAAAACATTGATAAAGCATTTTCTGGTGTGAATTGGGATGCTGTTTTGCTTGAAGAAAATACTGAAAACATGATCAGTTCTTTTAACAAGTTGTTTTTAAGTAAAATATCTAAAATCGTACAATCACATCTGGCTTACCCCAGGGATTATCTTCCAATGTTCTTAACCATCACTTTACTACAGCTGCTAGTCGGCTTACAAACCATTTACGTGGCAACTCTTTTACCCCTGTCACCCAAATGTCAAACACAAAACATATGACTTCAGTTACCCAATTCACTCCTGCTGATATTGTGTTGTATCTAAAAAGCATACCATCTTCAAAATCCACCGGTTTAGATGGAATATCTGTTAGAATGATTAAGCAAACCATCCCATTCACAATTTCGATTTTGACTGATATGTTTAACAGAATTCTGATTGACGGTACCTTCCCAATAACTTGGAAAACCGCGAGAGTTATTCCAATTTTTAAGAATGGTGATATAGCTAATCCATCTAACTACCGTCCAATTTCCATTTTACCAGTTTTGTCCAAAATTTTTGAAAAGCACATAAACAGATGTCTCAAATACCATTTGAATCATAACAATTTGTTGCACAATTTACAAACTGGTTTCCGGGAGGGAGTTTCATGTGTTGATACAGTTCACAAAATAGTTGCAGAATGCCAAAAAATCAAACTGAAAAATGAGATTGCTCTTCTACTGTTTTTGGATTTCAAAAAAGCTTTCGATTGTATAGACCATGAGACTCTTCTTCTAAAACTTACACATTGTGGTATAAATGGAAAAGCATTTTCTATCATTAAATCATTTTTAAATGAACGATATCAACTGGTGAAAATAGGAGATGATGTTTCCCAAACCCTACCTGTCCATATTGGTGTCCCTCAGGGATCAATTTTAGCACCAACCCTTTTTGTTTTATATATAAACGATTTACTCAAATTATCTTTAACATCTAAACCTTTAGCGTATGCTGATGACACTATCTTTTTATCATCACACAGTAACATCTCCACATTAAACTATAATTGCAATTACGATTTGACAAAAATCTCAAAATGGTGTGTTGAAAATAGAATGATTATCAATACTGACAAATCGCATTTTCTTTTGTTTAATTATCATAATAGTTTGCATAGTTTCCTTGTCACTTTTGAAGGTAAAAACTTGATGCGAAAAAACAAAACGAAACTTTTGGGTTTTATGATAAATGATAGGCTCACTTGGGATGACCATATCTTAGTAACAGAAGCCAAACTTTGTAAAAACATAAACCTCCTGCAGCTATCACGAAACTATCTTACTAACAAATCAGCGAAAGCTTTTTACTATCACTTTATATTTTGTCACCTGGTTTATGGTATAATTATTTATCACAATCTATCTCCTAAATACCTGTCAAAATCGTTATTTTCATTACAGAAAAGAGCTTTTCGATTGATAGCAAATGTTCATACCATTCCTCTTTCATTAATTAGAACAAATGACATCGCCACTTCAATTCAACTGTTACCATTACCAAAATTGGCTCAATATTTTACGGCAATCATTGGTTTTAAAATTTTTAATAATATTTTTCCTAGCTTTATTTCTGTTGATTTTACCACCAGTCGTAACTGCAATTTTAATTTTCGTAACTGCAAAAAACTTTATGCCAACACACCAGCTGCAATAGAAACACATATATCTACCACATTCAACCAACTGCCTACTTCTCTGAGAATCTCACAAACCCTGTCTGTTTTCAAATCAAATTTATTCAAATATCTTTTAAATACCAATGGAGAATTATTTTAAACAAACTGTGTTTGAGTAGACTTCTTTTTTTCTGTGTTCATTTTATTTTCTGTTCCATTTTTGATTTTTTGTTTTTCTTTTAGCTATGGCACTTTATGAAAAACATTTTTATAAAATGATATTGATGCCAATAAAGTATTATATATATATATATATACTATATATACACATAGTATATCACTGTGAGACAGTCAATACCATATATACACATAGTGTATCACTGTGAGACAGTCAATACCATATATACACATAGTGTATCACTGTGAGACAGTCAATACCATACATACACATAGTGTATCACTGTGAGACAGTCAATACAAGACGTTCCACCAAATATTTATATGTTTAGTGCCTCGTGTTTCATATGATGAAGAAGCACATGATGAACCTGTTTGTTGATTTCCAAACTTTCAATTTAATGAACATTTAAAGTCCAGATGAACACGGCTAGCTTCCACTTGGTTTCTACAGTTGGAGTTGCCTTTTCATTCATCAACCAGAGGGTAAAGGGTGATTAACTCTCAAGAAAAGAGTATTGTTTTATTTATTCATTTGATAAGAATGGGGCAGGATTTGTCTTCTAAGTATTAGCATGCAACGTCTACGTGATATTTTTATTTTATGGAGACTTTGGAAGTCAAACCCTCCAGTTATTGCTACTTTTATCAAATGTTGGCTGCAGTTTTTTAACAAAAACCTATGACAAGGTGGGGCGGTACAGGTACAACCCTTTATCAGACATGCACATATTTTTGGAGTGACAAATGCTTACTATAGTCTCTCCGATAACCAATCCCTTGGGGGTCGGTATATCAGTATTTATGGCTTACCTTGTGTACATAGCAGGCTGATAACTACATCCATTTATTTCTTATCTCTACAGCTGTTTGTTCTCTCAACGCTTGCTGGTTGTTTATCAGTTATATACTTTGTCCTATACGAGGAGTTGTCTTGTGATGTTATGTAATAGTTTACAGATTTACTACAGACTTCCATACAGCTTTACCTTCTTTTTCATACCAGATATCTGACAGTAAACAAGGTACGTATTATCTATTTACTGTTTACATACATAACCTTGTCTCTCTATATACTTTGAGATAAATCTGACATGTATAGAATGTATAGAATGTTCTAGACGTAAATAAAGATCAACAAATGGTATTATATGTGTATATATATATATATATATATATATATATATATATATATATATATATATATATATATATATATATATATATATATATATATATATATATATATATATATATATATATATATATATATATATATATATATATATATATATATATATATATATATATATATATATATATATATATATATAAGTAAAAGTATGACTGGGGCACAAGATGTGCACAGGGGCTTAGACTAAATAGAAACAATCAAATAAATAAATAATAAATAATTAATTATTAATATTAGTTGCCCGAGAGATGTAAAAACCAGTCAAGACTGAAGCAAGTAAAACAGTGCTCAACAAGAAAAAATCGAGGAGCTAGATACTAAAAGGTAAAATAGTAGAAGATATTAAAACTATTGGCTGACTACAAGTTGTTTCATGTGCTAGAAAAAAAGATGGAAAAAGAAAATAATTCTAAGCACAATCATCAGGTCGGCTCTCCACTGTTAAAAAATAAAGGTGGAACAGGAAACAGTTAGTTCAGACCGATCGGTCTGAACTAACTGTTTCCTGTTCCACCTTTATTTTTTAACAGTGGAGAGCCGACCTGATGATTGTGCTTAGAATTATTTTCTTTTTCCATCTTTTTTTCTAGCACATGAAACAACTTGTAGTCAGCCAATAGTTTTAATATCTTCTACTATTTTACCTTTTAGTATATATATATATATATATATATATATATATATATATATATATATATATATATATATATATATATATATATATATATATATATATATATATATATATATATATATATATATATATATATATATATATATATATATATATATATATATATATATATATATATATATATATATATATGTTACAGATAGAATACAATAGAAGTAAGACATACGGCTCTCTCATACAGAGCTACAACATCACACAGTAACTACTGGCTACAATACAACTCATCTGTTACTGTAAGTATGGCTAATAGCTCTCAGGCAACTACACACACCTGTGTAAAATAATTGTGATATCTTTTTAATCGAAAATATAACTTTACCTATACTTTTTTACGCTTCACTACTGATTTTAGAGTAAGGAACCGTGCCAAGTTTCATCTCCGACACACCTTATTGTTTAATTTTACTATCTGCACTTTTTCTGTCCTAAATAATACAGTTACAGCTCAGCTTTTAATAATTATCTTCCCTTATTTTTGGTGGATCTGCTTCTAGCGTTGCTTCCCTTCAATTCACAATTCAAGTCGTGGATATTTTACATAATCAAATTTCTCCCATTTTACTTCGCGTAGACTGAGAATGTTTTAATGTTACTGTTTAATTTCTTCATCATTTCCATGTTCTTCTCTTGTTTCCCAAAGATTACCAAAGTATTGTAAACTTCATTGAACCAAGTTTTGCCCTACAATTTTCTATTATTATCAGCAGACCTTTTTTATTACAACAAACTTTTAAACGTAGTGTCCATGAATGATTCTGTTACAAACATTGTACGCTACAATGTTCATGCACCGACTCGCTAGTAATTAGTCGACTTACCCGAATAGTTGTCCGCTTATTATTGAAAATTTACTAAACTTGAATAAGAAAACCCAATCTTGCTCCTAGGCCAATGAAGCAGCGATTGAATTGAGTTTGGTGAAACTTTCAGCAACAGTTTCTGTAATTCATAAGTACTCACTAGAACTTACATAATACAATGGGGTCACTGAGACAGCCAGTGCAAGTTGCCAACCATTATCTTATCAATAAAGTTACATTACACTTGTAGTTGTAGTGTATATATCTGGTTTGCTTGAATGTTTGAAACAAGATGGCTGCCGCTCTAGATGAACATTTGTGTATGATCTTTAAATGACCACATTTTGATAAGGAAAGTTTTTTAATAATCAGAGAATTCGTGTTACAGAATAAACAGCTCTTGAGTTGGTAACCAAGATATATATCGGTGAGTGCTCCTGTAAGTCTGGAAATTTTATTGTTCATAATCTTTATTTTTAAACTAACAAACTAATAAACAATATCAGAAACCAACAACAACACCTAAAATTCATTTTTTAATATAGTTTAACTGTCCAGTAGTCAGACATTTACAAGTTTTGTGTGACACCTTCATGATGTAGTAGAACCTATACCTCTACGCAATGGAGGGAAAGCTCCAGCACAACATAACCACCACCCAGTGTGTCCACTTCAAAAGTGTCTCCCCAGCTTTTTAATCCCCTCGAGCTATCCACAATCCTTTAGCTACCCTTAACCTTCACTAATCCAATAGCTACATTATGCACATATATAACATATCTTATAAAATTTTGTTAACTCCCATGTGAAAAAATTCTGTTTTATGTTTTTTCTTTTAAACACAATTATCAATTCATTTTTCGATTACAAAATATCTAAATTTTGCACATGAAGCATAAAACATGTAAATGTAATTAGCTTTTTACTCTGTAAGTTGAGCGGAGTAACTTTCTCATGTGTTTGTGTGAGCAGTGAGCAAGTTACATGCACGCAGAGTGCTGTGTAACTTGCCCACTGCCTTTTATCAGAAAAATGAATGACTAAGTTTTGATAACCTCTATCTTCGTTTTTTTTTTCGGAAAAAATGAAAATAAAATACTCACTTTCTCGTCGAAAATTTTTTATTATAAAACTTGAACAAAGGAATCAAGTTGGTTTGGCCTTATGGGTTTATTATTTTTATTATTAGTAGTATTTAACTAGTTATTTGTTGTTCATCATAACAGTAATGTATGATAATTCATAATGATAATATAATGGGGTATGTTTAATTTTTATTTGGACAATTCTTTTTCAAAAAAGCATCAGCTTTTAGACTAATTTATTATTATCATTAGAACTGGTGCAAAAATAATTATTAGTGTCCCACAGTGATTGCGTCATAAAAACAATTTAAATGAAATATCTTCGCATGAAGCCTGATATGACGCATGTGAACCCAGACTTTGCACAGCTGGTACGATGACGCATGCTTTCGCAGATGCTCGCAGAAAAGTTCAGCTAGTGAAACTTTCCTGGGACATCGTATGACACTACGTAAAATTTTCTTGCCTTTTTTTTCAAAAATCACAGTTAGGTCAAGGCTACTCATGTAAACATGACAGCGATTATATATACTTTTCATGATTGTTGAACATGACTGCCATCGAAAAATTGTAATGAAGAATAAAATCATTATTGTTATAACTATTAATGTTAATTATTTTTCATTGTCATAATTATTTATCCTTTATTAATCATTTTTTCCAATGAAATATTATGATAGTTGGTTTAAATGTATAAATATATAATTTTTTTGTAAACGTTTATATAATAGCATAATCTTTATACTATATAGCAATATTGTATTATTATAATTGAGATTCAAAAATGCAGAGGGGGATCTTTTACTAGCATGACTCCATAGTTATTATGGAGAGTGCAATCAAACTAGGGACCACATTATTTTCATGCCCATATCCGACCAGGCAGAGCATATAGAAAGCCGAATACCTCGCTCACAGATTCAGACACAGATCCACACGTTGAACCCCAGATCCTGGATTGAAGTGCGCTTCAACCACTAGACCACACGTGCCTCCTGTGAGCCAGGCTTAAAAAAGAATCAATGAATTTGATGTATTATGTCACAACAAGTGAAGCGAAATCAGTGAGGGTAACCCCACATGAATAGTTGCTTACTAATGTGGCAGTAGCTAGCTCATTCTAAAAGTCCAGGAATTTTTTATTTTCTCTTTATGTGAAAATGGCTCTCAGTCAGTCAAGTTACGATTCTTTTTTACAGGTGTTAATGATCTCTAATGAATAGTATACCAATAGATTGACAAGGATATAAGGGAACAAGATATTATAAATTAATACCCTAAAGTGCTCAAAGCACACTGGCAGATTTCTGGTCTACAATGCCTTGTCAAACCAAGTTTTATCTAAGTTGACTAGCTATGTAAGCAGTGCAATGATTGGCTAAACGTCTGCCGCTTAGTATTTCTATTTTGTACAATTTCAAGTTTTGTTTCTAGCAGCCTGTAGCCCAAGTTATTGAAGATTTAGTAATGGAAAACAAATATTTGAAAAAATTCAAAAACGGTGTGAGAAGAACTTATATATTGACGCATTGTCGTAATAAACGTTACGCTCGCACGAGTTCTCTACATGCTAATCAATAAAATAGAGGCAATTTTTATTACATTATTAATACATTAGTATATCATAATAGTATTATATAAAGAAATATTATAATAATTAGTGGCATCAATAATTTAACAATAGTATGAAGATGTGTGAATAAAATCTGAGGTATTGTGGAGGAAACGTACCTCGACCCTATAGCAGGTCGACCTCACGAACAATGCTAACCCTCCGAACTATATACACTATCGTTACCCTGCCGAACTATGCATTAATCTTATATATCTATTTTGCACCTATTTCATATGTTCTATTATTTGCACGAATTCTTGTTTGTATGTACATGCGCTTGTGCAGCCAGCCGTGCTGCCAAGCACCTCCTCGTTCTATGTAAAGCAATTCTATTGGCACAAGCCTAGCCAATCTAATGCAAAGGCGGTGCTTTCTTTTGTGTATGTATTGTCAATCATTATTATGTAACTTTTTGTGCTTAAATACCCGTGTCTTGTCCAAATAAACTCAGAGTTACTGCCTACACTCTCACTTGCTTGTTTGGTCTGATAGCAAAAGCGCACTTATGCTAAAGCACAGGTAGCTTAGCAGAAACAATACAAGTAAGCTTGCACTGATTGCGCTGGTAAAAGAACTTGAGAAGTTCAGCATTTGCACAAACAAAGTGGACAGGAGCATTGCACTGAATCAGTCGACTAGCAGCTAGGATAAACAGTCAGTAGAAAGTGGTCAGTCGATCTCGACTCACACTGCACTTGACCTACGGGCAAGTGATACTGGAACGGTTATTCGAACGGCTAGGTCGACCTACTACACCTACTCCTCGGGATAGGTGGAGGGCGAGATAGAAAGGCGTACACTGCACTGTTGTGTTTACTCATTACTGTGGGCCGTTGTACAGGTGGTCGCTACCACTCCTGACGGTAAATTCCTGTACAGTATAATAGTGTCTGTATGAGTTTAATGACTGAATCCTCACTTCCTATTTACATCAATGCAGGTATTAATGTCCACAGTCCTGTCTAGATGTGAGTGAATGTCATGGAGCTGTTCTCATAATTAGTTGGGCTTGATTTTCATCGGTTCTCATTGGTGGCGTTTTTATTTAAAATTTTATTATACCTCAGATTTTATTCACACATCTTCATATTATTATTAAATTATTGATACCACTAATTATTATAATTTTTCTTTATATAATATTCTTATGATATGCTAATGTATTAATAATGTAATAAAAGTTGCCTCTATCTTGCCTCTATTTAAAATAACAAGCTTAGCCTTAGTTCCATATTATGTAAGTCAACCAGTATGTCATAGCCCACTCTTCTTTCACCATCCCAAGAGTGTTGGAGTTAGGCTAGGTAGTGAGTTACTTTCAAGTTGTTACATGTTGATCAACTCCAGGTACTACTCAGTATTGGTGTTGTTTCTGGATTTGTGTATATCTTTATTTATATGAATGGCCAGTTGCTAGTTGTAGAGTCAACTGAATTGTTTAGGTTACAACTATATATCACACTGAATTGATATACATCACCCGCCAAATGGGAGTTACCTACCCAATCACTTTTTATTAGGGAAGAGGGGGCAACTTTTATTAAAAATTTGGATGATAAAATTAGATGAAATTTAGGAGTGGTGTTTCTGTGATAATTCTTTGTAGCAAACAATTTTATAAAAATCGTCATAGAAATAAAAATGAATGATTCTGACCATAACCAATAATAACGAGCAACTAGACATTGGCATCGCATTCGCATGTAAAGACAAAAGTATTTTAGAGAAAAAGACGCAAATATAAATTTTCGTCACTGAAAAAAATCCAGGACTTTGAGTTGTGAGACCTAAAACTCTGCCTACAACAACATCAGTTTCCCTATGAAAAATAGCAATCAAAATACATAATTGTTTTTTCAGCATTTGATAAATCATAAAACACATACCAACAGAACGTTAAATAAAAAGAGCTGCCCATCTGGTTATTGAACCCGAACTCCTTAGTTTGCTGGTCACTGACTGTACCATAAAAGCCCGGCCACACTGGCTTGTTTGTGAACGAAACGTTATTTGCTTTTATTACTCGTCAAACATTCAACCTGCCACACTATCATGGACATAAATAACTAATAGCCAGTGAATAACCGCTAGTAATTTTGTGCGAGCCTGTTGTTGCATTGATAAAAACAGAAGTGTTAATGTTTGACTCGCTGTTTAACACATTGCCCAATCACAGTGCCGAGATTTTTAACGATTTTCATTGGTCATTGTTGATGGTCAACGGCTCCGCTGTCAATGAAACATGTTAAACAATGAATGCTCGTCAGCATACGCATGAGCACATTTATTTCATTTATCAATTCGTTGTGGCCGAGCCTTTAAGTCACCAAACAATGATAACAACTTTTCGTTAGTAACCGTTAGTAAAAAGCAATTTGCTGGACCTGCACACAAAAAGTTACTCCGCTAACTTTAATACAATCTGTGTAAAAACATTTTAATTTGGTAAGTTATATACTTTTAATCCTGCAAACACTATTCTGATGTTATTTAGACTGACAAAGATTTTACACTCGAAGGGCTATCAATAATAAACATTTTAAATGGGAAATTGGAAAACTTGAAACAGTTGTGTGTAATTGCCTGGAAGTCCAAAATATTGCATCGAGACACTATTGGGACATCTATCTACGCTGCAAGTTTTACCGAGATTGATCAGTCGGTTCCTAAGCTAAGAAAACTTTTTGTATCTAAAACTAAAATAGGCTACAGAACTGGTTGTGCACCCCTTTGTACACGTAAATTTCTGTGTTTGAAATGTTCTGGGAGTTTGATTTTTAAAATGTATACATGCCCAATACCTGAAATCTACAATGCCAAACAAGTTTTGACTTCATCCGTTACAGGGTCTGAGAAACCAAATTGATCATTTGCCGTAAAAGAATGAGAAGAAAAAACAAAAGCAGCAGAGCAATAACATTTTAGGTTATCTAAAGCAATAATTATAGAGCTGATAATAATAGACATGAAATGGATTATTTCAATAATAGCAAAGTAACAATTATATATATCATAATATATCCCATCCTATCCTCTACACCCAAGTTTTATGTTAAATCTATTTATTGCTAACTCTGTGGGTGGTCACCTCTGGTGTTACCTGTACTTTATCTACCTCTTTGTATAACAACAGCTCTAGTCTTCTTCCGATTGGTTGATTAGCTCATTTAGTGGAGTTGTCTTCCCTCTCCTTAGAATACTCTATTGTATATTATAGTAATTGCTGATTTATAAAGTAATGGAGGCTGGTACAAGCAAGTCTAGCGATACTCCACATTCATTTCCTCCTAAGAAAAGGAGACGGAGGAATGACAGCAATGAGAGCTCAATGTCTCCTAGTACCAGTTCAGGTAGAGGTCATTGTAACTTACCCAATTATGTGTCTATGTGATGTCTATGTAATCTCTATGTCTGTGGTGACATGTTATGATATATTCATGGTTATCTCTATGACATTATAGCTGTCATAGAGCAATCTGTACAAATCAAAATGGCAGTTATCACATATTATTGATGAAGTTAGTATATAAAAGAGATTATTAATGCCAGTAGCTTCGCATCTAAACTTGGTGTAGGTTTGTGAGTTTTTGGTCTTGTTTTGTTTTTTGTCTCAATTTTATTTGTTTCTTTTGTATTATTGTAATTTTAGTACATTTTTGTGTAATTTGTATCCATTGAGTTGGTTTGACTTCAAGAAACTACAAAATATTAAATACAAAAACTATGCATTGTTTTATGTATCTGATGGTTATATACAAATATACTTACCTTATATAAGTTATTATATATTACAGGTGAACCTATCCAGGTATGGTATAGACACTCTGGTCAACCCCACATTGCTGGAATGCCTGCCTACCCTGAGTTTAAGTCAGTAGAAGATGAGAGAGAGATAATAAAAGACATTGGTACCAACTACATTACACACATGCGTATAGAGAATGGAGTGTTACCTACAATGTGTACTGTTGCTCCTCAGCTAACTCACCTATGTATTAGAGGTCTCACCAGCCATTCAGATGTACAAAGGTAAGTAAATGATTAGTTTGTGTGTAAGTCATTTATTAGATTGTATTTATTGAAAGTAAATTGTTTCCAGTAAATATTTCCTAGAGAGAAAACCATCCACAAGGTGAAAGTTTTTTTTCCAGATTATAAATTGCAGGTACTTTTTTTTGTTTGGTACAATAAGGTTTGATTCTTTGAGGAAAATGAAACTTATGACATGGCTAGTGTCTACAACCTTCATAACTCTATGACATAGCTAGTGTCTACAACCTTCATAGCTCTATGATATAGCTAATGTCTACAACCTTCATAGCTCTATGACATAGCTAGTGTCTACAACCTTCATAACTCTATGACATGGCTGGTGTCTACAACCTTCATAACTCTATGACATAGCTAGTGTCTACAACCTTCATAGCTCTATGACATAGCTAGTGTCTACAACCTTCATAACTCTATGACATGGCTAGTGTCTACAACCTTCATAATTCTATGACATGGCTAGTGTCTACAACCTTCATGACTCTATGACATGGTTAGTGTCTACAACTTTCATAACTCTATGACATGGCTAGTGTCTACAACCTTCATAATTCTATGACATACCTTTATTAACTTGTTGAAATGTGAGTTTTTTATTTTGTCTACTTTGTTTGTTTTTTACTGAAATTTTCTCTAATTTTACTTGTTTTCTTTGTCCTGTGACCTTGATTGCTACAATATACTTACATCATAATTATAATATTGTTGATTTTGTATAGACTGTGAGCACTTGTGACATCTTGGCCCTCTCTGTGTGACACTGAATTTGTTCTTTAACTACATATATTACTTCCACACCGAGTCTACCGTCTAATTAATAGTAACAATATATTTAATATCTATATATCAAGGTTGGCAGCAATCCTCACAGCATATGATCGAGTTTCATTTATTTTGGTTCATTCTAGAAATACTGGATAGGTGGCAGTTTGTGTGTTTCGTGTTACTGGAATGTGAGGAGATGAATTAACTGCATTCTCTATAAATAACTATAATGTTATATAATATTATATTCTTACAGCCTCAGCTCACTCACTCAGTTGAAGGTGTTGGGTCTGTCTGAGAACCACTTCAGTGAAGGGGCCCCAGTGGTAATATCTCAGTTGTGTGCTCTGGAGGTACTCAGGTTGGATGGCTGCGGACTAACAGACCTCCCACAGAGGTAAGATATAACATAGCTTGACTCATACAAGTTTTTAGACAAAACATAAACTTATATTTTAGCAGTTGGATGTTCCATCAGCTAGTAGTAACTAGTATTTTTCATCAGAGTAAAACTTCCATGAAGGCAAATAGATTGGCAGAAGAGACAACTTCATGCAAGAATAGGCTGGTGAACCACCATACAATTATCTCTCTCTAGACTCGAGCCAAATGATAAAAATCTGAAAACTGACTGACCACCATTACACTTGGCATTAGTTGATATATTTGAAATTCCACGAAACATCTTTTTAGCGCAATGTATGGTTAGTTGTAAAAGATGTGGTTACTTTTGTGAATGATTATAAACTGGAGTTGAAGATTTCTTCCTGTTGCAACGATCACCCCCCAGGTCATAATGATCTCATAGCTAACGATTATAAATAGATATTCGAGATGGTCAGCTAGAATAGCCTGTATTATTTTCATGAGCTCACTCCAAAATCAAAAGAAAGCAATTCAAACTTTCAATTAGTTTTAATTTCCAGAAGTGCCGCCGTTTCTTAAAAAACGGTATCAATTAGAAAAAAACTTTAATATTATCATCTGACCCGTTGTGTTTCATATCAAATGTTGATATTCCCACATTTTAAGGTTGACAGCAATCCTCACAGCATATGATCGAGTTTCATTTGTTTTGGTTCATTCTAGAAATACTGGGTAGCTGGCAGTTTGTGTGTGTCGTGTTACTGGAATGTGAGGAGATGAATTAACTGCATTCTCTATAAATAACTATAATGTTATATAATATTATATTCTTACAGTTTCAGCTCCCTCACTCAGTTGAAGGAGTTGGATCTGTCTTATAACAACTTCAGTGAAGGGACTCCAGTGGTAATATCTCAGTTGTGTACTCTGGAGGTACTTGGGTTGAGTGGCTGTGGACTAACAGACCTGCCACAGAGGTAAGATATAATATAACTTGACTCGTACAAGTCTTAAGATGGAGCCAAAGAATAAATCTATAGAGAAAATTTACACTTTTGATGTGTCTTTAAAAGACAATTTTCTTCTTCAACTTTATGCTATTGAATTTTGGAATGTTTCCAAACTTTAGAGTATTGAGATTTTGAACTGAAAAAGATTTTTTTCCAGGGGCGTACTATACACTACGCCCAAGTAGAAATACCAACATGGGAACATGCCCAAATATAATGTCCCCTAGTAAATACAAAAAGTGTCTAAGTAAACTGTTCCCTGCCGAAGAAAGAGCGGGCAAGTTGACAAAACATGTGTATCTGCTGGATGGTGACCAGTGGAGATCAAAGAAAACCGTAAAATATCATTCCAGTGCTGGATGGCCCAAAGTTTTTATTTTCAAATTATAATTACGGCTGTAGATTGCCATAGAATTATAGATGAAGATAATTATGTGGTTGTTTCTGTCATAGAACTATTCACTGGCTTATTTACAAGAATTTGATTGTTTCTAATAAGTCTAGTGCTTGTTCATAGACATTTTATCCTATATTGGTTGCATCAAATCTGCACCCAAGGTTATCCTCCCAAACAATTAGTTGAAAAGGCCCATGATAGCCATAATAAACAATAATGTTACTCAACAAATGACTGGGTAGGTATGCAGCAGTGCCTCTGAATTTGTTTCTAATGTTATTGATACTGTCACTCACTCACGCATATAATACTAATAAGTTGGATTATTAGTTGGCTTTCAGTATCAATTGATAGAAATGGTTATTTAATTATTATTAATTATTAATAATAATTACACTAGTGAGTAATTATTAATAAAACTTATTCTTATAATTGTAATAACAATAACCTACAATTACAAATACGATCACAGTCGATACGTTGTTATATAATCAGTGATATGCACTAGTAACTACTGCTTACTACCATTGATTGGTCAGTATTGTATGAAATAGTTTTTCTTCCTTTGTTCACTAGTTGATATATATTATTAACTAAAGTATTGTGACGGACGGCGGCCATATTTAATCAATATGACACTCTATACTCACACTATAGGACTATTTAATCTATGCTTATTTCTGTTACCATCGCAGCAATTCTAGTTACACACAATTGTATATGTAGCACATGTGAGTGCATCCAGCCGTAGCTGCGAAGCCAGCCTATTTTTCTGTATACCTATTCCTATTTGTCTAAGCCTTTCTTAACAGGCGTGTCTTATAATATTCTTTTGTCATGTCTTGTTTACCTAATTATTATTATATAATCTTTTATATAAATAGCCGTGTTAAGGCAGCAATAAACCAGAGTCAGCTTGCCCCACTCTCAGAAGTTTCTTTGTTCTATAACAATAATAACTTCACAGCGCTAGTACATGCTCGTACACCGAATGCTCTATTACTCGAGTAGTAATATACAAGCAGATCAGCCTGGACCTCTGCTGGCCGAACCTAGCTCTGACTAGTTCGCCTTCAAAGTTCGGTCACTGAACTGCACTCTGCAGAATAGTGCGAACCTCTGCTGGCCGAACCTAGCTCTGACTAGTTCGCCTTCAAAGTTCGACCTCTGCCTTGCACATTGAAACAAGCTAACGCAGCCGGCAGTTAGACTAGTAAAATAGGAATGGTTACACACCATTCCCAAGGATACTAGTCGACCTGTGGAAGGGTTGTATTGCTCAGCGATAGACACAGTTGCCAACTCAGTTCGGGAAGTGTGCAGGTAGGCCGAGCTACCAACTCACACAGTGAAATCCTGCACATTGGTGGCAGCAGTGGGATTGGAGACACCCACAAGCAGAACCCGACTGAGCGATGGCACAGAGAAGGAGAGCACTCAGCATCGACCGAGATGAGCCATCCGGCATGCAGATGATGAACACCCTCACTCACATCTTGGACAGGATGACCATGACCTCGACCAGAAGCAAGTTCAAGGTGCCGCAGTTCGACGGCACAGGAGAAGTAGACTACTTCTTGCAACGGTTCGGAGAAGTGGCCAACGCCAACCAGTGGCAACCAGATGACCGAGTGATACACTTAAGGCAAGCCTTGACAGGCAAGGCCGAACAGTGTGGAAGAGGAGAGACGGTGGAGGAGGTGACCATGAAGCTGAGAGCTACCTTTGGGCTCACACGTTCCGAAGCACAGGCGAAACTACTGAGCTACAGACGAACGACCAGAGACAGCCTGAGAGATCATGCGACCACCGTGGAACGCCTCATCAAGGCTGCCCACAGCAACCTCCCCAGACAGAACCAAGAGGAGCTGGTGCTCCAGACATTCCACAGCACGCTGGGACACACTTACCTACAGCGACATCTGCTAGCTGTTCGCCCCCAGAGCTTGGAGGAAGCGATACAAGCAGGCAACGAGTTTCTGCAGGTTCCACACCAGCCGCTAGGAGGACCCCATGTTCGAACAGTGGAGGCCGAAGACTTAGCTCCGACCCCACCAGGAGAGACTGCTCATTCACAAGAGGTGCAAGACCCTCTTACGCAGCTCCTCCGCACGGTGGAAGGACTAAGCAAGGAGATAGCGGACCTCAGAACAAGGAAGAAGGAAGAGATTCCCAAGAGATGCTGGGGTTGCCAGCAGGTCGGACACCATCGGAAGGCATGCAAGACTGCTCCATGGCCCAGCCACCAGGGAAACGACCACCGCCCGCAGCAGTAGGGAGGCCTACTGGCTGCGCACGGGCACCTCAAGAGAAGGCGCAGGCACCTCCGAGGAAGCGGGACCAAGCACGACGGGTGACTCCTACTTTGGACCTCCTGACCAGTCCTCCGATCGCTTTACACAACCGATTCTCCAGTCTGTCGACACTCGACAGCCCTGTCACACGGGAATCGGATAGCGAGGAGACTTTCAAGCAGCAGGAATCAACCAGGCCCAAAAAGAAGGACAAGCAGACCCAAACGCCACCACCCAAGGAGGAACGGTTCACACCCAAGCCTGTAAACCTTCAGTCAAACCAAGTGGAGCGACCTTACAGCTCCAGCTACTACCTGCCAGGACGGATAGAGGGAGAAGCAGTCACACACCTCATCGACACGGGATGCAACACTAACCTGTTGGCAAAACGCGTCTTTGACCGACTACCCGCTCACCTACAGCAGGCTCTACAGCCGTACGACTCGCACGGTCTCATGGCAGATGGAACGAGGCTACCCTTTTACGGATTGATAACCCTGAAAGGACAAATACGGCATGTCAAGTTCACCGAGACCTTCGTAGTGAGTCAAATCAACGAGGACGTTATCCTCGGGATGCCCTTTCTGACGAGCCAGGAATGCCAGCTAGGGTTCGACCGACCTGTATTGATGATACAGGGGAGAGAGCTGGCCTGCACAGATCGGCATGGAAGGAGCCTTGTCTCCAAGGTACAAGTTCGGCAAGACACCAGTCTGCCCCCACAGACGGAGGTCACCATACCCTGCCACCTGAGTGCCAGGGAAACCTGTCCTCAGGGAGTGATAGAGAGCCTGCAGGGTGGGTTGCCGATCGCCACGAGCATCAACAGGCCAGACGCAAGAGGAAGAGTGTTGGTACGATGCTTAAACCCAACACAGGACACACTGAGGCTGTCGGCAGGAGAAGTGATTGGCACCTTCACCGGAGTAGATGAGGGTGGAATCCAGACGCTGAACGAGCCCAGGGAGACAGACGAGCGAGCAGCGGCAGGAGGAAGAGTACCCCCCCACCTGCAAGAGCTCTTTGACAAGGCCAAGAGAGGGTGTCAGACACCCCAGCAGGAAAGACAGCTCAAAGGGTTACTGCTCCAGTACCAGACGGTGTTCAGCAGCCACAACGGAGACCTGGGCCGAACCACACTGGCCGAACACTCCATTCCCACCATAGAAGGAGCTCGACCAATCAGGTGCCCCCCACATCGGCTGGGACCCGAAAAGGAAGCAGAGGCGGAAAGGCAAATCAAGGACCTTCTGGAGAAAGACTTGATAGAGCCAGCAGACGGAGCGTGGAGTTCCCCCGTTGTTTTGGTCAGGAAGAAGGATGACTCGTGGCGGTTCTGTGTCGATTACAGGCGACTGAACGACATTACTAAGCAAGACGCTTACCCTATTCCCCGCATAGACGAGTCTCTGGACGCCTTGGCCGGCAGCAAGTACTTCACAACGCTGGATCTGACCAGCGGGTACTGGCAAGTGCCTCTGGATGCAGACGCTCGGGACAAATCGGCCTTCACTACGCGCAGTGGACTGTGGAAGTGGAAGGTGCTCCCCTTTGGATTGACGTCGGCTCCCGCCACCTTCCAAAGGCTGATGGAGAAAGTGTTGAAGGGTCTACACTGGAAGACGCTGCTGCTGTACCTCGATGATGTCATCATCATCGCCCCGGACTTCGAGACACACCTGCAAAGGCTCGGAGAAGTATTGGGACGCCTACAGCAAGCCAACCTGAAAGTGAAACCCTCCAAATGTGAGTTGCTTCAGAAGGAAGTAAAGTATCTGGGCCACGTGGTGAGCGCCCAAGGAGTAGCCACCGACCCAAGCAAGGTCGAAGCGGTAAGAAAGTGGGAAGCACCTAGAGAGGTGAAGGAGCTGCAGGCATTCCTCGGGACGGCTGGATATTACCGACAATATCTACCAGACTATGCAACCATAGCCAAGCCATTGACGGTACTCACCGGAAAGGAGATGCCATGGAAATGGGGAGGAGAAGAACAGGCAGCGTTCGACCAGCTCAAGGCACGACTAACGCAGGCTCCTGTGCTAGGATACCCCGACCCCAGTCTGCCCTACACCCTCGATACTGACGCCAGTGCAGTAGGAGTCGGCGCGGTGCTATCGCAAGTCCAGGAAGGAAAGGAGAGAGTGATAGCTTATTTCAGCAAGACCCTAGCGCCTGCTGAAAGAAATTACTGCGTCACTCGGAAAGAGCTGTTGGCAGTGATCAGAGCGGTCAAGCACTTCCGTCCCTACCTCTACGGACGGGAGTTCAAGCTCAGGACCGACCACGCCTCCCTACGCTGGCTATGTCGACGGAAGGAGCCGTCGAATCAGATCGCCCGTTGGCTGGAAACGCTAGCTGAGTTTCGCTATAAACTGGAACACAGAGCAGGAGTACGCCACGGGAACGCTGATGGGCTCAGTCGCCAAGGAGTTTGCACGGACTGTCGGCAATGCAGTTCAATTGAGCGGAGAGACGGAGGACCCTCGCACGCAGAGCTCGCTCAGGAAGTCCAGTCAGCCCCGCTGAAGAGTGAGAGAGTCAACATTGCGGTGACCAACCCAATGCAGACCACCAGGGACTTGGCTAAAGAGCAGCAGGAAGGAGGAGGACCAGTGGCTCGGATCTACGCCGAAGTGAAGCGGCCAGGGAGCATATCCGAGAGAGAACTGGCAGAAGGAGAGCTGGAGCTGAGGACCCTGTATGAGAGGCGGGAGGCCATGAGTATTCGGCCGGATGGCATACTCACCATCAAGCTCGCTCACCCCACCAAGCCGAAGCAGTGCGTGATCTGCCCCCCCAGCAGGAGAACCCAGGTCGTCTGGGATACGCACAAGATGGCTCACACAGGGATACACCGAACCAGACAACGAATCCTTTTGGATTGGTACTGGCCGGGTATCTCTCCGTTGGTGAGGCGACTCATCAAAGATTGTGAGGTGTGTCAGGTGGCGAAGAATGGCAGAAGGACAGAGAACCCCGGCAGGCAGCGCATGTACGCAGGACGCCCCTTTCAGAAGTTGGCAGTCGATCTGGTCGGCCCCTTGCCACTGACGAAGAGGAAGAACCGCTGGGCCCTGGTCTTAACTGACCACTTCACCCGCTGGCAAGACGCCATTGCACTGCCAGACGCGACAGCCCCCACGGTTGCCACAGCGCTCGACGAGCGGGTATTCGCATACTGGGGACTACCCGAACAGTTGCACTCGGACCAAGGAGCGCAGTTCGAGTCGGTGCTCTTAGAGGAACTATGCAGTCTCTGGGGAGTAAAGAAGACCCGTACCACACCGTACCACCCGCAAGGAAATGGAGTCGTGGAAAGGCAAAACCGCACTCTGGGAGACGCCCTCCGCACACTAATCCTGACGAAAGGGCAAGACGAGTGGGACAGCCTACTCCCCCAGATTATGCGGGTATGCAGAGGTACCCCCCACTCAGCCACTGGAGAGACGGCCAACATGATGATGATGGGACGGGAAATACGCCTTCCCGACCAGCTGACAGGAACACCCCCCTCTCTGGACCCCCAGAACATTACCGAGTATACGGCAGAAATCCAAGAGAATCTGCAGAAGGCTCACAGCTATCTGCGGGAACGCCAACAGGAAATAAGGAGCCAGGAGAGCGAGGAACCCCCCGTGTTCCAGAAAGGAGAATTAGTGGTGCTGGAGAACAAGCGCAGAGTCAAGGGAAGCAACCCCAAGCTCCAGCCACGATTCGTCGGACCATACCAAGTCGCCGAAGTATTCCCAAATCATACGTACAAACTAGAGAGGAATGGGCAATGGTCAATCCAGAACGGCCAACGACTACGGTCCTACCGCACCTGCGAGGAGCCGGTAGGACGGGCGCCCACGTGTCGGGAGCCAGCTCTGATGCCAAATATGAAGGGAGCCAGGAGAGGTCGGCCACCCAAGAAGAAACACTTCCCAGCAGGGCCAGACGAAGCGGTCGCCCCATTGCCAATGCCACTACACTGGATAGAGCGGCCACCCACCCATGAAGAGCGTGCGCCAACACCTCTACCCACGTATGAAGAACGTACGCCGACACCACCACCCACCAATGAAGAAGAACCCTCAGCAGTAGTCACCGAAGAGAGGAGGATGCCAGAGAGCACCGACACTATAGAAGAAGAAACGTTGCCAATAGAGGAGCAGCAGCCAGTGGAGGAAAGGAGAAACGAGGCCCCTCCCCCCGAGGTCACCAGAAGGTCAACAGTGACCCCTGACCTAGATGTCAACGAGTGGCCACCACTCAACCCCACAGGGACGACAGCCTCTCCATTAAACCGGCCTACAAGGGAAAGAAATCGGCCAGAGATTCGATGACTATCAGTGTTACCAAACAGAAGATCGTCCTAGCCAAAAAACACCAACTGGCCAAGCCCAGGGAGGAGAGAGAGAAGAGACACCAGGAGACACCAGCCCAACCATCAAGACTGCAGAAAATTGCGAGGAGAACGGTTGGGTGCTGGTAAAAAGAAAGAGAAAACGGAGAAGTTACGATCAGAAACAACAAAAGAGTGTAGACGAAAAAATCAACAAAACACATGGGGAGATAAACCCCACGGACGATTTCACCATCCACCCCGCCATACTACGTCACGAAGAAGTTATACAAGAGGAGGCAACCCCCAAGGAAACCACCGGTGAAAACTCTTTAATAACCGCGGAGTTACGTCAACCAGAGCTCGTCACGTGGGAGGCGGTACTAAGGAAGCACGTGGAAAACAGAGCCAATAAAGTTGAAGACAGGACCCGCCAGCATTCATTACTCAACCAGCCGCAGGAAGAGCAACACGCAACAAACAACGAACAGCTGAAATTATTATTCGCAAGGATGACAATGCTAGCCGAACAGTACCACCAGTTCGACGTTGTATCCACCACGGAGGATGAACTACTAGAGGGTTCGATGCAGACGCTGACGCAGGCACTCGAGGACACAGTTAGACTAAACCAAGTCGACATCACAGACGAACCAACCGAGCCAATAACCGCCAAGTCAAGAGAAATCTGGGTCAGTGGTACAACACACTGGAACATCAAAGCAGCAATAGAAGAGAGAGACGAAGGAATATGGAGATGCAGAGAGTGCGGATATGAGGAAGACAGGAAGAAGGTAGCGGCCCACATACGGCAACACTACACGTTCTTTTTCTGCCTGTGTGGTCAGAAGGACTCGTGCATGGACACCATCCGCCAGCATGTCCACGCCCAAGGAAGAACAGTCGAACATGGAGGAAAGAACCGACCTATATACGAAGTCGACGCAGCCAGATATGAGGAGTTCTGCAGCACCATGGAATGGTCGACGCCCCCACCATTCGGCATACCGACCCCCCAACTAGAGGTAAAACTACCTCCCCCCCAAACACAGAGACGACTAACACCGCCTAGGCGAGCCACCCCCATAAGAAGGAGGAACGAAGGGAAGAGAACTAGCCAAGGGAGGTCGATAAAGATGCGAGAGAGCAGGAGACAGAGAGACCGAGCTAGACAATTAGACGAATACCGGAAGGAGTTCCACCGCAGGACATACGACGCCTTCAAGTTACTAAGACGAGCAGAGGCTATCAAAGAGAAGGTGAGAAAAGAACAACCATAAGGAAGCACACCGACGCCGCCGACCTCGTTTTATTGGCCACCATCGCCAATGGGGCGGAGTGTGTGACGGACGGCGGCCATATTTAATCAATATGACACTCTATACTCACACTCTAGGACTATTTAATCTATGCTTATTTCTGTTACCATCGCAGCAATTCTAGTTACACACAATTGTATATGTAGCACATGTGAGTGCATCCAGCCGTAGCTGCGAAGCCAGCCTATTTTTCTGTATACCTATTCCTATTTGTCTAAGCCTTTCTTAACAGGCGTGTCTTATAATATTCTTTTGTCATGTCTTGTTTACCTAATTATTATTATATAACCTTTTGTATAAATAGCCGTGTTAAGGCAGCAATAAATCAGAGTCAGCTTGCCCCACTCTCAGAAGTTTCTTTGTTCTATAACAATAATAACTTCACAGCGCTAGTACATGCTCGTACACCGAATGCTCTATTACTCGAGTAGTAATATACAAGCAGATCAGCCTGGACCTCTGCTGGCCGAACCTAGCTCTGACTAGTTCGCCTTCAAAGTTCGGTCACTGAACTGCACTCTGCAGAATAGTGCGAACCTCTGCTGGCCGAACCTAGCTCTGACTAGTTCGCCTTCAAAGTTCGACCTCTGCCTTGCACATTGAAACAAGCTAACGCAGCCGGCAGTTAGACTAGTAAAATAGGAATGGTTACACACCATTCCCAAGGATACTAGTCGACCTGTGGAAGGGTTGTATTGCTCAGCGATAGACACAGTTGCCAACTCAGTTCGGGAAGTGTGCAGGTAGGCCGAGCTACCAACTCACACAGTGAAATCCTGCACAGTATTATTGCAGTTAAAATTATATATTAATAATTATTATTGCGTATTACTTATGTTTTGGTTATACTGTCCATAGTTAATACTGGGAGTTGTATTTTTCTTTTGTTTTAGAAGTTGATAAATAACTACCATCTAACCATATTATTGTCTTTTATATTCAACATCAAAAATTAATTATTTGATAAGATATGGTGTATATTATTTTATATCAAAAATTTATTACTCTTTTTGGTGATTTGGACTTGCTGAGCTCAGTCATATTGTTGTTTAGCTAGACACTTTTGTCACTTACTTGGACACTTTCATCATTTATTTGGGTACAATTTACTTGGGCACACCTTTGCCTAACTTGGGAACAAAAGAGCTTTCGCTCTGCGTGCGCTGTCTAGTATTTTGCCTGGTTTACAATTTTTTCCAGTTTTTCTTATGACTATTTATGATATCCACAAGTCTTTGGTGAAACCTGTTGAATATAGCAGACAGTTAGCAGTGACTAACATGCCTATCTAATATTTTGTCTGTTCCTATACTACATTCTGTGCTCTTAAATATATTATATTTGTTAATGGAATGTGAGGAGATAAATTAACTGCATTCTCTATAAATAACTATAATGTTATATAATATTATATTCTTACAGTCTTGGCTCACTCACTCAGTTGAAGGTGTTGGGTCTGTCTGATAACAACTTCAGTGACGGAGCACCAGTGGTAATATCTCAGTTGTGTACTCTGGAGGTACTCGGGTTGGATGACTGTGGACTAACAGACCTCCCACAGAGGTAAGATATAATATAACTTGACTCATACAAACTTTTGGATCAAGCAAAAGAACATATCTGCAGAGCAAGTTTAACCTTCTGATGTGCTTTTAAAAAATGATTCAATTTTTCGATGTTACTCTATTGAGTTTTGCAATATTTCCTCAAATGTTGCCACAAATGTGATTATTAAGATTTTGAATTAAAAAAGAGTATTTTTTTCTCCTACGATTATTTATGAGTTCCACAAGTCTTTGGTGAAACCTGTTGAATATAGCAGACAGTTAGCAGTGACTAACATGCCCATATGATATTTTGTCTATTCCTATACTACTTTCTGTGCTCTTAAATATATTATATTTGTTAATGGAATGTGAGGAGATAAATTAACTCCATTCTCTATAAATAACTATATTGTTATATAATATTATATTCTTACAGTTTCAGTTCCCTCACTCAGTTGAAGGTGTTGGGTCTGTCTGATAACAACTTCAGTGAAGGGACTCCAGTGGTAATATCTCAGTTGTGTACTCTGGAGGTACTCAGGTTGGATGGCAGTGGACTAACTGACCTTCCGCAGAGGTAAGATATAATAAAACTTGACTCATACAAACTTTGGATCAAGCAAAAGAACATCTCTGCAGAGCAAGTTTAACCTTCTGATGTGCTTTTAAAAAATGATTCAATTTTTCGATGTTACTCTATTGAATTTTGCAATATTTTCAAAAATGTTGCCACAAATGTGATTATTAAGATTTTGAATTAAAAAAGAGTAGTTTTTTCTCTTACGATTATTTATGATTTCCACAAGTCTTTGGTGAAACCTGTTGAATATAGCAGACAGTTAGCAGTGACTAACACGCCTATATGATATTTTGTCTATTCCTACACTACTTTCGGTGCTCTTAAATATATTATATTTGTTACTGGAATGTGAGGAGATGAATTAACTGCATTCTCTATAAATAACTATAATGTTATATAATATTATATTCTTACAGTCTCAGCTCACTCACTCAGTTGAAGGAGTTGTATCTGTCTTATAACAACTTCAGTGAAGGGACTCCAGTGGTAATATCTCAGTTGTGTACTCTGGAGGTACTTGGGTTGAGTGGCTGTGGACTAACAGACCTGCCACAGAGGTAAGATATAGTATAACTCGACTCATACTAATCTTTAGATGGAGCCAAAATATATATCTATAGAGAAAATTTACACTTTTGATGTATCTTTAAAAGACGATTTTTTTTTCTTCAAATTTATGCTATTGAATTTTGGAATGTTTCCAAAATTTAGAATATTGAGATTTTGAATTGAAAAAGAGTTTTTTCCAGTTTTTACACTATGCCCAAGTAGAAATACCAACTTGGGAACATGCCCAAATATAATGTCCCCGAGTGAATATAAAAAGTTTCCAAGTAAAATGTTCCCTGCGGAGGAAAGAGTGGGCAAGTGGACAAAACATGTGTATCTGTTGGATGGTGACCAGTTGAGATCAAAGAAAACCGTGAAATATTATTCCAGTGGTGGATGGCCCGAAATTTTTTTTTAAATTATAATTACGACTGTATATTGCCATATAATTATAGATGAAAATAATGATGTGGTTGTTTCTGTCATAGAACTATTCACTGGCGTATTTACAAGAATTTGACTGTTTCTAATAAGTCTAGTGCTTGTTCATAGACATTCTATCCTATATTGGTTGCATCAAATCTGCACCCAAGGTTATCCTCCCAAACAATAATAAATAATAATGTTACTCAACAAATGACTGGGTAGGTATGCAGCAGTGCCTCAGAATTTGTTTCTAATGTTATTGATACTGTCACTCACGCATATAATACTAATAAGTTGTATTATTTGTTGGCTTTCAGTATCAATTGATAGAAATGGTTATTTAATTATTATTAATTATTAATAATAGTTACGCTAGTGAGTATTTATTTTAAAACTTATTCTTATAATTGTAATAACAATAACCTACATTTACAAATACGATCGCAGGCGATACGTTGTTATATAATCAGTAATAAGCACTAGTAACTACTACTTACTACCATTGATTGGTCAGTATTGTATGAAATATCTTTTCTTCCTTAGTTCACAAGTTAATATATATTATTACCTAAATTATTATTGCATTTAAAATTATATATTAACAATTATTATTGCATATTACTTATGTTTTGGTTATACTGTCCATAGTTTATACTGGGAGTTGTATTTTTCTTTTGTTTTAGAAGTTGATAAATATTATTGTCTTTTATATTTAACATCAAAAATTAATTATTTGATAAAATATGGTGTATATTATTTCATATCAAAAATTGATCACTATTTTTGGTGATTTGAACTTGCTGAGCTCAGACACTTAGTTGTTTAGCTAGACACTTTTGTCATTTGCTTGGTCACTTTCATCATTTATTTGGGTACAATTTACTTGGGCACACCTTTGCCTAACTTGGGAACAAAATAACTTTCGCCCTGCGTGCGCTGTCTAGTATTTTGCCTGGTTTAGAATTTTTTCCAGTTTTTCAGTTTTTCTTATGACTATTTATCATGTCCACAAGTCTTTGGTGAAACCTGTTGAATATAGCGGACAGTTAGCAGTGACTAACATGCCTATCTAATATTTTGTCGATTCCTATACTACTTTGTGTGCTCTTAAATATATTATATTTGTTACTGGAATGTGAGGAGATGAATTTACTGCATTCTCTATAAATAACTATAATATTATACAATATTAAATTCTTACAGTCTCACCTCTCTGACCCAGTTGAAGGAGTTGTATCTGTCTCATAACAACTTCAGTGAAGGGACTCCAGTGGTAATATCTCAGTTGTGTACTCTGGAGGTACTCAGGTTGAGTGACTGTGTACTAACAGACCTCCCACAGAGGTAAGATATAATATAGCTTGACTCGTACAAACTTTTGGATCAAGCAAAAGAACATATCTGCAGAGCAAGTTTAACCTTCTGATGTGCTTTTAAAAGTCAATTCCTTTTTTAAATTTATGCTATTAATTTTCAGAATGTTTCCAAAATGTGAAAATGTTGCCAGCCCACCAAATATCATATATTAATCTGTTGATAGCCCACCAAATATCATATATTAATCTGTTGACAGCCCACCAAATATCATATATTAATCTGTTGACAGCCCACCAAATATCATATATTAATCTGTTGACAGCCCACCAAATATCATATATTAATCTGTTGACAGCCCACCAAATATCATATATTAATCTGTTGATAGCCCACCAAATATCATATATTAATCTGTTGACAGCCCACCAAATATCATATATCAATCTGTTGACAGCCCACCAAATATCATAAATTAATCCGTTGACAGCCCACCAAATATCATATATTAATCTGTTGACAGCCTACCAAATATCATAAATTAATCCGTTGACAGCCCACCAAATATCATATATTAATCTGTTGATAGCCCACCAAATATCATATATTAATCTGTTGACAGCCCACCAAATATCATATATTAATCTATTGCTCCTGCTACTCACTAAACTTTGTTTTTTCTTTTTTTGGAGTCAAATAAAGTTTTACTTGGGTTTTCATCTTATGAGCTGATGATTTGCAAGCATCAAAAGTATTTCAATTGCTTGTCAGGTTTTTGTCTCTGTCTGTCATCATTCCTTATAAATCTCGTTACACAGTTTTTGTGCATCTCATCTAGCTAGTCCTTGTTTGAATTTTGTGGTTTTGTGTGGAAGTTAAAGTTCTCACCACTTGAAGCTTGCATTAGAAAGTCAAGCAGAAACTAGCTGTGAATGAGCTTATATAATATCTCAGTCACTCAGTGTTGTTGTACATCATATAGAAATTATGTAATAGTAAATTGTTCTCTGTACCAAATGTGTTGTTGTTATTGTTTGTCTGATTTCTACGCCTTCAAATTGTATGTTTTGTTTTTTGTTGTATCATATCTGTGTGGAACCTAGATATTGGTATTTGTCTTGTGTACAGCATGTGTATATTTTATTGTAGGTTGGCTCGTGAAACTCAGCTGGAGGAGTTGGACCTGATGGGGAATGACTTTGAGCAGTTGCCATCTGTGATATACAAGATGAGTAACTTGAAGATGTTGTCTCTCTGGAACAATTCCAAGTTGGTGAGAATAAATAAAGAGATTACTAAACTGTCTAACCTTGTGAAGCTTGATTGTGGAGGCTGTGAGTCTCTCCAGTTTCCACCGTACGCTGTCTGTGAGCAAGGTATATCAGCCGTTAGAAAGTATTTTGCAGACCTTGAGGCTGGGGAGGGTGTAGAACTACTTGAGGTACCAGTAGCTGTAGTAGGTATGTTACGTTCTGGTAAGAGTAGTATTATAAAAAGTCTTAAAGCCGGTGAAAGAAAACTAACTTTCCGACAAGAAGGTTCTGCATCAGATGAAACAACAAAAGTGTTTCAAATGGAAGACTTGAGTTTGAAGGAGTCACGTGTAAGATTTATAGACTATGGTGGACACGAGGTCTACCACATGGCATATCAGCTAGTAATTAATGAGCGTTGTCTCCCTCTTGTCGTTGTCAACCTCAAACAGTTCCACGATCTGTCGGTCTCAAAAGGATGCAAAGAAGCTAGCAGGAAGGTGTGCATAGATTGGTTATCTCATCTGTATCTAGCTTGTCCGAGGTTAGGTGCACCTTTGTTGGCTCTCACTCATACAGACATGTTGACAGACGATATGGTGAGTAAGTGCAGAGAGCAGCTGTTAACTATGTGTGAGACCATCAGAGATGAAATGTTAAAGGAAGATCGCTTGTGCTCAGGTGCATTGACTAACAACTCTAGTAGCATACTTCATCTAGCAAATCTTCAGCTTCCACTGTTTGCCTCCAAAGATATCTTTGAATTCAGCAATGACCTCTCGGAGAAGTCAAACATCGTGACTCTATGCGATAACCTGGACAGTCGATGTCAGAATATTCATTTAGAGGTTCCGAGACTTTGGGAAATAGTAGAGAAGTTTATCACAAAAGAAAGAGAGAAGCCGTATGTTGCCTTGTCAGAGGTGGAGAAGGAGTTCCCTACAGATGATCCCATCACAATACTACGTTATATGCACAACACTGGAAAGGTTCTTTGGTTTGAGCGTATTGATGCACTTTCACCTTTCATCTTCCATGACATCGCAGCAATCACAGATATGATATCTCTTCTCCTCAACCATTCCTCGGATGAAGCTTGGAGTGAGCGAGTCAAAACATTCATTCCTTTCACATACAAGCAGCGAACAATCAGCCATAACAAATACTCATCATTAGTAGAACAGTTCACTACTAGCGGAATCATAGATAGAGCTTTATTGGATCATCTTCTCGAGTCTGACGCCAGATTTCCTGTTGCAATAGCCAAGGAACTTTTGACGAGTTTTCACATCCTGCATAAATCGCTACCCGATGAGAAGGGATCTACCTACATACTTCCATATTTTGCTCAAACTCGGATGGACAACTCATGGCAAACGGAAGGTCCAGTACCACTGAGAACAGACATTGTATTTGGTGGATTGTCTCCCCCTGAGTACGTCTATCAACTTATGACTGTGGTAGTTCTCAACCACACAAATAGTCTACTGGCCAATGTGAGGGTGAAGAGGGATGGTGTAACCATATACCATGGAGACTGTAGCACACATCTGATCCATGACTGCAGTGAGAGGAAGGTTACCTTACAAGTGTCATCTACCGTTTCAAAACTCGCCCATTCATGGAAACGTTTGATTGAGACAGCTAGGGACATCCTGTGTCTACTCTCTGATACGTGGAAAGCCAGCCATGAAGAAGTATTGATCTACTGCGCTCAATGTCTCCTCAGTGGCACCTCTGACCCCGCGTGTTACGTTGAACCTGACTGGTTTTATGACGATGATGACCTCTGCAAGATCTGTACCGCTGTTGATCCTCTAGAGAAAGTGACATGCACCAGCAAAGATCTGAAGCCTACGGTACCCAAACCTCTCAGATTTCCTTGTGAGTTTGTACTACTTGTCATTTTGTCTCTTCATTTTACCTGTACCTGTTCACTCACTAGTGTTATGTAATCTATTGTGTAACAGGAAGTAGTCTACTACCCAGCTGATTGATATGTTACAGGTGACCAATTGTCTGCTGATGACATACAAACTCTAGAGAAGCACATCTCTGCTATAACACGGAGTTGTCCTCCCCAATTAGCAGGTATTCTGTTTGTATGAATAAGTAGCTAGTGAGTCACATTCCATAACAAGTATTGTGCGTGACTATTTACTTGTACATACAACAGGTGTAGATAGCGACATCTCTGATGTGTGCATTGAAGGATACCGTGATATCCTTACCAAAGATAACATCTACATATCAACGAGACCAGAAAAAGTTACAGATGAGAGAATTAAACAACTCTTTAGAAAGGAAGAGAAGGTAGTAACTAGCAGTGTTAACTAACATACTGCATACAAGTTGATATCTATTGTATACATACATATAGTGAATTGTACAAAGGGTAGACAACTACTAAATATACTTTAGGTGTACCCAATGAGTGACAGGGTTAGAGGTAGAGCACTCATCATAAACATCAAAGAATATTCCCACACGGATAAAAAAAGAGATGCCTCTGATGTTGACTATGAAAATATCAGCCTTATGTTCAAAGTGCACGGTTTTGTCATCGCTAAGTCACGGACGGAGTTGTCTAACCTCACTAAACGGGTACTGTCTGTCTGTGTGTCTCTTGTCTATGTGTAAAGCTGTCAGTACGTGTACAAAAATGAAGTGAATATTTTATTATATCTTAATAGGAAATCATCGATGAAATATTAGAGGAAACAAGCAGAAAGGAACATAAAAAGTATGGAATGTTTGTACTTGTTATGATGAGTTTTGGTAAAAGGGGGGGAATACTTCTAGACTGCAATGGACAAGCAGTAGACCTTTCAGACATCCAGGATCTACTTTCTCCTGGTAACTTTGGTGCAATGGAGGGCAAACCAAAACTGTTGATTATACAAGCTTGCTCTGGTGGTGAGTTGTACAGCAATCAAATATAGCTGTTACTTTATGTAGTTATCTCCACCTCATCCATTCAAACATTGATCATAATCTGCCACAGTGTCTGGTAAACCCACCATCTTGTGTTTGTTTTCTCTCCAAACCCACTGCATGTCTGTATATAAGAGCTCAGTCCAAATATTGTACTCACAATTGTATACATTGTGTTATTGGGAGTTGTGCTCACTCCATGTATGGTCATGTGACCTAATAGTTACATAATATAACCAACTGTACAATGTACACGCATGATGTTTTACTTTTAACCTGATGTTTTGTGTGATTCAGTTCGTGAGGATCATGGAGCCAACAAAAGTTTGCTTGTTGAAGTGACTTCTTCTGCACCTGATGCATTCAGCCAATCAGCTGCTTCTACAGTCAACTCTTCCAACCAATCAACTGGTGCATCTGGTTCTACCCACCAATCAGCTGCTGGTGCATCTAACTCTGCCAACCAATCATCTACTGGTGCATCTAACTCTGCCAACCAATCAGCTACTGGTGCATCTAACTCTGCCAACCAATCAGCTGGTGCATCTGACCCTTCCAGCCAATCAGTGACTGCCAGCACTAGTCCTATGACATTCAATGTAGCCTCTAAAGGACCACACCATCTCAGTGCACCAAAAGCTCTCAATGTAGATGATTTCTACATAATGAAGGCCAGCAGTGAATGTAAGTCTATCTATAGTATATAGTGGTTATTCACCCATCGTCTTCTACAACACTCTTGTACTGCCTTGTCCTTCCCCTGTTCTTCACTTCTCTGCTATCTACTCTACCTGTACCCATCCCTGACCCTACCCAGGTATTCTACACCCTTCCTCCAACTAAACCTCTCCCTACCCATCATATTATTTGTTTGACAATTGACACAATACTCATCCACTGCCTTCCCATTAAAGTTGTGACTCGGTTAAGAAATTTAGTTAAGATTGTTTTTGTTTTCCCATTTGTTGTTCTTGATTAATCGCAAAATTGATCTCCTGTGAAACCTGTAATTAGCTCCAATTCTCCATTATATAATTTAGATCTCTTTTCTCTGATTAAAAATTATAAGCCTGGGATTGCTTTGTGTTGGATTGGACTTCATTCTCAGTTATGGAAATGGTAAATTTGAAACATAACTAACAACAATAATAATTTAAAATGCCAGTCAAACAAAATTGCAATCACCAGCTTTAAAAAAATAAAGCAAAGAAGTCAACATTAATGGCGATCAATTAAAAGCTAGTTTTTAATCGAGTTACGCTTTTGTGAGAATTGTTTGTGTTAATCATAAAAATAACTCGATTAAATCACAGCCTCAATAATTACCAACATATCTGAGCCTGTAGTATATAGGCCTCTGCACACGCACCGGTTTTTGCCCGAGTTCCGTTTCCGTTGGCAGTAAGTTGTGGATTGGGGAGAGCGGTTTTGCTGGCTGTTTGTTAGTAGTTTAGCAGTTAATTATTTCTTCCCTCCCCCTCGCCTTTTCAATAATATTCTCAGCTGTGATTCGACAATATTCAAACAGCGAGTTGACATATAATTTTTGTTGTTTCTTGTTTAGTGAAAATGCTAACTATTATTATTTATGTATCATGTTTAATTAAACTTTTATTTTTTACAGTAATACAATAATTGAAATATATTATGATTATTATTCTAATAACTATAATACGCAAGTTATAGTATACAAAAATTAAAAAGTAATGAAAAAAAAGTTATTTACATGTGATACACTAGTAAAAATGTATATATTTTGATTATTAAACTAATAGCTATACCAGTTGATGTATATAATGAATGAATAGTAATAAATCAACAAAAAATTATTATGAATACCTTATTTAACACTGCTGTGAAATGATTGTTGGAAACTGTAAAAAAGCCTAGTTCGCATTATATAGCTACTATTGATTTGATTTGATTGGTTGATGATCGGTCGGCCATTATTATTGTAGTTACGTGTGAATCAAGCAGGTATGGTTGATAGTTAACTACTCCTGCCTTGGAAACGGAATAACGATCGAAAAACGATGCGTGTGCAGAAGCCTGTGCAAAAAGTGTAATTGATTTTAGGCTGACTAAGAGCCATACTTTGACTAAGAGCCAGCTCAAGGTTTTTATAGCCTTACTTCCCCTCCACTTCTTGCTCTCCACCCCTTCAGCCCTCCACATTTCTACTCCTCTCCACCCCTTCAGCCCTCCACATTTCTACTCCTCTCCACCCCTTCAACCCTCCACATTTCTACTCCTCTCCACCCCTTCATCTCTCCACATTTCTACTCCTCTCCTTAAACAATTTCAGTGTCCATCATTCATCTCACCTTCACTCATCTCTCCTCCACTCATCTCTCCTTCACCCATCCCTCCTTCATTTATCTCTCCTTCACTTATCTCTCTTTCACTCATCCCTCTTTCACTCATCCCTCCTTCACCCATCTCTCTTTCACTCATCTCTTCTTCACTGATCCCTTCTTCACTCATCTCTCCTTCACTTATCTCTCCTTCACTTATGTCTTCCTCACTCATCTCTTCTTCACTGATCCCTCCTTCACCCATCTCTCCTTCACCCATCTCTTCTTCACTGACCCCTCCTTCACTTATCTCTACTTCACTTATCTCTCCTTCACTTATCTCACCTTCACTCATCTCTCCTCCACTCATCTCTCCTTCACCCATCTCTTCTTCACTTATCTCTCTTTCACTTATCTCTCCTTCACTCATCCCTCCTTCACCCATCTCTCCTTCACCCATCTCTTCTTCACTTATCTCTCCTTCACTTATGTCTTCCTCACTCATCTCTTCTTCACTGATCCCTCCTTCACTCATCTCTCCTTCACCCATCTCTCCTTCACCCATCTCTTCTTCACTGACCCCTCCTTCACTTATCTCTACTTCACTTATCTCTCCTTCACTTATCTCACCTTCACTCATCTCTCCTCCACTCATCTCTCCTTCACCCATCTCTTCTTCACTTATCTCTCTTTCACTTATCTCTCCTTCACTCATCCCTCCTTCACCCATCTCTCCTTCACCCATCTCTTCTTCACTGACCCCTCCTTCACTTATCTCTACTTCACTTATCTCTCCTTCACTTATCTCACCTTCACTCATCTCTCCTCCACTCATCTCTCCTTCACCCATCCCTCCTTCATTTATCTCTCCTTCACTCATTTCTCTTTCACTCATCTCTCCTTCACTCATCTCTCCTTCATTCCAATTTCCTTAACTCGTCTCTCCTTCATTTATCTCTCCTTCGCTTATCTTTCTTATATAATGTTTGATGTATGTACTATATGTCCACCACATCATGGCTATTTCCAACCATTGAATAGAGTATTTGTTTATTTGTACTCCTTCTTGTGTCAATGTTGTTGTAGCGGTCAATCAGTATAGTAAATGTTTTATTGCATATCTTATTGTATTTGTTATATAAGCTGTTATGTAACATTTTATATCTATGACAGCATATCTGGCTACTAGACATCCCACACATGGCTCCTGGTTCATTAGAACATTAGTACATACTTTCTATGAACACTCTAATCACAAAGACATAGAGACATTGTTCAAGATTGTGAGTATTTACTAATTACTAGTTTGTTTGTGTCACACTCACATGTCTAGGGTACATGTACACAGAGTGCTTGTGTAGTAGTTGTCTTCTCTATACTCTCTGTTGTACTGATGGATCAGACTGTAGTTTTTGTTTTGACCAATCAAATTGCTTTGTTTCACCCGCTCATCTAACTATTTTCAGCAACTTCAAGGTCCACCAATTGATTGTCTGGGTTTTGTGGAGTTGTCTCCTCTCCCTTTTACATTTCTGTATGACATCATCTGTATATTATGTAATACCTATTATTTACTGTGTAATGTTTGTATTGTTGTATGTTTAGATTCAGGCAAGGGTGAGACAGATAAGTTTGGCTCCTGACATCGTCAAACGAGACGACTACCAAGGAGGAAATACACCAACTGCCAATTGTACATTCACTAAACTTCGCAAGTTGTACTTGTTTCCTGGATACAATCCTAGATAGAGATATATTTAGTGTAGTACAACAGATGTATGTACTACTTTATATTGTACATTGACTCTTTCTATCTACTTTATACATTGTGTAACTTGTATTGAGTGCTCTAATGACTCTCTATTACACTCTATGGTAGAGTAAGATAACTCTATGTATTATGTCTCATAGAGTTACACTTAGATTGTTTGTAGATTTATCTATTATATGTAAATACTGACATCTAATACAATAGAACAAAGTAAATTGTGTCGTTTATATAAATATTTTGCTTTACAAGCTCATATAAAAGAGACTTCTGATAGAAAATTGTCCACATAATTTTGTTACTATCAGTTTGACTGTCATTTCTGTTATTTGTTGCTTTCATCAGTCTTTGGTCACATGACCAAGTACTTGTTTGGTCACATGACTTAGCACTTGTGTGGTCACATGACCAAGTACTTGCTTGGTCACATGACTGAGTACTTATGTGGTCACATGACTAAGTACTTGTGTGGTCACATGACCAAGTACTTGTTTGGTCACATGACTTAGACCTTTTGCGATCACATGACCAATTACTTGTGTAGTCACATGACCGAGTACATGATTTGTCACATGACTGAATACTTGTGTTGTCACATGACCAGGTACTTGTTTAGTCACGTGATTAAGTACTTGTGTCATCACATGACTAAGTACTTGTTTGGTCATATGACTTGGTACTTGTGTGGTCACATGACCAAGTACTTGTTTGGTCACATGACTGAGTACTTTTGTGATCATATGACCAAGTACTTGTGTAGTCACATGACCAAGTACTTGTTTGGTCACATGACCTAGTGCTTGTTTGGTCACATGGCCAAGTGCTTGTTTGGTCACATGAATAAGTACTTGTGTAGTCACATGACCAAGTACTTGTGTAGTCACATGACCAAGTAATTGTTTGGTCACATGACTGAGTATTTCTTTGGTCATATGACCAAGTACTTGGGCCGATTACATAACAATAAACAGAAGTGTGTGCATTGTATCACTCTCTCAGTAATGTTATGATGACATCATCAGCTAGAGCTGTGCCTCACCATTATGTAAGACACAATAATTCCTTGCACCATGTAATAGACACAATATACATACTTCCTTGCTATTGTGTGGTTGAATTGTCTCCTCTCTTTCCCTCAGACAAGAGCTCTTTTCTATAAAACTTTTGTATGTGTAAACACAATTTCATTGCTTTTTAATTACGTTCTATTTGGCCCATTCATAGTGTTTGTATAAATCGGGATCCGCCAGTTTTGCAACCTGGTGGTCAGCTGTTTGTGAATCCGGTGTGCACTGCTGTTTGTGTGGGCTGCCGATTGCGTACCATGACCCGAATGTACCAAGATCACCCAATGTTATGTGTAACTTGCGCAACAAAATAATAGCCATAAATCAGTGATGCTTACCAATCTTGGCATTTGCAAACCATTTTTAATAGTTTAGCAACAATTTTGTAATAGATATTTGTCAACAGCAAGATTGCCAAACGGTATAAAAGAAGATTTAACATCATTCAATAAACAGTCAAAGTTCTATTTAGAAGGCATCACTACTGTCACTTGCCATCATATGTACGAAATTTTGACTCAAACACATGGTTATATAATACAGTTCTGGTTGTACTAGTGAGAGCACGAGGTATGTTTCTTTAATATTACTAATTGTATTTTACTCAGACATTATATGCCTTTATTCTTATTGCTTCAAGATCTACGTTTTTATAATACCACGTTTTATTGCTTTACCAAATTTTTGTATTATTTTATTACAACTTGCCATATTATTGTTTTTCAATGCTTTGTTTAATTATTGTTACAGTTTTTACTGTCGGTTAAGCGCTAAAGAATAAATCAAACCATCAGTCTGAAAACCAAACTCCTACAACAAGACCAGTTCTGTACAGTATGGATGTTTGTTTTTTTACTGTCATAACTCCATATGATAGACATAGAGAGTACAATCAAGTAACGGATCCATGTCATAGATATACTTGGTGAAATCAAGTAAGAGATCAATCTCATAGACATAGATAGTACAGGCAAGTAAGAGATCCATATCATAGACATAGAGGGTACAGGCAAGTAAGAGATCCATATCATAGACATAGAGAGTACAGGTAAGTAAGAGATACATATCATAGACACAGGGAGTGCAATCAAGTTGGGATCTATTCCATAAGCATTGAAAGTGCATTCAAACAAGGGATCAATATCATAGACATAGAGAGTGCAATGAAGTAAGAAATCCATACCATAGACATAAAGAGTGCAAACAACAAGGAATCACATTATATCTGACCAGGTGGAGCATACAAAGAAAACCAACACTTGTAGTGCAAACATTTGATCCCCTATGGAGTTATCCTCTCATAAGCTCACATTGTTTCTTGGGATTTGCCCAAACACAGCGCACTAAACACCATCAAACAATGGTGGACATAATCAAGGGCAAACAGGCCATAAATGTATAGATAGATGCATAGGTCAATAAAATGGTGTTTTTGGTTTATCAGGATTGTGGTGGAGTATATAATACGCACAATAGCAGTCGACTGCCTGTCATTCCATTGGCTTCACTATAAAGATACAGCCCTGCTTGTTCTCATAAACGGTTGTTTCTATACTTGACCAGCATTCAATCATAACAATGAAAAAACAAATTGGGCTAATAAACTACTTTTTGGTAAAATAAAACTGTAGCTGATAAATTTATGATGATAGAAATAGCAGTGAGGTACTATTAATGAGTTATTAAATTGTAAATAAAATATTATATTCACCAAAAATAATTTGTAAAATAATAACACGGTTACAGAATTCTTGTTGTTTTATTTTTGTTTTGCAGAGTGAATGAGGTGCCCTGAAAAACTGCTCAATTTTATTTTTAGTCAGAAAAATATAAATTTTTTAAGTCCTGCTCTAAAAATATTTTAAAAATGTTTTTAAAGCTTGTAATTATTTATTTGTTAATCGTTGTGAACTTCAAACAGGAACCTAGAGCAGGTGTATCAACGCCATACAAAAATTCAACAAAACCTAAACCTTCATTAGACCGGCACAGGCACGATGTTATGCTGTAGCTCTTACAAGCAGCATGTCTTCATCGAGTGGTTTGTGCATGTATTTCTTCTTACGAAGTGAACCAACTACCTGATGTACTCAACATCTGGTCAACCTCGAGGTGAGTTTTATCGACCAAAGTTATTGATGTCTATCACAAAGTTATTTTTGTGTTTTAATGATATCTGAGAACATTCTCGAAAATAAAACCCAATTGCTGTGGCTGTAAATCCAAACTCTACAACGCTCGTTATATTCTATCCAGCCACCCTACAAAATACTACCTTTTGTATGTGAGAGCAAAAAGCATGATTGCATTCAAAACATCCATTAATTAGGATGTGAAGATTTCACTTTACCAGATCAACGGGGAGATTTTTTACAAAATCAAGTTTTTAATTTTCTAAACTCTCATGAAATTATACCAATATCATAGGCTGACCATCTGTCAAACTGACCTGACACCTTGCGTAGCTGCCATGCTACTGAACTTGTAGGTGCATCACAACTTATCTTCTATATCTACTACCTATGTCTTGTACTAGTATTATGTAATAAATCACTCAGAGACACGGAGAGTCATCAACCAAGAACTCTCACTTTCATTGGATACGTGACACAGACTTCTAAAGATAATGAATTGATTTTATACATTGTAACAGGGCTAAGTGATTTGATTGGTTGATTGGCGTTATAGCTGCTTTTTTATTCGTTATTGAATTTCCAGTCAAATATTTACGACCATATCATGATGAAAAGTTTGACTCTTTTTTAAATACGTTATCTAAACGTTATCAAGCCTGAATGTTGACTGCCAGAGAACACCATTTGCTGTAGACTCTTGTTTACTTTATGATACAAATCGTGATAAAATAAATGTTTTAGTACAGATTTTTCCTTAAAATTTTCATGTTGTTTCCTTGATTCATGGACCAAAGTAAAAAAGGTCCATTGTTTTTTTTATTTGAAATGCAGGAGAAATTTTAAATTACATATAATGTCTATCGGTTTACATTAATAGCATAACAGAGCTGCAAACCTTTGGTGTAATGTTGATAGTTGGTATATATTACATTATTCTGCAATATTCCTTAGTTCACAGTTCCAATGAAAGTATATTATGTTGTTTCATAAGATGATGCAATATATTGTGATGGATTTGTACAGAGCAGCCGTAAGCTTGACAATGGACCATTTATTATTACTACAAAGAAGATGACCATGACCTGATGGATGCCTAGCTACGAGCCAAGACCAAATTCTTACCTGATGAGAAGATGCCAGCTGTACGCAGGATCGTAGCTGAGGAACCAAGCTAGGGTAGTTGAAAGTCGCCATCTTTGACATATATAATTATCCTTATTTACTGTATTATCTTGTCACTTCTTCTGGGCGTCAGCTTATGCCATTACGTACAATATAGTTTATGTCTGCCGCTGTAGAGATGTGACTGCTTATGCCATTATGTACAATATAGTTTATGTCTGCCGCTGTAGAGATGTGACTGCTAATGCGATTGCTTTTATATTATCCAATCACTGTTGAACAAGTTTTAACCAATCATTGTTGTCTAATTTGAACTGTGATATTTTCTTATAAATAGAAGGGCAGATCGCCCAGTGCTTCAGAGTTAGTTGACAGTTGGTATAGAATTCACCTTGCGCGTTTGGAGATAACGTAGTGTATTCTGGGATTTACTTGGACTGAATTAGTGGGTTTTCTAATTATCGTCAAGTTTATTATACGCTTTGTGGACTTTCTCTCGTTACAAGGTTTTGTATATCATCGATAATATATACTGCTGATAAACTTGAAACTCTTTTGATTAGTGTGATTGCTCTGCCTACAGCACTAAGTTGTCTATAATACGTTTCCTGGAGACTAGTTTGCGTACCTTGAATAAACCGGATCTGTCTGCATAAATACAGACCTCCCGTAGAAAAGAACTGTTATTACCGTATTGCTACTGCTAATAGTCTACATTGTTACCTTCCTACACTAGAGGATCCTACCACCGTACCGGTAACTTTGGATAACTGTAATTATTTGCCTTACACTGAGAGCTAACGCTACCACTTGTTCTGCACTCAGCAGCATCGTATGGTTTTCTTTAACATACGAACTACTCACAACAGTGACGGTAAAGATTTCGGAATAACACTGCACAGATCCTTTACAATATGATACTGTATTATATAAAAAATAAATGCAATAAATATTGTATCATTTAAATATTTGATATCAAACTGTAGAAGTGCATTCCTAGTTTAAACCTCTCCCTGTGAGTAGGTAGCATTCAGTTTATCAAACAGTGGAATGGGGGGAACCAGCGTCTTCAGGGCCTACAATGCCACATAAATATATAACAACAGGCATTCATTTCTTCTCTCATTCAAATCAAACTGAGTACACACCTGGGGAACTATAAACTGTTCAGGATGTTCCTCTCTGAAGTAGGAGGTACCATAAGGTATGTGTCCATACGTTGTCTGAGTATGATGCAATGGTTCATAGTCTCTATGTCTATGTGTGAACGGCTTAAACCTGTGAAAAATCAAAAATAAACTTGAAATTTATTTATATTCATTTTGAATAACCAAACCTTGTAGTTAAACAAATAGCAACCATTGTAGTATTCTTTACTTAGTTAGTAGTATAATTAATAACAATGGTAATTACGTTGATAATAAGACAATGTTCAATTACCTTGAGTTTTCAATATATTGTAGTTGTGACAATTAGTTAACATGGGGTTTGTTAGGACTGGCCGGCCAGGGTGGACACCTAAGGGTAACTAGATACAAATCAATAGTTCGTTATATAGAGTTTGCACAGTACTTCTTCCATGCGGTAGTTCTTCGCCTCTGGCGAGATCCTCGTGAGCTCCGATAACCTCGTAACTAATAATATTCTATAATAAATTTTGTAACTAAATATTATAACTAATAATATTACATCCTCCCTTCAAGTCTGTTGAAAGAGTGTAGAAAGTATATCGTAAGTATGGAGTATAATAATGAGTAATTATGATAAGCAGCAGTTTGGTGAATCCGTCACCTACTGCATGTCGAAGTCACGATAGCGAGGAGGGAGTGTCCCTCTGTTTTCTCGCTGACTCCGTCGAGGTGGTGTCTCAGGTATGATTGTTGTTCCTGTTGTATCGCTACCATGCTGATCAGCAATTTTGTCTGTCGAGGTGTGTACATAGTCTTCAGCAGGTTCAGGGATAGTTTTCTCTGTATGGTTGGGCTTCAGGTGTAACCTGTTGCGTCTTACCAGGCTCTGACCATTATTTACAATGTATGATCGAGGAGCAGAGTGCTGGTCAACAATGGTAGCCGGCGTCCAATGTTTTTCTTCAGAAATTTGCATGAATACCAGATCACCAGATCCCAGTGGTGCAAGGTCCTTGGCTGTTTTATCATAATACTGTTTGGTCAGGCGCTGATGTCGACTCAAGAACTCTGAAGGCTGTATTGGTGAAGGTACAAGAGCCTGACTAGTAACAGGTAAGTTGCTCCTTATGCACTGGCTGAAGAGCATCTCAGCCGGGCTGTAGACACAGCCAGTCATTGGAGTCTGTCTATAGGCTAAGAGTGATGGGTAGATATCTTCCTGGGTGTCTTCACTCTTCCTCATGAACTGCTTTATCGTTTGCACATATCTTTCAGCCATGCCGTTAGACCTGGGGTAATGGGGGCTTGACGTGGTTATGGAGAACCCCCATTCATTAGCATGCTCCTTCATAGCCTGACTATTAAATGGCATATTGTCCGCTATTATAGAACGAGGGATGCCATGTACTGAGAAGATGGACTTTAGTGCCAATATCACGTCACCGGATGCCTTGTGATTAAGCTGTCTGAGTTCTGGGAAATGTGAGAAGCAATCAACAACCACTAAGTAGCTTTTCATTCTGAAGTCCATGATATCCATTGCCACCTTGTTCCAGGGTAGATCAGGTATTTGAGGAGGAAGAAGGGGCTCTTTTTGCTGTTGTTGTCCAAATTTAGCACAGGTGTAGCAGCTAGACACAGTCATTTGCATGTCATTATTGAGACCAGGCCAGTAGACAGCACGACGCGCTCTCTCCCTACACTTCTGAATACCTAGGTGTCCAGCATGCAGTTTCTTGAGCATGTCCTTACGAGCAGGTGCTGAAACAAGCAATCTCTCACCCAGATACAGAAAACCATCATGTTCATGTAGTTCGTCCCGTATTGTCCAGTAGGGATGCAGCACAACAGGTGCCTGGCGTTTGCTAGCCCAATTCCATCCTTCACGTATGGCTGTGCGAACAGCGTCCATAGCTGGGTCTTCATCATAGGCAGCAGACAGTTTGGACTCCATGTCTTCAGTAATTTCTAGTCCATGAACCGTGGCCACTTCTTCATCCTCCAGATCAGCTTGATTACTGGGTTCGCCACTGATATAAGCTCTTGATAGTGTGTCGGCCAAGTAGAGATGTTTGCCGGGTACGTGCTTGATCTCTTCAAAGTTGTAGCGTTGTAGTCTAATCAGCAGTCTTTGAAGACGGGGGGATGCCTTGTGGATTGATTTCTTTATGATAGATAGAAGCGGGCTGTGGTCAGTATGCACAGTGATGGGTCTGCCATAGACATAATGGTTAAATTTCTCACAGCCAAACACAATAGCCAAGAGTTCCCTGTCTATTTGAGGATAGTTGATCTCTGCTACTGTCAACGACCTTGAGGCATAGGCTATCGGATGACCATTCTGCATAAACACGGCACCAAGACCAGATTGGGATGCATCAACTTGTAACTCTGTTGGAGCAGTCACATCAAAATATTTGAGTACCGGATCGCTGGTCAGAAGCGATTTTATTTTCTCTACGGCTGCTGTTTGTTCAGTCCCCCAAGACCACACAGCTTCTTTCTTCAGTAGAGCCCTTAGTGGCTGTGTGAGCGTAGACATGTTTGGTAAATAAGGAGCTAGAAAGTTCAGTGTGCCCAACAGCCGCTGTACACCTGCTCTGTCTGTTGGGAAGGGCATTTGCTCAATGGCCACAACCTTGCTTGGGTCTGGGCGCAAACCCTCACTAGATACCACGTGCCCTAGATAGGTTACTTCCGATTTGTTCAGCTGAATTTTATCTCAATTGAACTTTACATTTACCTCTCGTGCTCGGTCCAACAGTTTCCTCAAATTTTCGTCATGTTCCTGTTTTGTGCGTCCTGCAACTACCAAGTCATCAAAGTAGATAGCTACATTTAGGTCTCCAAATAGCTGTTCGACTCGCTTCTCAAACACTTCAACTGCTGAGTGCAATCCAAATGGTAGCCTCCTGAATCTGTACCGACCAAAGGGGGTGTTAAATGTCGTCAGTATACTACTGTCCTCAGTTAGAGGTATGTGCCAATATCCGTGCTCCATATCAAGTATAGTGAAATGCTTCATACCATTGAACTTAAATGCAATGTCAGCAAGGGTAGGTATGTGGTGGTGTTCTCGAAGTATAGCTCTGTTCAGATCTTGGGGATCTAGGCATATGCGCACATCACCATTTTTTTTCTCGACAATCACCATACTGCTCACCCATTTACTTGGATGATCGGCTTTAGCAATGATACCTGCCCGTTCCATGGTACTCAACTCACTCGTTACTTTGTCCATGATGCTTAGGGGGATTCTTCTTGCTGCATGAACCACAGGTGCCACAGAGTGGTCTAGTTGAATCTGATGTTCACCTTCAATGAGTCCTATTCCATTGAATACTTCAGGGAACTCATCCAAAATATCAGGGAGACAATCTATACGCTTAACTATCTGAAACTTTACACAAGAATCTAAGCCTAGAATGGGATGAAAATTGCCATCAACAACTTCAAAAGTTGAGCGTTCTACTCTGCCTCCATGCCTGACAGTTATCTCAGTTTTGCCAACATTGGGGATAATGGTTTTACCGTAGCCTACCAGAGTGGTATTGGTAGTGGTTGTTTTGCATTGCAGCTGTTCTGCTATCGTCTTGGTTATCACATTGGCTTCCGCTACCGTATCGATCTTGAAGTTTATTGTGGTTTCTTTACCATTAGCACATAGCGTCAGTGGAACATTCCAAGATTTAGTGTTAGAGTTCGAATTTATTGTACCAATAAATAAAGTGTTCATGTTTCCTTCAGGTGGTTCTGCTTGACTATTTGCACTGACTACCTGGACATTCCTGGAATTACATTTCCTAGCAAAATGATTTTTGCCCTTACATTTATTACATTGCTGACCAAAAGCTGGGCATTTGCCCTTACCATGTTGATAGCCACAATATTTGCAATCATACTTGACCATTTCATTCTGAGCTGGAACTCTGGTTGGCTTTGTAGCCACACTCTCCACTGTAGCAGTTGCTTTATCACCCTCTGTCATCTTACTAAGCTGAAGTCGGGTGACTTCAGCAGCCCTAATATCACCTAAAGCCCTGGCTAAAGTCATATCCGGATCTCTGAGCATTCGTTCCTTCAGCTTATCTGAGGAGATACCAAAAACTAGTCTACAAAGCAACATTCTCTCCTGCAAATCCCCAAACTGACATTTAGCAGCCTGTGTTTTCAAACGCTTCAAAAAGGTGTCTACTGGCTCACCGTCACCCTGTGATAAACCCCAGAAAATATACCACTCATACAAAATATTTTGCCTAGGATTGCAGTGTTGCTCAAATTGCGCTATAACATCTACAAATGTATTTTCATCATGGCCATCCTCGTATTCAAATTGAGAATATATCTCGTACGCCTCCTCACCAGCAGTGTGTAACAATATAGCCACCTGTCGCGCAGAAATGGCAGCATTGCCTGCTGGAGGATCTTCACCCTCCCCCGGTACTTCTAGTACCAGATTAATAGCCTTCAAATAATTCTAGAACTGTCTACTCCATCTCCTCCAGTTCTCGGCCACATTACCTTCAAAGGAAAGCTCCCCTGGCGGCTTCAGGCCTTCCATAACACAGTACAAAGCACTCCAGAAGAAACACGCGAGGAAGAAACAACAATGTCAAACAGGAGTTCACACAGTCCAGTACTTTACCGCTGCCACCATGTAGTATTCTTTACTTAGTTAGTAGTATAATTAATAATAATGGTAATTACGTTGATAATAAGACAATGTTCAATTACCTTGAGTGTTCAATATATTGTAGTTGTGACAATTAGTTAACATGGGGTTTGTTAGGACTGGCCGGCCAGGGTGGACACCTAAGGGTAACTAGATACAAATCAATAGTTCGTTATATAGCGTTTGCACAGTACTTTTTCCATGCGGTAGTTCTTCGCCTCTGACGAGATCCTCGTGAGCTCCGATAACCTCGTAACTAATAATATTCTATAATAAATTTTGTAACTAAATATTATAACTAATAATATTACAAACCTTATTGTTAAACACATTGCAAAGTTTGCAGACATTTAGGTTTCAGCAATTTAATTTGTTCAGAGAGAAATAATAGAATAAACTTACGGAGTATCGATAACTCTCTCCACCCATTCCTGTCTTTTCATGGCCTCACGAGCTTCTTCCGCTGATGTGTATGAAGTTTCCACTCTCAGTGTTGGCTTGAATGGTCTATATCTCTGAAGCCTTACCTCATCTGGCTGTCTAAATGGTCCCTGGCAAACATTATTAAAATGGAAATTGATCTTAAATTCTAATAACAAACAATTATTGTAGACACTCCACCAGCGAGTGTAAAGTAATACCTGAGGCTTTTTAGCAATGGGTGGCAAGGCAGGAGGTTTGGGGGAAGTCAAGTCGTATCGTGTAGCTGTTGGGTTATATTTTGGTCTAGTATCCAGCTTCTTAAGATGATCAAATGGTTTTGTACTCCTCAATTCTCTCTCTACTTCTGTTTGATGAGGGAGATATGGTGAGTTGTATATCCCTGGAGCAACCACCGTGCTTACCTACCAAAAGTAACAACAATAGATTACTACTAAATGGTTTGCCATCGTTAAACATGATATGATTGACAGTTTTTCTTTACTTTACCAGATGGTGGTGCTTTCTTAACCACGCCTCCTTTCCTTCCCTGTGCAAACGGGCTTCTTCCTGCATTCGTTCTCTCTGTTGTTGTTCTTTGTATGCAGCAAGAGTCTCCCTGAATCAAACCATCACAAATCATAACCATGGCAAATAAATAGCTATAGAAATAAGCTTTTTGTATCAGATGGCTCACCTGACAGCCTCATTCTTGATAAGCAAACTGCTGAGGTAACGCTTGAAACTATAGTAGTTGAATATGTATCTTCGTACATAAAATCCTCGCCAAACCTTCTGTATTCTTGTCGCTAGAAGGTTGTATCTGCTGAGTTTCATGACGAAAACTTCATTCTGCAAAAAAGTAACACGCATTATCAAAATCAGATCACAGCGATGTTTCTTCTGAACACATACTATTTAGACTCGACTTGTTACCTTGAGGTACACACGAAACTGCTTTCTTCCTTGGAACCCTCTATATCTTTTTTGTATAACATTTGAGCAGTCTATGATATATCGAAGATAAGCTCGAGCCCTCAATGCTCTGTACCAGGATTGAATCTTCACAGCAGCATGATATTCTCTCACTCTGTTTACCTCTGCAGAGCTGAAGAACAACGAAATGACAGTTGACTAAACTGGACTGTAAGAATTGGCTTTAATTTGATGACTAGGCAAGGCTGCGGGTCAGTTTAATTCACCTGCAAAACTTTTGAGGCAAGAAGGATGCTTGTGATATTAGCAGCATTCATGCATAAATTTAAACACTAATATGTGGAAATAAAGAGCTTTAGTAGTGGTAATTTATATTATGTCATGCCTCTTTGTGGTAGTAGATGTGCTCTAAACACAAAGAAGATAGGGTTGGGTTGAGTTTTATGGCAGAAAAAAATACATCCTCATATGATGATGATTATCACTATTGAATAGTAGTGTTGGTCTTTTTTCTGGCAGTAACAACAACAACGAGCTACCGTAAAATTGAACTTATTGTTGCTTATTACAAGAATAGCAATTATTATAATTATTATCATAATAATAATACTTATTATGAGCAGCAACAATTAGTTAGTGAGATGTTATATTACCTCTGTGACGATAGGACACTCTAAATCACTAGGTGCAAGGGGAGTGCCTCAGGAGGAAAACAGTGTGCTACAGTGTTATTACATGGTTACAGCATGTAGCTGTCTAACGATTATACGGTTTCTGGTAGCACTCTCATGTCACGTATAGTTCTAAGTAAAAAGCTGTTGTGAAGCATACTGGAGGTTGCATATATGGAAGTGAGCTCTCCACGACTAGCAGCGCGTGTGACTATCGTTGTTTTAGATCTGTTATTGATTATTTCATCATAACTGAATGAGAGTACACTGTGTCGTTCCTCGTCTTGGAGGATTTTGGTAAGCAAAGCTACCCTATGGTTTTGCCTGCGCCTCGTTAACGTCGGGAGACCTAAATGTTCTCTGGCTTCACTGACACTGTCGCGACCTTTCAGACCACTCACAAATCTAACAGCTCTACTCTGAACGCCTTCGATTGAGTTTATGATAGCCTTTTTGGTAGGGTCCCACACTGTATCGGCATATTCTAAAATCGGTCTACATAGACTGGTGTATGCAAGCAGCCGGCTGTTCTTAATCATAATATATTACATCGATCATGATAATTACTACTATAAATTAAATTCAGAATTATTGTACTTGTAATTATAAATAATATTAATAGCAAAATTAAATATTATAATAATTAATTATTTATATTATTATTCTAATTATTATAAATAAATAATAATAATTATTATTTATTTATATTAAATTTATCATTACACCAAAACTTTAGATCAATTCAACGCCTTGATTATATTGTCTGCAATTAATAAGGCTTAAATCGTCAATCAAATTTTCATATAAATATTTCTAACATTAAAGCACGTGCAACAAGAAATAGCTCTCACTTTTTTCTCTCATAAACTTCTTTTACAATGGGAATGATTTCTTTGCCCAACTTGACCATGGTCGCCATTTTGGCAGTAATGGTTGCCAGGTGATTGCAGAGTGTCCCAAGTAGATTTAAAACTTTGCGCTCAACTTTGTATTTTGAGCATCAATGCTTCTGAATAAAAATATTTTATGTCAGTATGTTTCTCTTAGTTTCATCAGCAGTCTTTTTTGTGAAACCCAATGAAGAGATATTTTGGTTGGTGTCATTAGCGTAAATTTTTACACCAATGCCGAGGGGTGTATTTTAACGCTCGAACGAACTATACTTCCACTATGGATTATATACGATAACATTGTCTTGAGATCTCAGTATAACATTGATTCATTCATTGAAATATATTTCAATGATTCATCACCATCATTGAAAACAATGCAGAAAAGGGGCGGAGAATTATTTACAATCATGATGACTTGAGTGATGTAGATAAACGCACATTTTTTATGTAATTGTTTATTGTTTTCAAAGTTTACAATAATATTATTGAATATCATCATCGATCATCATTATTATTGTAATTATTATTATTAAATTAATTATATTTATTATTATTTATTATTATTAATATTTATTATTATTAATAATTATTATTGTTATTATTTATTTATTAAATAATTATTATCAATCAATCATAATACTACTACTACTTGTTCAGTTGTTGAATCACTCACTAGCTAGGTAGGTATATATATATATCAGCTCCAGCACAACACAACCACCACCACCACCCAGTGTGGTCATTCCAAAAGTGTCTCCCCAGCTTTCTAATCCCCTCTAGCTATCCGCAATCCTTTAGCTACCCTTAACCTTCACTACTCCAATAGCTACATTATGCACGTATATACTATATAATATAACAACGAACATGCCCCTCTTTTTTCCAAGCTAGCACGATACACAAGATCAACAGTTAAAGAAGTTAGCTTCAGAGGTGGAACATCATAAGCATACCGGCAAGATGTACAGTTAGGCAGAGCAAATACATGCCTCACCCGTGTCATACATACCACTGGCCGCTCACCACAAAGATTCAATCTCACCAGGATCGCTATCATCTGTATCGCCACAGCGGTCGAACCGATCTCGCACCACTTGAGGTTGTGCCACACCCAAAGGTGTTCCACAGTCATCATTTCGCTTTGCTTTCGGACCACACAATTGGCCTTCACCTCCACCAGGCTTTGGATCTTAGTCACACAATTGACTCTCACCTAAACCTACATTTAGCTTCGGTTCCGGACCACACAATTGGCCTTTGCCGCCACCTGGCTTTGGATCTGAGTCACACAATTGACTCACCTCCACCTATCACAGTCTCACCTAGGTGAGTAGCACTATTCCCCTCACCGGAGTGAGTATCGCAATCCATGTCCTCACCCGAGTGAGGCGTCTGAACAGCCTCGGAGGCGAGCTGTTGCCTGGTCACAAGTGACTGCTCAGCAACTACCTCCTGGTATTTCTCCGCAGGAGCCGAAGCTTCTGCAGGCCCAACAGACAAGTCCCTCTGGGCTGAGACCAGCTACCCAAAGTGGGTACGTCTTTTAGGGGCTTCAAGGGTGCCGTAAGCTCCCCCAGCTCTGGCACCACTTGCAGGTTGGGCCACAGGTGCAAACCTTACATGACCGATGTGAACCTCACTCGTTTCACTAACACAACTCCCTTCACTACTGCTGCTACTATCTTGATAACTATACCTATCAGTATGTTTATACCTTTTATAAGGGCCGTCCTGGGAAGTATGACACATACCATCACAAACCCAGCAGTGTACAGCTGGGCATAACCTAATTTGGTGATCATCTCTGCCACAGCAAAAACGCGCTTTAGCGTCATGGAAAGCCAAATAACCCATGGACTTAGTTCTATCACTTCCATTACTTTCAACCCTGCTCTTACTAGAGTCTTTTCTACGCCATTCAGGCATGAACCTTTCACTGTTAGAATGCCTAGTAGACCTATAATTTCTACCATGAGCAAACCTATAATCATCACAGCTGTAGCTAGCCTCACCTTTTATCTTTCCTACATATTTCTCAGCATATCTACCAGATTTCGCAGCAGATTGACCATTGCAAATGCTACTGAATACGCAGTGAAGATTTTCTCAAGCCATTCACAGCTTTAGCTAATGCAAATTCTTGCCTAACATCATTATTCCCATAATTCAACGGCCTTCTAAGTTTTTCAACACGTAGCAGATAATCCATTTCATTCTCCCCCACAGCTTGATTAGCAGTGACAAACTTGAATGTTTTCACATAAACTGTTTCCTCGGAACCATAAACATTTTTTAAATGGGCTTGTTCATAACTACTTGCCTCACTTCTCATATCAAATCCAAAAGACTCTAGGGCATCTCTACCTCCTTGACCAATGGCATGCAATAAAGCCAACAATTTCATTCTCCCCTTGAAAACATCTTGTTTTCTCCGATTTACTGTTTCCTTCCCTGGTGAAGTAAATGCCAACTCCTTCACAAATGTTCTTGACTGTATCCTTCAACAACAACAGTTGTAATGCACCACCACAAACAAATAACAAATACTCACCTTCACCACTACCAACTGGCACCAGTCCAATAACAACGGAGTTAACAAATAATAAATCCACACCGACCTTCACTATCACTACAAACCCTTCAATACTCCTTTCACAAGATGATGAAACACAATAATATATGACAACAATCTCCTTTCCTTTTGCCTACCACGCCATGTTGAATCCCTCACTAGGTATATATCAGCTCCAGCACAACACAACCACCACCCAGTGTGGTCACTCCAAAAGTGTGACATTAGCCTTCACTAATCCAATAGCTACCCTATGCACGTATATAACAATACTAAGTAAGTGTACTTACTACTAATATTGCTTATTATTATTTATTAATAATAATAATAATTATTATTATAAATTATTATAATAAATATTGAATTATTATTATTTATTATTGTTATTCTTAAAATGAAAGCATGTTTTCATATCTTCCATGATGTTGTGTGGTACAATAATTAATATTCAACCAATGTGATATGATATTATTGGTTTCACAACGATGAAATCAAACCTTTTTGTATAAAATTGACATATAACATTATACAAGAAGAAAGTTGGTTAATTGACATTGACTGACAGTCACATGGTGGTGGTGATCACAGGCGGCTCCAATATAATTATAATAATACATACTGGCCTGTCAGTGGGGGAGGATAGTTAAAGTATATCTGAGAAAAATAATGAGTCTTTCATGTCTATACATACACTCAAATCGAATCTAACCACCGCCAGGCCAGTAGATTGGAGCCACCTGTGGTGGTGGTTAATTAATAATAATAATTATAATAATAGATTGTAGTAATAAACAAACAAATAATAGTCTATGATGATGACGATCATCATCATTCTATCATCACTTTCCCTCCCTGTCAATTCAATGTCATGATGATAATGATGAAGAGGAAGCATAGACTTTCAAGTTGTTCAATAAAATGAATGTTGTTTGTAACGTGATCATTGGTTACAGAGTGTATGTAGCTGTATTACTAATGCATTACAGTTGGTGAGCTTTGTATCTTTATTAATGATATATAACAATGATATCTAAGGTTCACTCAACTCAAGGTATATGTGAACATCTACAAATAAAAGGATAAATGAATGAAACCAAATAAGTAGCACAAATATACAGCCAGCATATTATTCACATCCCTTTTTAAATATTTGAAAAAAGGTATAAAATTTGGATAAAGGACAACATTGTTTGTAGAAACTGCTGTTTCCTGTTTGTGATATGAGTGATAAGTAGGTTGTATGTTGGTTAAGAGTTTAATTATGTACTATCAACTTGAGGCCGCAGTGACATCTGCAAACACAAAACAGTATTGTAGATAAACAGAGAATAAACCATAGTGGTAATAATACAATACAAGGATTAAAAACATGAACATTTCCAAACAATGTTTTGTTTTTTACTAACTGAAATGTCGAATGTCCATAGATAATGGATAGTTGAGAGTAGCCACCAACATGTATTTGACAGTTCAACAGTCATACTAGATCAGCTAGACTTGCAGATGGTCCCTGATGTTATGCAAGTCCCATCAGCCTGTATTACTACACCTTCTGGGGAAGGCTGGTCTGCTAAAACTTTATTACAAAATCCTTGAGTTTTTTTCTGGCACACTAACCTCTCTCTTGTTTCTGCGTCGGGTAGTGGAAAAAGGTGTAGAGGAAGCACCTGAGGAACCGTGATTTTGGTTGGTCACTCAGGTATTTGAGCATTGCCCTGGACTGAATGGCCTTTGAGTGGGCTCTTCGTTACTCATCACTGATACTGTAACTGTTGAATTCTCAGAGATTATTTGCCACAAGTCTCAAATTTGCTCTATTTTCCCTTACTATCTGTTGACTTGAGTTGTTACCGACCTCATGTATAGCAATCAAAGAGTTATTCCACTTGACTGCCCTGTTGCCATCTGGTTTTGTGTGCTTGCAAAATTTTCAGCAGCATTGATGATTCATTATCCAGACAAACGAGTTTTTTTGAGGATCTATTGTAGACTGCCTGTATATTGACGTTTTTTTTCTTAATTCTCTCCAGAAGCACATTATCATTAATATCAATTAACCCGCTTGTTGATAAGCTGGATCAAGTCACATGACCAAACATCTTTTTCTGAGAGTGGTGTCATCATTCCAGCGGCTGTTGGAGTACTCTGGATTGTGATGCTCAAGCAGAGCCAAACATGGTTATACTCTTTCCTTGAACCGCTTGATAACCTTGACGGTAGCCTCAGCCTTTCCATTAGATGTTTTATATCCTGGTGAAAGAATGGTGTTGCAGGAACCCCATTGTATAGCAAACCTTTCAAACTCAGCTAAAGTGTATTAATTTCCATTATCCGACTGGAGTTGGTGAAGTATACTATATCTTGAGAATGTTTTTTGTATGCTTTAGTTCTAGACTGCAATGTAATCATGGCTCACATTTGAAGAAATTTGAAAAGTAGTCGACTAGTATTCAGATAATCCATATTATTGTAGGTCAAAAAGTTATGCCTATCGTGTTCCATGCCTCACCTGGGCTATCATGGCTGTGAAGTGGAACATGGTTTTGGGTAGGAGTATCAAGCATACATGTGGCACATTTCTTTTTTTTGTGATCGAATATCTTCCAACGTGTGAGCCAAAATACAGCATTCATTGTTCTCCTTATATTCGTAACTGTCCCTTGTTGACTAGTATGTAACTTTTTGAGTATGTCCTGGCAGACTTTAGTGGGAGCAATAAGCCTAGAGCCTCTGCGCTTGATTTCGTCGAGCACAGCTAATTCATATCTATAGGAAAAGTATGGTCGAGCTAAGACGAGTATATTAGTATGCTTCTTTCGCCAGCTGGCTGATACAGCTTTCTGTATTTGAATTAGCTGCAGGTCTATTCTAGCCTCTTGTTAAATTTGCTGTGGGAGTCTAAAATATTGGGACTCATGCCTGCTGTGCTTATGTCTGACATGAATTTCTCAGCTTATTAACAGTGAATAATTGCTCTTTAGGTGCTCCTCCAACTGCCTTACTCATAGAAGCTCTTGACAGCTTTTCTACTGTTAGCTGTTCTGAACCATGTGTGTAGGCAACCTTTACCAGATAAGGCTGTAGAGCTAACAGCAATAAATGTCACCTCTTCAGTAGTTTTTTGCAGAGGCTTATGGAATATTAATTCAAGTTGTCTATGATTTATATGTATTGTAACATTGAGATTTCCAAAGACATGCTGATCAAACTTCTGCATTTTAAAGACTATCAAAGACTTCACTTTCTGGGCAAAGTCCTTAAGCTTTGGTCAGCTGTCTGTTGGGCCCTTGAGCATGATTCAATAGTGTAATTATTGTTATCAATCAATTTTCTTCGCTACCATGAGTTTTGTTGGTCTGGCTATATTCGTTGTTCTGGCTATATTTGTTGCTGAAGTAAGGTGATGAGCGCTTGATTGAAGTATGGTTTATAATTACTGCTTATTAAACTATTAGGAGGTGTGATCTTACAAGACTCACAGGGGGTAGTAAATCTGTTATCTCTATAGGGTCACTAAAGCCTGGTTCACATACATCGTAGATGGCTCGCAAGTGATTGCGGATCCCTCGTGCAACGGATCCGCGATACATGTTCACATAAACTTGGCAAACCCACAATCGCAAGAAGTATAATCACTCTCTTGACTGGGAGGTAATAAAATCTCGAAACACGTCTTCACTGACCAACGACTATATACATACTAAATGAATTATCGTTGTTCAATTTACACCAAATAATTTATTATTTTTAACAGTTATAAAAATTTTTTACATTTTTGCTGATATTATCATTAAATGTTATTCCATATTTTTTAATTAAATTTTTAACTGTTGTTCAATGGTGCATTATCATTTTTTTACCATCTCTTAATATAAAATTTTGAATCTCAATTTATAATAATATGCTAATTATGCTATTATATAAAAATTTAAAGAAAATATATATTTATACATTTAAATCAACTATCACAATATTTCACTCAGAAAATTTATGATAAATAATAATCAATAATTATAATTAAACAATAATAATTTTATTATTTATTATAATTTTTTGATGGCAGTCATTTTTACATAAGTAACCTTGACCTGAATGTGGTTTTTGAAAAAGAAAGTAAGAAAATTTACTCTCTATCGTATAACGGTCGCACGAAAGTTTGTTCAGCTGAACTTTTCTACGAGCCTCTACGACGTCGTACGAGCCACAGGAAATCCAGGTTCACATACATCGCAGATCCGTCGCACGACTCACGAGGGATCTGCAATCACTTGCGCGCCATCTACGATGTATGTGAACCAGGCTTAACTGTGAGGGGGTGGTGGTGGTGACCTACTGATGCATTGAAATATAAACCCAATATATTTCAATATACCTATGATTCATAGTTATTGAAATTGTCTGCGACTCTCTCAACTGAAGATGATTACTGCTCCAAATTTGGCTAGCTTGGGCGAGCAGCAATCTTGCGTCAACTGGGAGTCAACTGCCAGTTTGTGAAGATGTGAAATGACTACGACATAAGTCTGTCTACTTCAACATCCACAATAACTGGATGGCGGTGCTGTACATTATAGCTGGGCATATATATTTAGTGAACTTTGAACATGAAGAGAAGACAGTCTAACAGAACTTTTATTCTCTCGCGTTGGGTGCAGATAATTTATATAGCTACCCATGTAATCACATCAGAACATTAACTTTTCTCTAGTTTGATCAGAACAAGACCTGGCTGTTCAGAGGTTCGAGATCAACTGATTTTATTTACACTAACACCTGCATTTATACAACAGCAGCAATTGCAGCCAGTAACATCCACGATATTTTATAACAGCCAATCACAAAATTTAACGGTACAAAATGATATAGGACAAAAAATGGGACACAAAAATAAAAGTCGGACATTGGGTGGAACAAAGTTCCTAAAATGGTGAGCAATTCAATGATATAAGAAGAAATGATTGACTGCTTGAAGCATTTCTATTTCCAATAATAATCTATGGGTGTCAACTAATGCAGTCAGGCCTTGAAATTAGACGATCTCAGATGCATATATCCTTGACCATAGTTTTAATTTTAATTTCAGTAATAGCAGAACTATTATTTTTATGCTTGTTACGTGTGTTTTAGTATTATTATAATCTTTTTTTTTTACTTTCAGTTCAATTCACGTAAATACATAAATATTGGCTTAAACGACAACTATTTTATGGATTATTCAATTTAAACCTGTTCACATCACTCAGTGTGGTGATGGCAGCAAGAACTGTGAATGATACATTTAAATATCATTGTATAATACAAATATCAATGTTCAACAGCTCTAAGCAGCATATATGTTTTAATATTCCAAGTATTTGTTTAAAAACCATTTTTTAATTATTTTGCCGTTTTGTACTAACAGCAAAGAAGAAACACTTGAATGGTCGGCTGTATACAAAAATCATTAAAGTTGGTCACTCCAATATTTCACTCAAAGGTCTTTGTTAAAACATCACGTTTACTAAAGGTGTTATATAGGTACAGTTGATGTGAAATTAGGTTAAGGTGTTATATAGGTACAGTTGATGTGACATTAGGTTAAGGTGTTATATAGGTACAGTTGATGTGACATTAGGTTAAGGAAATGTGCCAGGCTTTAAAATTTTCAGCTTACTTGTTAAACTATTAAAGTTTTTGGTTTTCAAGAGACAAACATATCTCAGTGAGTCAAATCATTTTATTTACTATTTACTCAGTATTCTAAAACAGTATGTCATAAACAATATACGGGCAATATGACTTTTATTTATATACATTTCTTTCAACAATTTTGCTCATCTCAATTTCAATTAAGTATTTGATGTTAGTTATACGTGGCTGAAACAAGACCAAATGAGGTGATCCTGTGGTTCAGAAGTGTACGATATCGTCCCACTGCGGGGACTAGCGATTGTAGTAGCAGTCGAAAGTATACTGGCAGATAATCTTGGAAGTAATAAAGAATATAGTAATACAGTCATACATCCCACAACAGCACGACGATTAATTTTTTTCAAGGCCCTACAAAATCACCCAATCTTATATAATTATGGCAGCAACAGCCTAATCAGAATATAATGTACAAAGCACATGACCAATATTAATAGTTACCACTATTATATAATAATTAAGTTCTTCTGCCAATAATCAGCATTAGCTTTTTCTCTTCAGCTCTCTAATACTAATGACTTACCATCAATGATTATTGTAGCAGCCAACAGCTTTATTGCAGCTATAGTCTTAGTTCTTAATATGATGCAATAATGCAGTAACAAATACTGGTGGATTTACCCTCTTGTTTTGTTGTGTGTAGTAATAGCATCAATAATTCAAATAAATAATTTGTTAGGAATTTACTGACAATTAATTTGAATTTCTCAAACAAAAAGTTGAGACTTTTAAATTGTATTTATTTTTCATTTATGACTATAATTTTTGCGTATTTTGTCAAAGCATACTAGTGTGAGATGTGAGAGTGATATTATCAAGGTGGCATGGTGGTTAGGCCTCATAGTTTTTTTACATTTTGCGTATACGTTATAAAATGGCAACTCAAAACATTGTTTAGATATATAAGGTATGCTAGTATGTTATTCTTGTAATTATTGAAAGCTTGAAAGGCTCGTGAATCTAAAAATTTTTTGCTTTCAGATAATTTTGGAAATTCCAAATAATTTGAAAATTTTCAAATAATTTATATAATTTGAATAATTCAAATAATAGCGATTTTTAAAATTATTTAAAAACTTTATAGAGTTTTTCAACCCTGGGGCAATAATTTATGAGTATTAATTATTATTATATAATAGTCATTTTTATTTCTGTGTATTTTGTAGGAAAGAGACAATATGGTGTTCACTGTGGTGTTTTGTTGCACAGGTAAATAAAAGCGGACAGTCTAGTTAATGGTTTGATATAGGCTATAAGTATTTGCTACTGAGAGAGATATATAATTTACACCTATAGGCAACACGTGTCGCTCTCCCATGGCCGAGGCCGTACTTAGAGATATGATAGGAAAGCAGTTGAAGGATGTCCCAGATGTAAGTGATTTCTCCATATATCGTTTCAAACTCGCTCATTTTCATATGTATGCGCGCTGCATATATATTTGTGTAAGAAAGCGCTTCTATTTAAATGGAATTTGGAACGAACGTAGACAGGAACGAATGCAGACACATTCTGGAATGAACATCGACAGACCTGGGATGAAAGTCAACTATGTTAGAAAGAAAAAAATTTTGACGTTCATTCTAGGAAGTGTCGACATTCATTCTTGACAACATGTAAACTTTTGTTTTGGCGTTCGTTCCAGGAGTAAAATAAATTATTGTTTTTTCCAAAGTAGACAACTCCTGGAATGAAGTCGAAATGACATGTTATATATCGCCGAGAACGAACGTAGACACATCCGAGAATGAAAGTCAAAATTCTCTGGTTTGTTGTGTAGTCGACATTCGTTCCAGGATGTGTCTACGTTCATTCCAGTTGTGTCTGCATTCATTTCTGTCTACGTTCGTTCCAATTCACGTTTAAATATATTCTCTTTTTAGGGTGAAATAATAGTAACTAGTGCTGGTACCTCGTGCAATGCTGAGGGTGGACCTATCAACCCCCATTCTATAACATGCCTGACTAAACACAACATTTCTTATGATGGCCTCACGTCTAAACAAGTAACAACTAATTTTGTTAAAACGTTTTTGTGATATTCTTTTTATATTATTTTTGCTTTATGTGTCAATAACACTTACGTACTGTGCTCATACATTTTATATGTTACTATTTGGTGCGTAATACAGGTTTGGAAAAACTTTCATGTTTTATGTTTTTACATTGCAGCTCAACAAACGACTGATACGAGGGATGGACTACATCCTTGGCATGACAGAGAACCATGTGAAGTGAGTTCTCTTAGATATTGTGAGTTTTAGACGTTTTACTCATAAATGATTTTTTATTAAACAATGGGGTCCCTGCAGAGTAGTTTGATGTATAACTGCGATGTATAACTTATCATTAGAAATCACGACATGCTTGTCTATTATTCAGATTTTAGACAATTTAACCAACTGATATGACAAAATTTTTGTCGTTGAGGAAGCTCAAGGAATCAATATAGCCGTAGAAGTTTTTTTTGGAATATTTTGTTTCATTCACATGATAAAAATTAATTGAATATTATGCTCGTGTGTAGAGCTATAACTTTGTATGTTGCGACTCATTGAGCTTGCCAACGCAAACTAATGAGAGCGCGTCCTTGAACGATTACCGTGGCTCGCTTTTACAGTGCCGTTGTAGTTTGACAATTTGTGGCGATGGCGCATCGTCAGTATTATATTTCCAAACTTATCAGCCGCCGTGAATGAAAAAATGTTTCTTCAGAAATTGTTAAAAATGAAGTGACTTTCGTTTTAACAGTATTGTTGGTGGAAAGCGGGCTTCCGGTTCTTTAATCATAGCTCCGCAGAAAAATCTGCCGAGAGCCAATTGAATGTTGTCAGGGTAGTTTTCGTTTACCCAGAAATGCAAGCAATGGGATTTTAATTGATGACAGTCTTGCGATGTTTAATATTACCTACGGGATATATAATTGGTCTATTGTTTAACCTGTAGCTGGGCAAAAGAAGTTGTCTCCAATGCTGACTCTATCAACACTCAAGTTTGTCTACTAGGCAGCTTTAACGGCGATAAAACAAAACCAGAGATAATATACGATCCATTTGGGGTATGTTACCTGTAGCTGCTAGTGTCAGCTATGTTACCTGTAGCAGCTAGTGTCAGCTATGTTACCTGTAGCTGCTAGTGTCAGCTATGTTACCTGTAGCAGCTAGTGTCAGCTATGTTACCTGTAGCTGCTAGTGTCAGCTATGTTACCTGTAGCAGCTAGTGTCAGCTATGTTACCTGTAGCTGCTAGTGTCAGCTATGTTACCTGTAGCTGCTAGTGTCAGCTATGTTACCTGTAGCAGCTAGTGTCAGCTATGTTACCTGTAGCTGCTAGTGTCAGCTATGTTACCTGTAGCTGCTAGTGTCAGCTATGTTACCTGTAGCTGCTAGTGTCAGCTATGTTACCTGTAGCAGCTAGTGTCAGCTATGTTACTTGTAGCTGCTAGTGTCAGCTATGTTACCTGTAGCAGCTAGTGTCAGCTATGTTACCTGTAGCTGCTGGTGTCAGCTATGTTACCTGTAGCAGCTAGTGTCAGCTATGTTACCTGTAGCAGCTAGTGTCAGCTATGTTACCTGTAGCTGCTAGTGTCAGCTGTGTTACCTGTAGCAGCTAGTGTCAGCTATGTTACCTGTAGCAGCTAGTGTCAGCTATGTTACCTGTAGCAGCTAGTGTCAGCTATGTTACCTGTAGCAGCTAGTGTCAGCTATGTTACCTGTAGCTGCTAGTGTCAGCTATGTTACCTGTAGCAGCTAGTGTCAGCTATCTATGTTACCTGTAGCTGCTAGTGTCAGCTATCTATGTTACCAGACAATAGTCTAAGGCTGCATGTACACCAGCTGATTCCAATCTGACAGATTTATATTTGGCCAATGGGCTTTGGAGAGGCCACAGTGTATTAGTACCAGTGTATTAGTACCGGTGTATTAGTACCAGTGTATTAGCACCGGTGTATTAGTACCAGTGCATTAGTACCGGTGCATTAGTACCGGTGCATTAGTACCAGTGTATTAGTACTGGTGTAATTGTACCGGTACCTTAGTACTGGTGTATTAGTACTGGTGTATTAATGCCGGTGTATTAGTACCGGTGTATTAGTGCCGGTGCATTAGTACCGGTGTGTTAGTACCAGTATATTAGTGCCGGTGTATTAGTACCGGTGTATTAGTACCGGTGTATTAGTACCGGTGTATTAGTACCGGTGTATTAGTACCACGGTAAATGCTACTAAGCTGTTAATCGGATAGTGATTACTGAAAATTGGAAGACTACCAACTCCTATTGTTATAGGTCTATGCCTCTATGCCTCGCAACGATCATATAATGATACAATAATACATGATCTTTGGCTACTGACTGGAATTGGAAACGTGGAACACGACTCGTCAGCATTGCAACTTGTGTTTAATGCGCTAGTTTATTTAACATTGATATTGGCGACTTAAGTTGAAATTTTGCTGATGGCCGATTCCATTGTTTTTTGATCAAAGATAAACATCGCTTTTTGACTGATTATTGTAAAAAAGTCGATTGATCAGTAATCGGTGATCTTTTCAGCCCCAATTCCGTTTGTGTACATGCAGCATTGATATCACTATGTAGCATTGATATCACTATGTAGCATTGATATCACTATGTAGCATTGATATCACTATGTAGCATTGATATCACTATGTAGCATTGATATCACTATGTAGCATTGATGTCACTATGTAGCATTGATATTACTATGTAGCATTGATATCACTATGTAGCATTGATATCACTGTGTAGCATTGATATCACTATGTAGCATTGATATCACTATGTAGCATTGATGTCACTATGTAGCATTGATATCACTATGTAGCATTGATATCACTATGTAGCATTGATATCACTATGTAGCATTGATATCACTATGTAGCTGAGAATTTGCATCTTGGCTCTTCGGGTTATGTAATGTCAAGTCCCAATATTTTCAATGTTCACAGATTTTATAAATTTTTTGCTCTACATTGACACCAGAAGCCTGTTAACGTTATGCTATACATACAAATTAGAAGTTGTGTGCTCGGTCAATGGCATCTATAAAAGAAGACAACTTCTAAAACATAGCATATAAGCCAAGTCGCTACCTTTTGTTATCGTAGATGTGGGCACAGAATATCTACGCTCTGTTATTGTTATGATATGAATTAAAAAAGATTGCCAAGTCGTTTTCCCGCCCATTTTTGCATATTGATGCGAGTGCGTAAATCATTCGTGAAATTGCTAATAAATAGGAATGATCCAATTCACAAAGTTGTCACCAATCCGATTTCGATCCAGATTTTCCCAATCTGGGCATTGATTCGATTCTGATTCGATCCAATTTATTATTATTATGTATGCTTAATCATAATATAGTATAATACCAAGTCCTGCAAATATACCAGACCAATTACCAACAGTAATCCCAAAAGGAGTGTCAAAACTTGTCTGGTTTGTTAGTCCGATAAAAACCCATTTCCTAGATCTTAACAATAATGCAGCTTTGCATGAGCAAGAATAAGCTAATAATAACTTGAGGTCAACTTTGGTAATTAGAGTTAATCTGCCTCCTATTTGTTGTTGATGAAAAGAATTGCCATCAACAAATTAACCGATTCCAAATTGTTGCCGATTCATTATAAATTTAATAAAAAATATCTGCCGAATCTGATCCAGTGAATCTGAAACGGAGCATCTCCGTAATAAAAGTATTTTTTTATTTATTATAGCAACTGTCTGGACTGCTGCAGTTTTCCATAGATTCATCTCTCAATGACACCAGTCTATAATTATAGCGTACCTATGGCAATCAAAGTGGCATGTTGGGTATGACATGGTTGATGTACTGTCTGTTGTGTATTGCTGTGTTATTCAGGAAGACATCAGTGTGTACGAATCGGTTTTCGCTCAGATAGTGAGAAACTGTCAAAGTTTCATGGACTCGGTGCTACTTCAGAAGTATCCATCTGCACAAATGTAGGAAAAATCTATCTTCACAAATTCGAAGCTGTCTTCTTTTATTTTAGCACATTTTGTTCATGCAAACCATTTTAATGCATTGTATGAAATTTACTGCAATTTTTATATAATAATATATGTTGGTGTCTGTTTTGAAATAATGACATGTTTTTCTAATTTTTTATTTCTGTAATTGCTCACAACTTGTATATATAGAGTATAGAGATTGGAGTTGTCCTCTCTTTGTATCAAATTTTATATTTGAATGAATACAGCGCATATATATCCATGATTTAGTATCTGCATTTTAAAAAAGTGATTACTATTTAGCTTAGTGTTGCCAGACATCCCGGGTGGTCCGGATTCATCCCGGGTGGTCCGGATTCATCCCGGGTGGTCCGGATTCATCCCGGTTTGAAGGTCTAAAATACTGGCTGCTTACAAGTGTCCCGGGTTCTGCAATTTGACTGAAATATATTTTTTTTTATTAAAGTAAAACTAACCAGCCGGCTATTTCCTCTTTACAAGGATATCGGATGCATCAAGCACAGCGATTTGCTCTTTTTTTATCACATTATTAGGAGAGGATAGAAATGAGGACGCGATTCTTGTATGAAAATAGTGTCGCGTGTTCACATCTATGTATAAAAGCAACCTTTTTATTGGTTGAATAAAGTGTAGTTTTTTGTCTCTTCGAAACAGAAGCGCAGGAAACAGCAGCACATTGAAGTTGAAAGGTGCAAAGATTGTGCTCCATCATGAAAAAAATATTTTAAATGCTTCTGTATGTCCTGAATTGTAAAAAATGAGGGGTTTTATTTTGAGCCTTCGTAGCTCAAATGCTGGAGCAGAAATAGTATTTTCTCAAATGAATGCTAAATGGACTGATGTGTGTAATAGAACGTCTGCAATGCTCATACGTTGTGAGCTTCAGGTTTCACAAAACTTTAATCACTCATGCCAAAAATTTCCCACTTACGTTAAGTCAAAACCAGACGTACAAAAACTCAAATCAACTGACAAATATAGTTTATGAATTATGTGTTTGTTGCTATCTGCATTGGTGTTTAGTGTTTAATCAATTTTGTTGACTGTCATAACTATATTTCAGTGCTCATTCTGTTCATATAAAAACAGTTGTCACAGGGCTAAACACTTGAATCTATAAGTGCTGTGAGCGGTTATCAATATCTATGATATCCCAGGACCCCCCCCCCCCTCCCCACCCCGCAAGTGAAAATGTTTCTCTTTGCGGCAATTCACAACCCTAACTACCCTACACCGCCATTCTATAAACCATAATTTTGATGTTACATTACACTCAAGGTATGACAACTCCATCAGTAATGATCGACAAAAATCCAGGCACATGAAAGATTGTTTGTTGCTTCATTTTCACTTCATTCAACCTAGTTTTTATTTACAAATTACATGCTTCCACGCATAATGTTTCAGATGTACATTACATCAATGGTAGGCTCACACCAGGGCCACATAATACGGCTCTAACCTCCCTCTAACCTGCACCAGCCATAACAAGGATTTAGTTCCAGAAGATTCGCTCAACTTGTTGTCATGGAGCACCGCGTGCTAACCTTGTAAACACGGTCTAGCCTGTGATTCGTATTTGTATTTTTTCAACTAGTAGATTTTTCCAGGTTTTTCAATCAACGTACAAGTGGAAACCAGTAACACAAGCTAACAAGTAAGGACCGATTATTTTATTTTGCAACTTTCACCCATTGATTGATTGTAATAAATTTTACTTGCACATCTTGTAACGACAGCTGGCAAGTATTGTCATGGCGTCGTCCAATAGTGATGATAGGTGGAAGAACATGGATATCACAAAAGATGAAATAGATCGAATAGGAAAAGCTTTGAAAGATGAAACATTTAGAAAGATGTTTGTGGAATATGCGGAAGAAATCTCAGATCCTAAAAATCGAGAACTCTACGAAAAGGAAATTTCTCAAATGGAGGCAGAAAAGGGAATGGATGTGCAATTCATTCACCCTAAGCCTGGTAATTTTTTCAACTTTTGTTATCATGTGCAGGTATGTCAGTGTTATGTGAGTGACAACAACAACAGCAGGAATAGCAAAAGAAAAAAAATGATTATTATTTATTATTATTATTAAATAACTTAACTTATTTATTAGTAGTGAGTACTATTAGGTGGTGCATAATAATGATAATAATAATTAGTAACTAACAACTTGACTTTTGTTATTTATTACTAAATAATATAATAATGATAGATAATAATATTATTATAATAATAACAAATAATAGTTTCAATGATGATGATAATATAAAAATAAATAATGATGATTTGTTTTAATTTATAAACATAAATAAATAATAATTACTAGGATGATCATAATAATAATAAGAAAACCCTAATAGAAAAATTACAACAGCAGCTGATATAATAATTGGATAGTAATAATTAATTGGAATTATTATGATGAGAATCAATGATTAAATTTTATTATATGATAAATAATAATGATTTATTTTTATTATTTATCTATAATAATAATAATCATTCGCATTTGATTATTATTTTTTCAGTTTATTTGTTTTATGCTACAATCATAATAATATCATGTCCTGTTCTTGGCATCTACAGAAGTGAAAGCATTGTTGTTGTTGTATTATAATCATGATACATGTAGTATAACTAACTAAATAAATTAAGTAATCTAAAACATTACTTGGAAAAAAATCAAGTGGTTAACAATTAAGTATGTGGATGGGATGAGTAGGTAATAAACTTTAACAGAAACAAAAGTGAACAAACCTACAACTGAGAGCTGTGTTTTATGATGGCTTTTAACGAAAAGGTTGGCGTGTTCAAAGTGTGTGAATGATTTTAAAATAGTCCAGACATTTTGCCAAGCATCTTTTTACTTTGAGAAGACTTGGGTGAATGCAGTAAATACCCTAATCTACTGCACCTCAACATGGGATTAGTGCTAATCACAAATAAATTACGGTCCTAATAGTTGCAAAATTTCATCCGGTGAAGCTGCGTTTCCTGTCTAACAACTTTTACAGTTCTTAAATCATGCAGTTGAATTACAAAGAATCCAGACAATGTTAAACTGATTAAGACAATTTAAAAAGGTACAAACTGTACAAGTGCTTTAAAAATAGTATGAACTATTAGAATCTATATGAACAATTTTCAAATATCTTTTGAAATTGTGCAAACGATTTAGAAACCCTTCAGATGCTTTAAAATGCAAAAAATAAAACGTCTCAAGTCACCATAGTAGTTCCATCTTGGAATGAGCACCGGCACTTGGAATAACTAAATATTACTACTACGTTCTCAAGAAAATATTTGATGCTCATTCTAGAAAGTGTCAACATTCATTTCTTAGATATGAATTCTTATTTGACGTTTGTTTCGAAAGATGTCTACATTTAAGAATATGAACAAAATTCAAATATTGGCTCTTCCGGGTTCAACAAACTTTACAACACTCCTTTTTTGCGAGCACAAATTTGGTCCAACTTAGTTGATTTTAAATTTTGGATAAGTCTATATTTATTTCAAGTGTGTCTGCATTAGTTGTTGTCAATGATCCGGTGTCTGCAATGTAATGTCTGCAATAGTTGTTGTCAATGATCCGGTGTCTGCAATGTAATGTCTGCATTAGTTGTTGTCAATGATCCGGTGTCTGCAATGTAATGTCTGCATTAGTTGTTGTCAATGATCCGGTGTCTGCAATGTAATGTCTGCATTAGTTGTTGTCAATGATCCGGTGTCTGCAATGTAATGTCTGCATTAGTTGTTGTCAATGATCCGGTGTCTGCAATGTAATGTCTGCGTTAGTTGAGCTGCTTCCCACTTCTAGAATTCTTTTCACAGTTGGTTTAGTAAAACCGTTTCTGAATCGAAACTAAAACTGGGTTGAAATAGTATTTGTCACGATTGGAGCAGATGCAGATGAGAATAAATGATGACACAAGTCAACTTTGACATGCTTAAATGAACGTAGACACCTCCTGTAGTAAATGACGACTATGCTAAAAAAATATTTCGTTGTTCATTCTGAAAATGTCAAATTTGATCCCAGAAACACATAACATACAATTTCAACGTACACTCCGTGAGATCCAAGATTTTTTTGTTTCATCAGAGTAACCATGTACAGCTGAAATGGTAATATGCTGCCGGAAACCACTTACAAAAATTAATGTTAGAATTTTTTTTATCCCATAGCTGACATTCTCTCCACGACTGTCAATGTTGATTTTAGATAGCGTCGTTTCATTTTTATTCTGTTCGCATTCATTTCAATATCCGCATTTGTTTGTTGTTTTGTCTCGTTCATTCTGCATGAAAGAGCTTAAAGTTTTGCAAAGAAGAGAAGTTTCAGTTTATATTTTTGTAACCACAACAAACTCTCACCTCGCTCTATGCAGTTGTTGGTTTAATGGTGTAGAAAGTATTAGGCGATCCTGAGCAGTTTGCTAAATCGGAGAAATGTTTGTTTTGCTCATTTCTCGCTACAAAGCGTACATGTAAGTTGGTTTTTTATTCTTCAGAGTTGTCTGTGCAGTTTATCTGTGCTACTTGACATCTGACAACTTGCTCATTCATTTCAGATGTAAAATAACTTTGGATATGTTTTTACATTTTATTTTCACAAGTTGCTACGACCTAAAAACTAGGTAAATGATGGGCACTACTTACTGTTTTCTCACACACGTGTAAATTCTATATTTTAGGTCATGTGTTAAAAATTAAAGCCAAGACCCCTGGAAGCTCGGATTTTGTAAAAGTTTTTATCAACATTTGTCAGAATGAGTTTCTGGGTCTTCCTTCGCATGAGAAAAAAGTACAACCTGATGGAAAAATGGGTTTACAGTGGAGTATACCTCATAGCTTCAGGTATGTAAACACGCTACGTCTTCTACTATCTATCTTTGCTTCTTTGTGAGAAGTCAATAAATGCATTCAGAAATTAATTCAAATGCTGAAATCACTATTTCACTCGTGGATATTTTGTAACATGTACAGCTTGAGATTGTTGTTATTGTTGTCCGAGTTATTTCATGAGAGTTACTTTTATTGAACACAAAATGACAGTTTTCATACTGCTTGCGGTTTCTGCTGTTGATGGAGAAATACTCGATAGATAAAGCATAAGGTGCTGCATTTATTTTAGATATATTTCATAAAGCGGCGCAGTCCAAAAATAATCATTTTATTTTACATTAACTGTAAAAAACCAAATGGACATTAATTCAATGTTCTGTTCTTTTTTCATATCAATTTTGCCACTTGAAGGGATTATCTACTGCTACATTGAAAGATTTCATCTGCAGATAAACACAAATATATGTCTGCAGATTTCCCAAGTATGTATCTGCAGATTGCCCGAGTATGTATCTGCAGATTGCCCAAGTATATATCTGCATATGTATACTTCTGTACATCTGCCCATCGCCCAGGTATATATCTGCAGATATACACCAGCATATATCTGCAGATTGCCCAAGTATATATCTGCAGACATAAATAAGCATATATCTGCAGATACAAATAAGTGTATATCTGCAGATTGCCCGAGGGTCCATTCGTAAATCAACCCGCTTTAAAAAAAGTTTCGCTCATCATGCGAAAGCTTATTGTACACAACATGATTGTTGTAGCCCTGCCAAGGAAGACTTGGATAAAAAAGGGGACAAGTGTGCCGTCTACGATGTTGTCTTTCACCCCGACACATACAAGATGGCTTCTAATGCAGCGTTCCTCAAGTTATTACACGATACAGCATTAGATGGTTGGTTAGCACTCATGTGATATGTAGCCTTTCGTTTGTCTCAACTCTGTCGTGTCGAGTTTAGAAGAAAATGAATATCGCACCAATAGGCAAATTATGGTCAAATCCATTTTTTGCTGCAGGCTTAGAGAGGCAGTTCGGACTAAAAATAGATCGATCTTCAGTGGTGAAGTTTCAGCAGCTCAAGTTCAAAGGTCGTCCAGAACCTACAATAATGCGAAAGAAAAAGGAAAACTTCAATTCTGGTGACGCCGAGAACAACAACAACAAAGAAAATGATCCCCTAGCAAAGTTTCCATATCCATACGAGCAAGGCGTCTCCTCTGAGGAGCTTGCGCAAAGGAAAGCTAAACAGGTAGCTTTTACATCTTCCTACTTCTGGAGTTTTTTATTACAAATACAAAATTTATAGGGAATTCCCATGATATAAAGCATTTAGTTATATCTCAGTCTTTGGTATGCGCACAAAGCAAAGAGTTAGAGTGACTAAGCTAGACTCTTTGTTATCGCTAGTATTGGTATTGTACTAATAGTGGGCTGGCTAAACAGGCCCTGCGGTAGCTGCACTAAATGTGTTTTGCATAAATTTAGCGCTCGAGCAGGACCTGAGCTAATCTAATCACAACAACTCATGCATTCAGCGTTACTGTCTACACGTCTATGTTGTACTATAGCTGCGCCTGTCATATAGCGCACAAACAACTATCATTTATGTGCTCTTTCACTAGCCATCATTCTGTGCGCAAGAGATTGGGTAACAGCTGGTCATATGGATGACTTCAGTCCCAGTCTTATGTTGGTCCATTATTTACTTGCTGAACATAATGACTGAAACGTTCAATTCTTTAGCGAATATTTTTTAATAGGTGGAGGAAGTGAACAAACGCAAGCAATCTCGTGTAGATTCAAAGGCTAACGAGAAACCTACAGAGCCAGAGATGAAAGATGGTGCTATAGTTCCCCGGTACACGCTAACCAACCAATACGGCATTGACATGGCAGATTTCAGCCAATCTCTGACTGGCACTAAACTTGTAAGTGATGTAGGCTATGGTAGCCTCGGGTCCTACTGTCGTCTCATACCAAACTTGTGAAAATAACAAGTATTTTTGGTGGCTCGAGTTTTGTGTTTTGGTAAAGCATTACCATGGAGCTAATCTGCTTGTACTTGTACTATCTACTGTACCAATATTACTACTAGATGTATTATATGAGCTTGTACCGTCTACGGCACGAATGAGATCAAGTTAATTATCTGTACAGAAACCCCCCATTTATCAGTCTGCAGTACAAGTACATCATCTACAAGATTGATTTCCTCTCATATGACATTTGTTGTTGACGCTTGTGTGGTACACGTACATTTATATGTTACACCCATACTGGGTGGGGTGTGTGCAGTTTGGAATGTAGCAGTTTGAAAATCCAAATTTTTCAAAATATTAAAAGTCAAGACAAGAGATCTGTCTAGAAAGACTCAATTTACTTTCATCCTGTTACTATTACATCAACTCTATGACTATCAATTAGTCATAATCAATAATGGAAGTGATTAGTGATTATCTGCAAATAATTATTTGCAAATAATGATTTTATGAAACAGTAATAACAGTCAATAAGGTGTTGTCATTGAGGTTATGTTTGTTTGAGACTGAAAAATAAACGCTAGTTGTACAAAAGTGCTAGGTGTGGCAGATAAGTCGATGCGGTGATGAAATATAGGGGAGAAAACTCCAAATTGGTGGAATTGTATGAGTTGGTACAATAAACTGTGAGTGCATACACTATTATGGTACAAGTATTAGTATTCACCTGATGTGAATTGTATAATAATACACCCAAAACAATATTTTGGCGCACGCAAGGTAGGATAACAGCTCAAGCTAAACAAATTGTTATAAAGTAATGGTTGTTTTGTTTCTGCAGCCGACCAGCAATTCTCCATCTGCAATAGTGGTATCTATTTACCTCCCTGAGCTAAAGAGCGCTGCCCCGTGTCAGCTCGATGTGACTGAGCGCAACCTTTCTCTACAGTCCAATGAGCCAGTCGAATACAAATTGTCTGTGAAGTTACCTTACCCTGTTGATGATGAAAACGGGTCTGCAAAGTTCGACAAGACAAAAAAGCAACTGGTAGGTGACATTTTGTTGTGGGGTCAGTTTGTTAGTTATTCGAATGGTCTAAAATGATTGGTTCTGAATCCCGCTTCATTTTGCGTGTCAGTGAGTACCCAAGGCTAAGAATTATATTTTTGCTTTCTCAATTGATTACATATTTTGTAGTTGAAACTTGTTGTTTGAGTTTTTTTCACATTGCAATTTTACTAAAACGAACTTGCAGATTAGACACTTACCTGAAGGTGTCAGTCAGTAATAATTTAGTAGTAAGAGACGTTGTGTGCTGCCATTGAAATTGTCAGCTGTAGTACTACTAGCTGAATAAACTATCGGCTGGTTATGAGATGTGAGCTGCAATCTTTGGATTTGTATTCCCTTGCAGGCTTCCACCTCTGCCTTACATGTCTTTAATCCCACAGGCAAACTTGTTGAAAATAATTCTGGCTATGCTGGACTATTGCATCTAACAACCAAACTTTCATTGTCTCCACTCAGTAAATGCAAATTTTCTCCATTCATTTATTGTATATTTTTTGTTATAAAATGTATAAAATATGTTGGTTCTCTTGGCTTTGCTATAAAAGATCACAGCTGCACTATCGAATAACAGTAAACACTCCCTCAGAGGATGTCCCATCAAATTTTGAATTTAAACTAAGTCGACAGTTGTTGTTGCGAGGCAAATTTAGGAGTTTTCTCCCCGTAACTAAATTGTTTAAATTTCTCATCTGCCATCCAGTTTGGGGTTTATTGAGTTTGCAGTGGGTGAGTACTTGCTGGATTCTATTGGTCAAGTACATGCTGGAGAGGTTTCCCTGATTATGCTATGATAGTTTTGCATTTTGTAGTATTCTATTGTTGTCATGTTCGCGACTGATGAGCAATATGCTGTTTTGTCTGCCAAGTTTTGCTGAACTTGGGGTCTGGTTTTTATATTGTTGGATATTTGTATGTATAAGACATTGTACATACAATGATGCAATAATCTTAATGATGCACGATTTTATAACTCGCAGCTCGGAGTTGTGTTCTCTCATTTCATAACAGTTTGCTGAATAGTTTTTTGTCGAAATAATTGCAATGCAGTCGTGTAGTTTGCCCAGATTGCTCCATGGTGTCGCCTGGCTGGCATGTTTTAAGTGTATGTTTGTCTGCAGGTTGTCACGCTACCAGTTGACAAAAAGAAAGTAATTCAAGATGTGAATGTGCTTGAACCAACAAAAGACTCGGCCAATCAACAAGTTGATGAAGCTGGAGATTTTGAGATGACCTCACGACCTCTCATAGAGGTGCTAGAACCTTCCACAACACAAACAACTGACAGTGTATGTTGTAGTCATTGTAGCAATGCTGGTTTATTCACCTCAGCTGAAGTTGTTTTCCCTTGTAAATTGGAGAAGGCAACTCCGTATCTGATGTTTCCAAAACACAATATTTCAACATTCAGAGTGCTCATTAAGTCAGTTCAGATTCACAACAAAATAACAAGTGCCAAAATCTTGTAAGACTGCTCCAAATTGTAGCTATCTGTTTTGGATACTGTGATGTGTGTAATTCTACATTCGCTGAGTTTGCAAACGGTTAATGTGTTGGTTGTTTAGTCTCTTCGTGGCAGCTGATATTATGTAATCCTTCAGTCAGATCTAAAGATGTATCAATCAAAAATGTTTTGAAATATGTTGCAAAAATATCTAGGTCAGGAAATCGGTCAGCTCAGTCAACGTATTGTTCTATAGAAATCGTTTTCTCTGTAAGTAATCACTATAGGCTACCCCTTTTTGTTTGTAGACCTCAGATGACGTAAGAGAAGACGCACCGGTAACAGATAAACAACGAGTCCACGAGCAGTTGTCTCCTTCAACTAATGAAAAGCAGCCCAACAAAGTAATTCTGGACGACAATGTAAGCCGATGTTTTTTGTTTGTTGGAACCTTCTAAGAATTATGACAACGTGCTTGCTTCAGTTGATGCACCGTGTCGAGTTAGCTCAGATAAACGTTGTACCCCCAGGGAGGGAGGGGGGGGGTAATAAAACTGTCATCACACCTATCAAAAAATCTTTCAAAGACAGAGCAGCTCTGCTATGGCAAGGTTGCAAAATAATCAGGGCTAGTCACAGGCTTGATTTTTTTAAATTTATTTGACTCAAATGAAGAAAAATATTTTGTTTCAGGACATCCAATCATTTATTTAGCGACACTAAGAATTGTTTTAAATAATAAAAGTCATTAGTAAAGTAACCAACTGTTTTTGGTAGCAACTATTTTATTTTACATTCCTCAACATTATATCACCTTGTTCCCGTGGTTCGAATTTGTTCGGCTTGGACATATATTACCATTGTACAAGACCTTATCAGTTTTTGTTTATTTCTACATTTGCGTAATGACTTTTTGAAAATTTAACGACAGCAAAATTGTTATGTTTTTACTATTTGTTCAAGAAACTAACAGTTTTAGAGGCATTGGTGGCAGAGTTCAGAGAGTCATACCTGTGTTAGATAGGTGGGCAAACTAAATTTTTATTATTATTATGAATAATTTATTTATTATTAGTTTTTATTTATTATTAGTATTATTATATGAGTGTTGTAATTTATAATTATTGCTTTTATTATTATTATTATTATTATTATTATTATTATTATTATTCATCTACTTATTATTATTGATAGTAGTTTGAGCTGTAAGCATTCACAAATCCTCACTTGACTGTTATTAGCTATACAGTTATATCGCTCGCTACTCACCATGTTGGCAATTTCAAAGTTTAGTGCATCTCTCATGTGCGAGTAATAAAAAGTAGTAATATTTAATTATTAATATAATTAGTAGAATAATAATTATTATTTATTAGTAAAATAAAATAATAATTAGTATAATTTATTTATTAGCAAAATAAAATGATATTTATTTATTCATAAAATTGTGCCAGGAGTTCATTTTTGTATAGTTCTACTATAATGTAACTAACTAACTAACGAGCTGGAAATCCTTATTTTTGTTTTCTGAAACACACACCTTGTTAGATCAGAAATCAAGAATTTAACGACAACTGGAGCTCTGTTGTGATTTAACCCGAGTTGCAAGATGTGTTTGCGGAGAGATGTCTATCCTTGATAGAACCCGGGATATATATGACTGTGAGATACGTTTTATGGGACTTCGGCAAAAATGCAACTTCCAAGGGGACACAACTCCTTGTAGGATAAACTTTGTAGCATAGAAACGCAGTGTATGTCTGCTGTCTGGACTCTATATCTGCAGTCGGTGTTTCATGTCTGCAGTCCATATTCTATGTCTGCAGTTCGTCACTCTAAGTCTGCAGTCCACTCTCTATGTCTGCAGTCCACTCTCTATGTCTGCAGTCCACTTTCTATGCCTGCTGTTCACACTCTATGTCTGCAGTCCACGCTCCATGTCTGCAGTCCACGCTCTATGTCTGCAGTCCACGCTCCATATCTGCAGTCCACATTCTATGTCTGCAGTTCATCACTCTATGTCTGCAGTTCATCACTCTATGTCTGCAGTCCACTCTCTATGTCTGCAGTCCACTCTCTATGCCTGCAGTCCACACTCTATGTCTGCAGTCCACGCTCCATGTCTGCAGTCCACGCTCTATGTCTGCAGTCCACGCTCCATATCTGCAGTCCACACTCTATGTCTGCAGTCCACGCTCTGTGTCTGCAGTCCACTCTCTATGCCTGGGTTAGAATATGCTCAATAGAACCAAACATCCTGCTATGAGTACACAAGTCATAAGTACAAATTGGAACTCTTTCCCTGCAGTCTTTAGTTCCTGCCCAGTAGCAGTCTAGTATGACTAATGTAAACTTTTGAACTTTTGTCCTACCATTCATATAGCTTATAGCATATTTGTGATCCATTTGATGGTTTGAGCGCATCCTTAAATCCCCTATACACTAGTATTTATTGCTAATAATTCATGTCTCATATTATCTCATATCTTTTCTCTCTGTACTCTATGCTCTATACTCTCTCAATCTGCCTTGTCTCCTCTCTGATTTATGTCCTCTTGTGATGTTAATCTGAGACAGTGTGATACAATCTCCATTTCATACCAAATCCTTTCACATGTGCATTACATCTACCCATATATCTTATTTACCTGCTGTCGCTTGTGCTATAGCTGGCTCTTTGGCAAGATTCTATCTACGCATCGAATAGCCACAATTGCCAAGTTATGTGTTTTATTTTATATCTCTGTCTAATGCATTTGCTTTTCAAGGCTGTTTGTTTTTTAGTAAAAACTGCAAATTATTTATTAGTATTTCAGCTACATTGCGCATACATGTAATCGCATCACTTGAGAAATTTTAGTCGTTGATTATTTATAACTTAAACTCAACGAGACAAATATTCATGTAATTTCTCCACCTTTCATGTCATTCATTGTTGTAATTGTAATAGTGATGTTCATGAAAATATGGTTTCAATTGGAATAATATATAATAATTATTAAACAAAATTATTCAACTTGGGTGATATATCTCTCCTGGCCTGAAGGTGTGAATGGCATTTCAGCTCAACTGCTCAGCAATTTCTGCTTCAACTTCATCACTTGCTGACTGTGTGATTAGCACTTCCTGTCTGAGTCTTTGCAGAGTTGTTTCCCCACGGAATGTTAATGACAGGGGATATAACTTCAGAGTTGTCCGCGACAATTTATCAGCACAAAAATATGTTATTTATATATAATGTGTATATAATATATAAAATACAATATATAGTGTACATATATATCATAAATATTGTATATTATAATGTTCGATATTTATATGTCTACATTCTGCATAGATGAAAATACATGTATTTTGTGTGCAATATATTATATGTATGTTGTGAATGTTGTACTGTCTGTATTATCCACATTGTCTATAACATATTGTGGTGCATATAATTGTATTATATATTGCGGGTATTACTACATAAATGCATTTTATACTATATATTTCAGATATTGTACAAAGTGCCAACGTTTACCTACGATCAGGAGCACGACTCCGTTACTCTGGTGTTAGCCGTTGCATCTATAAACAAAGATGGCTACCACTCAGCATACCATGAAAACATTGTAAGTCCACATCAAAACAGGGTTAGAATACGCGGAGGTGGGCGGGACTGTAGGTCCCCATCGGGGCCTCAGTTATAGCAGTCACAGGCTTTCTTCCAACGTGTGTCATGTCTACGCTTCCATCAAAAGGTTACATATTGTTTTATGCTTCCACTGCATTAGATTAGCAGGGGTTATAAGGCCTGCTGTTCTTAAGTGTTTTAGGGCTAGGGAGGCGCGTCCCCTCTCCTTAAAGTCTCTGCGCACTTCCATCGCTGCAACAAGAGTTATGTAACTTGGTTTGCACTTGAACGCATACAATGTGCCCGTGCGCGTTGTATAACTTGTATAACACGTTACGTATTTCCTGTCATCATTTTTCAACTCTTGAGATATTGCTAAATGATAAAATGCTTTGGGATCATTGACAGGTTAAGAATGTCACATCAAAGTGTATTAGTTGTATGCGTTGTTTATAATGGCCGTCGGTTTGTTCAACCAGTTTATATCCCATGACCCTCTAGTGATTACCTCGATGCTATATGCTATACCATTGCCATGTTCACTCTTGGTGCAGTCCGCGTGCAATTAATTATTTACTAATAGTTATTGTTGATTTACTGTGGCCATGATAAAGTGGCCATTGTACCTGCTGACCATTTAGTGCTGTCCACTTTCGCCTGCTCATTATTAACTCTACAATAATTACCTGCCTTTCCTAATGGGCAACTTATTTATTAGCTTGTAGTCTTTCTGTATAGAACTGATGGATATCTCCGCAATGTCTGCTCAGGAATGTTATTTCAACGCTTTGTCAAAACTGTTCTCTGCGGTGATGCAATTTTGTTGTTACAAAAAGGATGTGTTGCGATTTTTTTATAAATGACGTGCCGCCCATTGTGTTTTTTGATTAAATTGTTTGTTACCGACTTGAGTTTTATATGCAACTTATACATCGCGACAATAGCTAGCTCCTGCGAATCATGAGCCCTTTTTTGGTACAAGTTAACCATGATAGTAACCGGTTTGCCCATGGGATGTTGTTTGCAAGTGGTACATGTTTTTTGTTATAAGCTGGTATGGCTGGCATTGACCTCTCCTTGTGCGCTCCTCCACAAATATTTCAATTGCTTTCATTGACTTTTTACAACAAGTTTCCACCTAGAAATTGCGTTTTTTTTTCTTTTGATGGTTATTTAATTTCCGAAACCATTCAATTGTGTTCGTTCAATTATATCTCCTTAAGTTAAACATATGTCGGCTGTTTTTTTGTTGTTGTTAATATGTTGAAGAGTAATTTATTATTACTTTGCTATTTTACCTGCAGCTAATCATTTAGGCCAAAAACCTCACACACTGACATCAAACGGACACACTCTAACTATTTAATTTATAGATTATTGTATAGATTTCCGTGGTTGTCTGTTTGTCTATTTCATTAATTTTTTGGACTCAAACTGTCATTTGGGCAGCCGGTAGTTTATTAATATCGATAGTTTTACATATTTTGTGAGATTGGTTATGTAATTTTTCATCCAAAATTGATATTCTGACCCGAGTTAATCGCGCTGGTGGTGGCACCTCGTACCTAATTGACTTGGCCCTGGCCAGAGAATGCACTCTTTGTGAGACGAACGAAATTTTGTGAGCGCCATTACGGCTGCGGGTGAACTTATGGCCGTCTTGCCTCGGGGTGAACAGATAATCTGCCCCTTAGACTCTCCCTTCTAAATATGGAAAGTGAAGCATTTCATTTACATGTCAGACCTAGTTTGGGCTACCAAATTGAATTCACTGAGCCTGATTCGTGAATTAGAACAATGTGACAAATTTCCTAGTGCCTTCGGGGTTCGGCTCTTTTCATGTTTTGATGAAATAAGTGATGATCATAGATTGAAGTATCTCTGGAGGTCACAAAGCAATAATCTATATTTGGTTCGTTTGAATATTATTTTAGATCAGTGCGTAAAGAAAGGTTAGGTGCAATTTCGAAACCACATTTAAGCATTCTTTTAGTTTATTTTCTATTTGTCAACTACAGTATTAACTTAATAATAGTTGTTTTGGATTACTGCACTTTTTTTAGATTGTTTTTTATGTTCAACAGGTGGAGGTGACGTTCTCTACTGTGAGTCCAACCGGTTTCCCCACGCACTACTACTTGAAATGTATGTTTCCCTCTGCCATCGCTCGTATCTCTACCGACTTCTCCGGAAGTGATGCAGCGCTCACTATTATCAAAGAGAGCTGTGGATTATGGGAAGCCTTTGATTCAGTCTCGGACAATTCCAACGCTGAAGTGAAGGTGATATAATTGTACTTAAAAACAATTATTTTCTTTGACATTGATGCGCACGTAGGCACTGTCTCACGCCAGTATGTTTATTGTTCAAGTTGAACTAGGTTGCTGACCTTAAACGATAAAGCTGGGGTGTAGTCTATAATCTAGTCACTCGGCTGCCAACATTTGTTGGAACACAGTCAATCGTTGCATCTGCTGTTACAGCATTGCTCGCTACTTGTTTTGACTGATGATAGCATTCCAGCCATACCGCCAAGTATGCATGTGGTACTGAGCTGTCATGGCTCTGTCATGGCTCTGTCAGTGGTAGATATTACCTCCCCGGTTAGATCGCTTTACACCAACCAATGAGCCCTCCATTTGACCTCCCGCTGTACATCATTTCTTCTGTTTAGACATCTTGTTACACTTTGCTTGTTTTGGCTGGAGTCTGAATTCTGTATGTTGATCATTTGGTTTGTTATCATTGCTCTAAGCTCTTGCGCATTGGTACCCTTACATGATATTGCTCTAGTGCAGGACTATATTATTGTAAAATGGTGACAATTACGAGATGTCCATCTTATAAGTCTAGGAATTATTGTTTGTCTAAAATGCGTGGTTGGCACTCCTCCACCAAGTAATGAGCTAACAAACTGACTATTGGCTTGTCTCCAAACAGATTCCTATTGATATTACACTATCTTGGATGTGTGTCCCCTGATGTCAAGGTCCCTGAGCTAGACTGGTCTATATGATGACCAAATCATTGTATTTGACTTCCTACTACTATGGGCAGACAACTTCTGCTACTTCTGAGTCAATTGAATGTCAAACAAAAGCAGTCTGTCTGTTCTATATATATTACCTGCAGTAATTTGCTAGTGATACGAATTTTATTACTGTCAACACGTCTGCATTTACCCCCCTAGAACATACTTGGCGAATACATGAATATATTTACTATATCTACCGCTGTCGGTTAGCGGAAAGCACCTGCTCTAGCTCGCACAAAACCGGTGCTCAATCATCAATTCTCTGAATTATTGCATGTTTATTTGGCCGTCTCCCAACCAAGCTTTTGCCAGTGTCGTAATACCCTTGAAAACTGTAGGTGGAGCCCTGCAACTCATATAATTGGCGTCATTGAGACAATTGTTTACTGATAAATATTGAGTGAATGTTACTATTTTCACCTAACTAGTGTCAACACGGTTGAGAAATTTGTTGAGCAAAATTTGTAGAAAAGCCAGTAGCTGCTCTGTGTGCTAGCTCTGTGGGCTGGCTCTGTCTGACTAGTTAACTCTACACAAAGTAGATAATATAATATATTCATTGTTCAAAGGTTACTGGGAGAGTAGCTGGTAGAGTTAATTGAACCCAAAACCATTTGTTACACAATAAAACAACACCTGGGGTATTATGTAATTATTTCTAACTCAAAAAAGCGGATGTCGGCTGCGGAATTGTGGAAGGGACCGTCGCGTGTCAGCCTGCAATTTACAGTTATTGTTCTGAACCAGCGTGCATGGTTCGGTTTTCGACGCTATCAAGGCTATTTCCACCCTGTTTGTTGAACAGTGTACAAAATATTTTCATTAAATATAATTCAATAGCGAGCCAGCAAACGAAACATTTAATTGTAACATTATTTAATTCAGTCGGTTTTAATGAACTGATAGTTTGTTAGCAAGTCAAAGAGAAGACAACTCTTCGTTGATGTCGCGTGTGTTTGTTGCAAAATTTAGCTAGTAAAATATTCTGTATGATATTGTATTATTATAGGCAAGCGCTATAAAACACAATATCTTTGGCTCATTAAAATATGTTAAATGAAATCGCTTTTTTTTTATACCAGCATTGAGTGGCATACATGACCTAAATAACTATAGCTAGCAAACAATGGCGGAGGTTTTTTCCGTTCACTTAGCTGCATTTTGTAATTTTTTCAATTTGAAAAATTGAAGTTTTAATGAATAATTTCATAACCTCGTAAAATGTCTTTTGCTGCATCTTGAAATAATTATATAATAATTATTTTGTTATATAATAATTCTTTTCATTTTTATATATCGTTTACATATAATGTGGGTTTGTAAACGCTTTGTTGCTACTCAATCATAGTTCTTTGGATGGCAGGTGGACAGCGCTTAGTAGTATTTTTTGAATGTTTCTAACAATTATTTTATTCTTTTCTTGAGTAGATATGTACTAGTTGAGATCTTTCTATCTGTATTTATCACTAGGGGAAGGTTGTGTAATACAAAGGTAGCCTTGTTGACTACTACATCGATGTACTAACAATGAAGTGATTATTTTTGTTGAGGAAAGTGATAACAGAGAATGTACATAGCGATGAATGATAGAAATGATGTTAAATCGATGCATGAATTGATCAATAATTTATTTCTCTGCATAATGCATAGAGGCATACCTGGGAATATCGCGTAGTAGTTGACGTCGACTAGCTGGTATGTAGCTCGTCTCTCGCTATAGAATAGAGAATGTATTATGATTTCAACTCGAATGATACCATCTTTGGTCTAGCCATTCCAGCGCTGGCATCGCTATTGGCTATAGCGTTGATAAAGGTTCTCATTCTGCAAACAAATTGCAGCCGATGGGGGATAGTTCGGCCAGAACTAGCTAGCGTGAGTCACAGCTTATAGTGTTTTGTGGTGTCAACTTAGAGGATGCGTATGATTGGCATATGGCACCTGTCTGTGGATGCCATCACCTGCACAGAGTAATCAGGCTACTTACTCAGGCAGTGTTGGTGTGGGATTATAAAGAATTAAACGTATAATAATAATAAACTTTTTGTAGTGTTTTTATCCTTGCTTGAAATATTTCCTTTGAAAGTTGAAGGCTTGTTTTTTTTATAATAATTGAGAGTTTATTGTTATCTTGATGAATGCGATGTCAAGCATGGTGCATCGCGGGGAGATTATCTTTAGATCATTTCCTTCATCCTTCATTCCTCGTTGCGTATGATCTAATTTATGCTCGCTCTCTTTACATATTCTTCTATCGTTGACTATTAGTGGTTTTCTTTTCTACAGACAATAAAGTTTTTTGACGTCTGCTATAATACGTTTGTTTTTCAACAATTTCAGTGGCTAGTTTGTTGCACTTAGTAAACCATTGAGCTGGTAGAACTTGTTAGTAAATAGCAAGGACGTTGTATAGCGCGGAAGGGTCACTCTAAGGTGATGAACAATGGGAGGGCAGGACAATAAAACTACCTGGGCTATTTAAGGTGAACCCTCCGACATAGTAAACAAATAGATTGTTCACTCAATTTTTTTTACGTTAGATTTAGGGCGTTGCGCTGATCGGTAGAAAATGAAAAGTAAATGTGGTGAGACGAAACTGTGGTTGTGTGGTTTGCATCAGCCGGTGGGTGCAGCTGTTTGGATTCAATTGCAATGTACATACTTGGGTGTAGTCATACGGACTAGGCTAGAAACTATTTCACTTGAATACCTGCTTCCTTTGTGTTAATTACTATTTTGTTTAAAGTTTAACTTCAGTTTTTTCTGCTGGTTTCCCCAATTTGCGTGTGAACATTTTGGAAAAAATTGTTGGCGTATACTGCATGTATATTTGCTGATGTCTAATCGTCGGGTTCAAACAAAGGGCATTCATCTCGCTGAATATGCAAAATTATATGAAATGTTATAATATTACAACATTTAGGTATTATTATAATAATATTCTTCCCGTTCTCAATGGATTCCTGTCAGAATTGTTTTCATTTATTGCAACCATAGTTGTTAAAACTAAAACAATTAACTCTAAGATTAATCAAGAGTTTCTCAATGTTACATTTGCTGAATTGAAAATTTTTGTTATGGAACTTTTGTCTGTTGATGACTTCTAAAAAGTGCTGTTAGTTGTTTTACTAGCTTACAAGATGCGGGGAGGGGTGGAGAACAGCATTTGGTGAGATGTTTTGCTAGCTAGTTTAGTTGGTTTATGTATTCGCATGCAGTGTTACAGATAGAAGTTGATGGCAGAGTGGCTAGTAAATGTCTTTATCTGCAAAGTTTTCTTGCAGATTCTCTCAAGCACTAAATAATCTCTGCCCCTTCCCTTCCCATGTTCTGCTTTACAACGTGTCTCCGTTGTTTCATTTGATGTGTTCATTTTAGAATAACAAGTTTGTGACGAAAGCCGATTTGGAAAAGGAGTTGACAGAGTTGGAGAAGAATGAGAAACGGTCAGAGGAGCGGATGAACCTCAGCATTGACGTCAAGGTAGACATTAGAGCGGATAATATGATCAACAGTTAGAGCTCTTTGTGACTGGACATTGTGTCTGTGATGTGTACTGTACCAAACGGCCCTTTTTATCTTATGCAATAATGGCGGGCACAGTTGGTGCAAGCACCTGACATCAAATGTCAATTAATCACAGATTCTTTGTGTTTTATCCTCATTTTACATGCTGGCTGAAAGATAAGTGCGTTGAATAACTAAATATGTATCATGCATGTCACCTAACCACTCTGGCCTGTTCTTGACCCGACTACTTATATCCGACATTCTTGCTCTTTCTCTCTGCCAAGCGCTTTCTCTCATCTCAACCCGGTTTTGTTAGATTTGCATTTTTTTTTTATTCTGTAAAAAATGTTCATAATTGACCAACATTTTGATTTGCCATTAAAATTCAATGATTTTTTACAAATAATTTATTCACAAGTTAAATTGTCAAGTTGCATAAACGCGGATGTGATTCAGTGGATGTCGTTGTTTGTAGCCGGCCAGTCATAGTAATGAAGAGCTACTCTCCCCCGAAGTGGTGCACACTAATGCTGCACCATCCAACATTCAAGGTATACTTAAGAGAACTGTATCGGAGTCAAGTGCAGACGATTTACAAAATAGCCATGGAGACAGTTCGCTCTCGGTATCCTCCTCAGCTAGCAACTCCGTGTCCCCCACAGATTTGCCGTCACCCCGTGAGGTATGCCAACATTTTTATTTTGATTGTTCCTGGTTCTAATGTTGAAATATTGCCCAGTTCTATTAAAAAAAAATTAAATTTTTTATCATTTACGAAACACATTGTTGCATTCGTGTGACGGCCGCTACCAACTGTGCTGTTACGTGGTAGAGATAATAGGTGACCCGCTTGGCTTGTCCTCGGCGTGTCTCTTAATATGTCTGTATTCTAAGGCTAACAAAGTCAAAAGGTTAAACCATGGTAGTTGCGATTATATATTACACACACAATAATTTACTCACCCATCAATTCGTAACTCATAAATGGCCATCAAGTCTGCCGCGGAGCTTAACAAAGATTACAAGGTGACTCCAGGGGCACATGTGTTTGTAATCATTTAGGTGGGAGAAAGAAACTGTCCTTCAACTGTTCGGCCAATTGCGGTGGGTGAACCAATGTTAGTTTGTTTACTGTGGAAAGTTTTATTGCTTGTTACTGGTTGTGTTTGTTGACCTGATGTTATCCACACATGACCACTATAATCAAATCAATGATAGCTCCTTTCACTCGTTGTCAGGTAACACCTCACAACTGTGGTTAGTAACTACTGCCTGAGCAACCAGCCCGTCAATGATCTCTCTTTTTGTAGCGAAAGAAATCAGTTTCTTTCAACGATAAAGTGGAAGAAACCAAATTTAAGTCAAAAGACTCGGTTTGTCAGATGCATAAGGCGCTTGTGAACAGACGTAAGAAGCAGCGTCAAAGACAGAACCGAAGGGAAGAAAACCTAGAGCGTAGGAGGAGGAACAGCAGCACGGAGAACAACAGCAGCAGCGAGGAAGGCAACAAGGTTAGAGCGCAAGCACTCTATGCTTTTACTTCCTTCTTTACTTCTCAGCTCTATTGGGTGTTTATCAACTCAATATAAGCCAGTGAGCCGGCTAATTCCGGATACCGTTATTTTGGCAGCTGGCTTCAATCATCGCTGCTGAAACTGGCCAGTTTTCAAACTTGTTGCACGCTTGACTTGAAATTTTTTGCCACCAATGTCAACATTCATTGCAGGTGGTTGCACTTGTGAATAAGCCAGTTGGAAGTGTTCCTAAACGTTGAATGTTAGTTGTCAGTCTGCCGAACAGAAATGTAGATATATTTTTATGACTGGCTACAAAAACATTGTGTCTGCATGATAGAAAGTAGAAATGAACAATCGAGTTTCATTTATTATTTTACATGCAATTATTTATTTTTTGTAGAAGAAAGGTAGGAGAAGACGCCACAGTAGCAGCACCAGTGATGATGGTAACCTAAGTCCTCGTGTTATGTCCAATAACCTGCCAGCAGATTCATCAGCCGAACATGCAAACCACGATGAGCAGTGTACATGTGACCATGAGGATGGGGATACTGAGAGGCCTTCTTCTGGTGATGCGGCAGAACCTGGTCTATTCGTTGGTGAAATTACAACACAGGAAAGTGACCCATTAGACACGCAAGGAGACAGCAATCCAGCAAAAGAACAAGATGTTCTTAACTCGGACGATGATGAAGAAGATGAAGCTGATGAGGAGTCGGCAGGCAAGTCCGGTGGTGTTACGAATTGGTCAGAGACGTCTCAGTTTGTTGAAAAGACTAAATGTGCGTTCAACTTCAACAATTCTGTTATGTTCGACCTAGATGAATGAGTCCTCACTGTTCACTGGCAAACTTGCATTGTGCGTTTGACAAATTCTGTTGTGCGAGCAATTTTTTTTATATTTCAACCCTTAGCGTTGAATGCTCATTTTTTCTGTTTTACCGATATAGTTTTTTGGTGTTTTATGATATCATGTTGATGATTAGTTCTAATTTTACCATAGCAGCTCATGCTAGTTCTATAAACATTTTTTGTTATAATATTCCTCATGGCCTACAGGACCTGTTTGTCCATCGTCAACATTTAGACTTTTCATTAATGGGATTTATCCTCTCGTACGATCTCCAAGTTATATTGTCTTAAAAAAAATAAATGAAATTACAAATGAAGAAAATCTAGTGGTTGTGTTTGTCGCAGTTAGATTATCATGTAGTAAATAATCATTTGAGACACGTTTATAGGTGATTCAGCATTTTTTATAATTAAAATTATAAATAACAGTCACACAAAATATCATAATCCTGTGAAATGTGCATATTTTATACATAACGAAAAATGTAACATAACAATATTTACAATGTAAAAAAAAGGAAGTAAAAAATGATAAATGTAGGCATTTGATCTGTCAGTGCTATTAATGAAGTCAGTTCACAGTTACGCGCTGACTTTTCTGAAGCCTTCGGTAAATTGTAGAGGTAGTCCATTGGTGGGTAATTGTACTGGAAAATGTGTAGATCTAGTGTTTGTGTCGATGAGCTCCCACTGGCAACCCCTTACTACTTGACACAAAAAGATCTGTGTGAAAGCAACTATATATTTTTCCCCTATGCAGCTTCTTATACCATTACCACCGAATGGAATATAACTGTCACTTTGCTTGTTATTCTCCCATCTGTCAGGATCAAATGTGCTTGCCTGCTTAAAGTTCTCTTCTGCCTCGTGTTGATCACGGATGCTATACAGTACTGTCCATCCCTTGGGAATCTGGTAGCCCTGCAAGAACGATTCATATGTCAGTATTTGTTTTCATATACTGAGGAAACGAAAAATATATTTGAGAGATCGAATCCTTTTTAAGCGTCAAAACGTCTTACCTCAAGCTCAAAAGATTTAAGGACCTGTCGGAATCCACCTCCATATGGTGGGGCATGTCTGAGCAGTTCTTTACAGACTTGTTGTAAATATGGTAGTTCTGTTAGGTCAGCTGTGCTGATTTGACCTCCTTGTAACAAGTTGGAACCTTCCAGTTCTTTGGCCATTTTATCAACAACCTCCGGGTGCCTGGCTAGCTCGAGGAATGTTGAGCAACAAAGTGAACTCATGCCTGTTAAAAAAAAATGACGTTAACATAATTTAGTCTTTGTTGATTTATGACAAGTTTGTTTAATTGTCAATAATATTGTTTTGAACATTCTAAATGTAAGAGAAAATGAAGAACTTTCAATGACAAATAATTTATCGTATGCAGTAATTTTTCTCAGTCTTTTTGTAACATTATGAGTTTTGATTGCGACATTGATGATTATTTGAGATCAGAGCTATCGCAAACATCGACGTACCATGATAAGCTGAGAAGAGCATTTCAATGATTGTGTCTTTTATTTCGTCAATGGTGAGGCTGCCATCATTTAGTTGCTCTCTGAGAATGGAAACAGCATCCATAGTGCATTTGCTGTCATCATGTTGTTTTGTTATGATGTCTTCTAATGTCTTCAACAGCTGTTTCCTAGCCTTCATTGCCTAAAAAGGTACAAATCTAGGTTAAACAGTTTTCCAGGAAAGTGAGTGTCAAAGTTCATTCCCTGTCTCAGTAGCATATGCCGCGACAGCTGATAGTAGAAGCTTTGCTCTGGAGTAAAATATAACTAGTTTTTAAATAATTACCTTGTGGTAGCCAAATCCTGGCACATCGATAGCCAAAGTGAAAAAGTTGTCAACCATTATCTCCATGTTAGACATCATGGAAGTCATTTGAGATTGAGAGAAATTGCATCCAAGCAGCATGTTAGCTGTTGTCTCAAATGCTAGTCGTCTGCTTTCTGCCAAGGCCATCACCTGCCCTTTTTCACACCAGCTCTTGATATGCCTCGAAATTATCATCTCCATTCCAGCGGTGTAACCTTCAATCACAAGTGAAAATCTAAAAGTCTTTCACGAGAGCTTCATCCTTCATGACTACATGCTGTGGATCATTGACAAAACTCCAACCAGCAATAATAAGTATTATTCCCTTTTACCTACCATTAATAGCCGAGTTGGTAAAAGCTTTCATCACGGCAGCACGTCTTGCAGAATGCAGTTTTCTGGTTGAAGTAACAAGTCCTCCGCGGCCCATGATATCTTTGACTGATGTTGGCCAAGCCATGGTAACCAATGTTTCTTCATTCTTTAGCACTTTACGTATGTTCTCATTTCCCCAAACTCTTATTGTAGGTTTACCGAGCACATGTGTCTTGTACACATGCCCATACTTTTCACGTCGGTTTCGGTAGAAATCAAACCCCTACAAGTTGAGAAATCAATGTTAACTCTACCAAATAAGCTCAAAAGCAGGAATTGGTTATTACAATATTACCACTAAGTGCAAAAGTTTCGCATGTTGCAAAATAATAAATCCAACAAACAGTTCATTGTATAAAACCAATAACAGGATTTCAGAGTAGTGAATAAATACCTGAAAGATCATGCCGATGGTCTCACCAACAAAAGGATAACCAACGGTACCAGGTGGTAGGGGCAAACTGCTGCTCATATCTCTGGTGCTGTTCACATAGTATTTCCACAGCGATATGGCAAACAAACCCAATGTGACTGGCACAAGAAATTGCAGCGCATAGTGCAGTCCGACTGTTAAAGTCTCAACATCCTGTAATAAAAATTTAAAATCAACATGAGCAAACATTTCTGATAAATATCTCTGCTGTCTATTGTCTAAAACATGGAAACTCTCAATCCTTATTATTTATTAATTATTGTGATTAAAACGCAAGTTGTATTGCCGTATTGTATCAAGACTTAGACACTACCTACCATTTCAGTTTCTTTGCAACTTTGCAAGTCTATAATTTGCTGAATTCGTTTTATCAGTGAGAAGATTTTGCGAGTGAATGAAGTGTGAAATCAGCGAGTTGTATTTTATACTAATCGTTGCGTATATGCGAAAGCGTGATCAGTGAACCGTTTAGTCAACTTGCGAAATCTGCGTTATTATTGGTCGGCTTATCATGAACTGCTTCATCAACTTATTTCTGTCGTCCTTATTGATTAATGCGAAACCCTCGTGATTGATTGCAGATTACCAGTTCATACGCAGATGCTTACCAAATTGTTGAACTTTTGACATTGCATTTCAATTCGTGTCAAAGTTAGTCAGTTTCATCATTTTCTATTGTCCAGGGTCATTTCGCTAATCGGCTCCTTCCTACGATTCAAATTCACAAGCATTGTAGCTAATTTTGTGCAAATAGTTGCTAAATTTGTCTCAGGCATGGCATTATAGAAATTAATAATTTAGGGTATTGTGTGAAGCTGTACGCTTTCACGTCAAAGTATGTGAATTAAATGACCAATATTTCACCTCCTTTCATTGCACCCCACTCATTACCGTCACTCTTTCATTCCCAAAATATACTTTTGTATTGTGCAAATTGTACACGTCTGATATTAACCCTAAAAATAGACAAATCATCATTGACGATTGCATCATTACTTAAAATTGTAAACAAATATTGGTTACCATGGAAACATCAGACAAAAAATTATTTTTACATCAAGTGTACAACTTGGATGTATAATGATAAAAGGAATACAATTGAGCAAATCCTAATTCCTCACATAACAAGACTTGATTTGAGCTTTAACATAATACAAAGTGTACACGTTTTACAATTGGCCACAGAATGAGGCTAGATAATGAAGCCACAAGTATTTCTTGCAACATCCACCAACCGATCAGGCTCACGTGTCTCTTTTACAGCCAACAACCTTTCCTGTACTAACCACTACTAGTTTTCTTTGGACCATTTGGCCAAAGTTATCGAGTTGTTTGTCAACCAAATTTCCTCGTAACCTCAATACGACAGTCATGCTCTTGATTATGCAAATTCAGCGTTTGATATTGCAATGAGGCTTCAGAAATTTGGGCTCACTAATACTAATTTGTTTTAGCACTTTTCCCCCCCAAAGGGCTAATCAACTGGTTGTCAAAACACAGTAAAATTGGCCCAAAGCACCATTTTTTAATACAATTGTTTTGAGATTGCAAGTGCCTTGTTTCTTAGCCGTTGCAAAAAAATTTTTGCGTTGAGCTGCAGAGAAACCGGATCATCAATTCCGTACTCATTTACCACTAAACAGTGTTGGAAAGCATTGACTTTTGTCACACATAGTTCCACGGTCAGTTGTGTCAAATGCTCCGCATATTAGGAGTTTGTGACATCATTGCGACAGAAAAAAAATCTTTTGAAATAAGATTTTATTGAACACTGACATGCTATAATATTTAAGGCAAAAAAATTGAAATAGCACAGTGTTACATTTCATTTACGTCAGTGTACCCACTACTTGATGTTTCGCAGATAAGGCATAAACTTCTTTCAGTGAACAGATGAGAAACAACATTCACATTTTTATTATGTTCTTCTCCACTCTGACATGCAAGCAATTGCCAGTTTCTAAATTTTCGAAAGACAGTTTTGTCAGTATGTTTTGTTCATGCGAAGTATTGATAAGCTGACAACAGAGAACAGCGTTCAATTTGAGTATCAATACCTGTTTTTGCCAATAAAAACTCATCAAAAATCACCTGTTTAGTTCATTTTCTCACACCCCGCCAATTGCTTACGCAGCTGTATGTTTTTTCAATGACCATCTCAGATAAACTGCAGAAGTTTGTGTCCGTTTGTTGTTTGGTGGTTTTTCTAACTATTCAACACTTTTATGACGGGTCGCAAGGAATGCACTTGTTACTTCTCGAATATGCTAGAATCGCTGGGTCTCCTTCTATAGTTGTCAAGCACTGATGGAGCCACTAGTTTCCAGTGACCTTCACATTTCTCTGCTTATAGTAATAATAAATTATCAACTATTTTTGAATACATGATTGCTATGTCTAGGCAAACGACTGGGGTGGCCATTGACTATGCCACAATTCTTAGTCATTGCGATTGTGACACGCAATATTCAGTGCAATTCTGGAACATTTACCATAAAATATGGTGATTCTTAAAAATATGGAATGTAAACGGAGCGAGTGACTCATTGTTTGGATTGCTAAGGTCTCACTCTACGTAGTAGGCTATATTTAAATGTTAAATGTCAAATAAACGTCTTCATGACCATCAATCACAGTACCTTCAACAGTTTGAAATGTTCGGCATACTTTCACACCTTTGACATTGGGCTATTGCCAGATTATGCCCTTTGTCTGCGCCTGTTAATTATTATACACGCTAAAAAAAGAATTTGGTGCCAAAAGCTGCGGGTTATGTAATGATTAGATCTTTATAACAATGCAGTTCAATAACTTTCAATTTGTGTAGATCATACATCACATATGTGCAATCTTGATTTTATCAGTGACAACGTACATCGGAATTTGAATGTGCATCAGATGTTCATTTATTCAGTTTGTGTCTCACGGTGTCTTATAAAGTTGTGTTAACTCTCTTCACACGCTCTACAGTCTACTCACGGTCAAGTGCAGGTTATGTACTTTTTTATTTATTCGTGTTATTATATATTAAATAATATAAAACACAATTAGCATTTTGTTAAAAAAAACCAACGATCTTTCCTTGCCGAACTTCAAAATGAATCATAGTCAAGCCTCCAGCATGTATATTCTGGCACCAGGAAGTTGTTTGATGAAAAGCTTCTGTAGCTGAATTGATAAGCATAAAGGTGACACACAGGTTGTGGTGGGAATTTGTCGAATTGAAACATCTGCTTGGACAGTAAACGTTTGGGGAGGGCAGGCTAGTGTTTATGGTGGCGAAAATATCATTTGTGAGGCCATCTTAGTTTATATTACACCTGTCAAACAAACGCTAGTGCTCATCATATACCACAAACTTGCAGACTTTATTGAATTACATGTAAACATCATCAGAGGTGAAACTTGGGGTATGTTTGTCTACTGGGGATACGTTATCGTGTAAACACGAGCTGTTCACATCAGCTCTACTTTGTCTGTCTCACAATTAATTTGTCAAGATTAAATTTCATGACAGTAGAAAATTAAGTGATCCTGAAAGCAGTTAGTACAATAAGACTATGGAAAACAATAGACATGGTCAAAAGGTTAACTCTAGCTGATAAAGGAACAACATTAATTGATGAAAGCAGAGAATCATTCTACTGATATTTAAATCTTGTTATCCGTCACAAAATCTAATTGCACTCCCGGTGGCTGCTGTAAAAAATGGTATCCTGTATCGGCGTTGTTATGACAATAAATTTTAGCTTCTCAGAAATTTCGATGTAATTGTTTCACTTCAGCGGGTATCAAATAATTTGCTGTTTTCTCAGTTGTTTGTCTCGTTTGATACAAGGAATCAGCGATATGGCATGCGCGATGTCGCATACAACTAAAGTTCAGCTGTATCGGTTATCCATTTTGAAGTGGCTTTATGTTTACAGAATAGAACATTCTGGAATAGCTAATGTTGATATATATGGAACAATTCCGGCAGTGTCAAGGTCCAAGTATGATCCCAAGAGCTCTCTACCTGATGGGGTTATTATCCTAGTGATTAGGATTGGATAGCGTTATCTCTCTTTTTTATTGCTAGTTTTTTGCCTTTCAAAATACCGTCTTCTCATCTTCTACCATTTACGATAAATCGAGAATAAATAATTCTAAAAAAAAACTTAAAATACCAATATTCTACAATTTCTCGCAGATAAAACCGAAACAGTGTCCAGATTTTTATTTCCGCTCATGAATTCAAGTTACCAATTCATCTAATAAATAATAAAAGGTTTGTATATTTACCGAATCACCAAACAGCAAACGTTAATAATGCTTCTTGGATCATGATAACATATTGTTAAAAGACTTGACGTTATTTTTCTGTGATGCTTGCTGAACTGACTGAAAAATTTTGCAAAACTCGACAAAACAAGTGTTTACTATCGAATACCTGGCATACAAAGCTTCCTGAAATTGTTTATGAAATCAAGTGTATAATGAATAACTCTAAACAGTTTAGAGTTATTGCATTACAATATCTATTCCGGCGACCAGCTCATCTATAATAACAATAATCCAGAAAGTATGTAAAATGGGCTGTGGGTGATCATTGTGAATAGCTGGTTGTGGTTTTAGCAAGAATTTGTAATTTCTCTCTGGTGCTAGAGGACATTCCATTTAAGTGAATCCTTCAAACCACGTAAATAATCACACAGACATAGAAGAGTGCACAGCCCACAATATCTATAAACTCACCGATGTAATATGATTGGCGCAGGGTGGAAGTTTACCGCGACTAGTTAGCAATATTGATATAGTTTTTTACTTCCTGGTTAAACCCATGGCAAGTAAGCTGCAACACTTTCTAGTCAGCCGCAGTGGAACAACATCTATGAACGCAATAGTTTAAAGATGGCTGAAATGCGTGTTGTAATTTGATAATTTGGGTGAAGGTCAGAAGTATGATTCTAACAGCGTGATAAAATGTTTTTGAGCTGAGAACTCAAGCATCTCTTATTGATTAAAACAAGCTTTATCTATTTTTCCGTGAACAAATTGTAAAGCGTGGGACGGTGGCGGTATATGCGTCAAACTTATCTGTTTGTGAAATCCCCGTATTGGGTAAATATAAACTCCTACTGGAACCACTCAATAATCAAGATAAGCTGACTTTCCCGGTGTGAATTGCCAAAGTAAATACAAGCATAGTAACATCCATGAGATAGCAAAGAGCGCATCCGTTTTTTGGTCAAAAAAATAATAAAAGACATGATATGTTTTGGTAAAACTATTGTATAATACTAACATTACACAACCATGCATGCATGATGTGCTCAAAAAGTGGAAACGCAATGAGATTAAAGTCAAATGAAGCAGTAGTACATCAATTAACTTGACATTGACACCAACGTGTACATATCTCTGCATTAGTGTTTACCTTATGTCGACAAGTGGCCAAACACAAACGGAGGTCACGCGTAGTTCACAGCGACGTGGCAGGTAGCTCGCTGCGCTAGCTACTTGTTGTGCTAGCAGTGTGCCAGGCAAGGCATGCAGCTACATAATTTAATAAAAATGATTCAAATTGATTCCAGTTTTTTTCAAACATGATACATGTTTGTCTGACAAAAACAACTAGCCATTTTGTCATGTACGCATAGGACAATCTAAGGGAGAGAAGGAAAACAGTCAATGTACTACTTCATCACCCTTTTAATTATTTCATGACTGGATCACCAAAAAATAATAAATAAAAAAACCTATAAATTAATTATTTTGTTATCATATTTAAGCAGTTTGGTAAACATTTTGACTGCTTCAAAATGGTCAGCGTTTTTTTAAACAACTAAATTTTGTTGGGGCATCAAGATGGCGTAGGTTTTAGGTGCAGATGACTCCCGTGGTATATCTCATTTGGATATTGCTACCATTGAGGTTTTTTCAAAAGTTGACCAAAGTTCACAAGGGCACACCAGTTAGAGTCATCAATGCCCGTTTGGAGCTCCTCCATGAATAGTGATTATAATGGTAGACCAATCAGTATACAAAAAAAATTTGAACTTTATAGCCTGTTATGTAATATTGGCTTTGTCACTAGACTGGAGTCTTTATTGTTGTCTTTCATTCTGGTAGCAGATGTCTGCATTGATTAGCTGAAGGTGTGGATGAGGTTATTTAGCACATATCTGTAAACTCTCTATGATCCTTGACCTACATGTGGGCTACCTCTGGTGCATGCACTGTAGTCTACACCTACTGTGTATGTGCATCGGCCTGCATTGCATGTGGGTTGCACTCCAGACAATTACCAAATATTTAAGATACAATTCTAGTGCCTGGTAATTCACTTTGACAAAAGTAGACTTAGGCTTTTCTCATTTTTTTTTTATCGGCCGAGCTGTAACCGTTTGCCTAAGGTTTAAACTTTGTGCATTCTGTTTTTTCCCTTATTCTAAAATCTCACTACGCTTTCATTTTTGGTCTAACTCGCTATATGCTGGCAGGAAGCCAAGCATCAAACAAAATAATTAACTTTGTCTGCTAGAGTCTACTATTTGGCATTGGATGGAATCAAATTCTAAGAAACAGCCTCATCAATGTCTTTAAATGGACATTTGTTTGTACATAGCAGAGCGGGGTATAGCAAGAATTTTAATTATTTCCTTCACAAAAGCGCATATGACTGTTCCAAATAGTTGCTGTTGGCCCAAGGTCAGCTACAGGTCAAAATTAAAACTGATATAAATAATTATTATTAACAATAAAAAATATAATAATAAATGAATAGATAAATTAATGCCATTATTGTTATCGCTGAGAAATATAATAATAAATTATTATCATAAAATTGATTATGCCCGAGTTTTTATTTTATTTCAATATCAACCAATTAGTTTTTACTACCAAAGCAATTTATTCACAAAAATAAAAATAAACAGGTGGTTGACCTTTGGGTGCAATTCTGGTTATCTGCGTGTAGATGTAATCATCTGCGTATTGTGTATTACTCACATAGCCTGTGAGGTAACCATGTGTATTACTCACATAGCCTGTGAGGTAACAATGTGTATTACTCACATAGCCTGTGAGGTAACCATGTGTATTACTCACATAGCCTGTGAGGTAACAATGTGTATTACTCACATAGCCTGTGAGGTAACCATGTGATGTTTTGTTTATATCTTCACAAGATTTTAAATTTTCATAATCCTGCTTCATACGTAGGTTTGATTTTATTACTAAACAGTTAGCTGGGGTTATTGAAACAATCCAAGCAATGATACAGAAAGGGTTTACATTTTATTTGCCCTTAGGCTACACTGCTAAGCTGCGCAGTGAACTTTTGCTTCGAATGTTCAATTAGTGTCAGTTTAAACTTTTTAATCACATCCATACCTTTGACCGAACCCAGGTGTTTTTTAGAGTCACCCAAAGTTCATTCACGTGTTCTCTCCTTGCGTGATCAGAGGAAAATCCCAAATTGCGTTAGACGATGCAAAAACTGTGACAGTTATTTGTGGTTATATATTTAAGTATTTAATTCACATAAAAAACTACTAGATTTTGTGTCTTTGCAAGTATAATAACCTGAGTAGATGACAGCTTTTGTAAAAGTTTCTTCACTGGTACCGAGAGAATTTGTCAAAATGGTTAATTTTTTGAAAGATTAAATGTCTCTCTGGGCATCTCACACAGTTTGGCGTGATATCACCTATTACTGTGGAATATGGGGATACAAATGTTTGAAACAACTTGAGTGGTTGTTTTTGAAAAAGTTATTGATTTTGGTTGGTGAGCAATGATGTTTGAATCTTCCGAAAAATACCCGCATAGGAGATAGTTTTCAGCTCTATGTATACTTCAAGATGGAGTTTAAATTAAACTGCATCTTGTAATACAGATCCTTCTTTAGCATAATGTGCAGGTGATATGTTTGGGTGGGCGACTAATATTTATAAAGAGTTGTCTATCTTATCTTTTGCTTAAAGTATAACAACTCCAAAATTGTATAACAGGCAGCTCCAAATCTGGAGCTCAATATATGAATATCAGTAGTTTTGGTTAAGCTCTACTCTACTTAAGTTTCATGTCACATACTGTGTTAGCTCTGAAGATTTTGACTTTTTTCCAGGGAAAGTTGTCATGGAATTATACTAACTAGAGTGTTATGAAAGTAAAATAAAGTTATTATTATTTTATTATGATATGTGGCCATATGTAGATGTAGAATAAGGAAAAATAAGAATGTTGAAAAATCAACTCACATATGCAAACCACAACCCAACGGTATGAATAGTAACAGATACTTATAGTGTGGATAGGAGGTGAGCTGTTTGGAAGAATACTGGACTGATTGGCGAAAACCGGGATGTCGACAACCTGAATGGCGACAAAATTGGATTGAAGGGCGACGAAGTAAGTTCGGTTGGCGACGAATTTGATTAGTTGGTCGATTACATCACCTCGATATCAACAGAGTATTTTTAAACAACCACTAGTTTTTTTGGCAACAATACTGACTTCAAAATATACAGGGTAGGACAACTCACATTTTCAGTTCAATAATCTTTTTCTACAATCCATTAATATGGGAAAAAATTCATCAATCTCAACTAAAAATGCTCATAAAAGCTCAATGTAAGTATTGCATATGCACCAAAATATTATGTAAAAACTTATGATTTATATAAAGTAAACGGTATAAATGTACTATGTGGTGGGTGTGCGGTGTTATCCAGGGCTCTGGTGATACCATGAGGGTCCATGACAGTCATAATTGGAAAAATCATCTCTTGAATGCCATGAAGTTATCTAGACTGTCCAGTAACCAATAATATATTTGTGACATTTTGACAAATTGCCACCTTGACGGAGGTTATTCAAAATAAAATGAAGCAATCTTCTGCTGCTCTGTGGATTTCTAATCATCAGGTGACAAAATATGAGACTGGATCACAACGGTGAAAATATTTTTAATATAGTAGTAGTAATATATGAGCAGATCTCCCTACCAAGTGTTTTTTTGTGGTTCTGGTCTTGGGGGTTATGCAATGGGTTACGACGTTGGATGAATTCGCCGAGTTTATATTGTATTTCATTTGAGGGGTACTTGAGTGGCATTTGAGTGGCATTTAAGTGGCATTTGAGTTTTGATTATTTTTTTACTTGATTTGAACTCATATGGCAGCTAGATTTTGAATGTATGGCATTTAAGTTTTGATACTTTTTTCACATAATTTGAACTCATATGGCATCTTGAGAGAGAGGAGAGAGAAGACAGAGAGGAGAGAGGAGAGAGAAAGGAGAGAGGAGTTTTATCTACATTGAATAACTATATTGATCAAAAATGAAACATTTTATGATTATATACATTGATTACATAATAAGTAGGGAAAATCTTCCTATATAATATAGCTAGAGTCAGTAAATACTAAGTAATACAAAGCACTACAACTTGTAATGACAATCAATGTATACATACATATGGTATCTTGAGATAAAGAAAGAGAGAGAGGAGAGAGGGAGAGAGAGAGGAGAGAGGAAGAAAGAGAGGAGAGAGGAGAGAAGAGATATATCTACATTGAATAAATATATTGATCAAAAATGAATCATTATATGATTATATACATTTATTACATAATAAGTATGGAAAATCTTCCTATATAATATACCTTTACAATAATGTTTTTGATGTACTGATGTTTGGTAAAAAAACTACATTAGTTAAGTTTTAAATTCATATGAAAAAAATTTGTGTCAATTTAGTATCTACTCCCAGGACTGATACTTCCCCTAAAATAACCCATAAGGCTCAGCCTAAAAACAAGTTTTAGGGGGTGTTTTTGTGCAAGGTACAATAAAAATAACTGTGTTTGTATATATCTAGAGAGAGTGTTTAGAGGAGAGAGAGAGAGGAGACTTGAGCATAAATATTCCTGGTAAATTATTTATTTACAATATTATTTGTAATTATTAGTGAAAGAAATTATGAGCAAGGTACAATAAAAATAACTGTGTTTGTATATATCTAGAGAGAGTGTTTAGAGGAGAGAGAGAGAGGAGACTTGAGCATAAATATTCCTGGTAAATTATTTATTTACAATATTATTTGTAATTATTAGTGAAAGAAATTATGAAATACTGGCGAGTAATTAAGTAATTCAGTAAGGAAATTGGTTGGAAACGTAGTAATATTATTTAAATACAGCATTGCTTTGCAACAATGATTAATAAAAACAATTATGGACGTTGGTGAGTAATTAAGTAATCTAGTAAGGAAAACTGATTGAAAATCACGGTAATATTTGGTAAAAGATACTTGCAACATGTTTTATCAGCGAAAAAATCAAACAATTTTCAAATGTTTACGAGTAACTAAGCGATTTGGTATGAAAAACCAACTGAAACACGCATTTCAAATATTTACGCGTAACTAAGTGATTCAGTAGGAAAAACCAACTGAAACGCGCAATATCCGTTTTTGAAATATTTACGATAAACACAATTGGGATATTACTGTTATCAAAGAAATCAAGCGAGTATCAAATGTTTACGAGTAACTAAGCGTTTAAGTTGAAAAAAATTGATTGAGATCGTGTGACATCCGTTACAAAATATTTTACGTCAAGTTACCAACGAGAAAATAAATATTTCTTAGAATATCCGCTATAGCGAGTTACGATAATTTTTACGCACCTTGAAGGTTTTCAGTCCATTTTCAGTCAGATCAAAATTTATGCGAGACGTTTTAGGTATTATTTCAGTCGACGTAATGTTACCAGTTCATTTTTAAAAAGTAATTAATTATAATATAACGCAAGTGCCCCGCAAGTGTCATTTTACTAATAAACTCATTCCAGAAAAGACATTAATCATCATCTCGCTTAATCCTATATGTTTTGATCTTTTTAATATCAAGTGTGTCGCTCGAGAAAAGTCATTAGTTACACCTAAGCACTATTTATTATCATGCTATTTCTATTTAAAACAAAAACAACAAACATCCATAGATGATGGAATTATAGGTCGAATTCAACCTAAAAAGGAAGAGAACTTGATTGCATCTATCTCCTGTTTTTTATTGTTTCATTACATATTAGTTAATATAGATACAGCCTTCCACCAAAACGGATTTGTGGTTTTACTTTTAATCCTAGTTATCTCCGCTATCGTCTAAAAAACATGAGCAAAGCATGACTTTATCCACTTGTTTTATTAGTTAGACTGTTACTTTTTTTAAAATATCTCATTGTTTTTTGTGTGAAATACAAATAATATATCAACATACATAGTATATTTTCTATTTTTAGGAAGCTGTTTTGTCTAATAAATCAAGAGTTATATGTTACATATACATATTTAAATGCTATCAGATATCTTTAAAGTGTTTATTACATTTTTAACTCATACTTAATGTTGTAAACTATAATTGGAGCTCTCACATTTTAATTTACTGTCTGATGATATAAAGATGGAGCTACACTACATCATTGTTTTGCTGATGATGTGTCTATATGATTGTTTGTGGTAGTGTGTGTTATAGTAGAGTATATCAATAAACTGCAATTGAACTAGTTATTAAATGCTATCAGTACCTGTAAAGTATTTTATTACATTCCGAACTCATACTTAATGGTGTAAACTATAATTGAAGCTCTCACATATTAATTTACTGTCTGATGATATAAAGATGGAACTACACCGCATCATTGTTTTGCTGTTGATGTGTCTATATGAAAATTGTTGCTATAAAAATATGTTTGAAGGATGTGAGTTGTCATTCAAATGAAATGTAAGTTTCATCCTAGCTAGTTATATTTAAAAGAGGTTGTAAAATTTGTTTATCCAACGCTCTACATTCAAAAATTTTAGCTAGATGGAAAGACAGTTTACAGGGGTGTTTGTGGTGGTTAAGCTTATTAAACTATTTAATCTCTATCTTCCTATTTTTTTTAACCAACTTCCTAATCGTCTTCCACTTTTTTAAAAAACAATATCATTTATCATAGTAATAATCAGAAAATCAGTCTACAAATTAATCTTGATAAATGACTTCAATGTTTTGTATATAAGAGAAACTATTTTTTTAAACAGTATCAGTTTTCATTTATACTTCATTCTAAGTATTACTCTGCAAAACAACAATGGCTAGCAATATCCCTACAACAAATGAGTAAGTTATTTATACTATCTTTTACAATTTTGTTGCAGTTACATTTATAAATTTATACAAATGTATATATATATATATTACTTGTAGGTCTACATCCTCAAATGATGCATTAGAACTAAATATAGACGAAATAGATTTCAGTGCCATGTAAGTATATTATTGAAACTTTATTATTCAACTGTATTATATAGAGTTTTTAATTAATCACAATCTTGATTTATTGCTTTATTAAGCTCTACCGATGATGAAACAATGAGGTGGTTGGAAGAATGTTTTAAGGAAACGGAGAAGCCAAAAAAGACCAAGCCTACCACGCACATTGCTATGAGTAAGTATTTTTCTGTATTATGAAAAATGTAAATTTTTCTGTAGGTAAAATAATAACGACTCTACATTTACTACGTTATTTTTGTAGAGAAAACATCTACACGATTCATTGCAAGCGCATGCTATGTAGGGAAAGATGAATCATTTCTCTCCTATGATCGCCACACATTTGAATGTAAGTATGATAAAAATATTATTTACTACATACTCATTCAATTTTAATAAATTTTTTCAAAAACTAACATAATTACATTCATATTTTCTATTTTAGTTCAAGCAGAGAACCTGCAGCTAGAGCAGTACAGAAGGAGCAGTGTTATAGATGGAGAGATAAAAGATGATAAGGAGTGCTTCAAGTGTAAGTGATATGCGTTATCTTTATATACATATACCATACTCAAGACAGTTATCTATATATATATAATGAGAATTTGTTTATTTTGCTTGTAGATATCGATAACAAAAACACAAGCTATTTTCTTTCAGTGCTTTCGTTGTTATTGATATCGTATTGTACAAAGACTCTGAGCGAAGCACTGAAAGAAAAAAAAGACAGTATTTCGTGTATATTTTGTGGTAAGAAGTTTAAATTAGGGAAGATGCATGAGCCTGGCCGAGTTCTTTCAAGACATTTTTTTGCTCACTTGTTTATTTTTTATTGTTTATGCGGAAAATCACATACAACTTTGAGAGAACTCCAGCAACATACTTGTATTTTGAAAACTAAAATGTTTTTTGTTGTTGATATTGCTAGTTATGATAATTTTGTTTTATTTATTAATAAAAAATATTCTGAGTTAGTTATGAACATTACTTTTCCCAAAAATTTTATGTTAGTATATCTCTATCCAATAGAAGGTTATTTTTCTGGAAACATCGATTTAGATTTTGAGGGATTAGGGTGTAAATGGTTGGCAATAGCTAAAAAACCGGTTGCTGGAGATCAAAAGCTTTTACTTAAAACCCAGCGTAAAAAAATGAGAGCACTTATATCTTCAGATTCTGATTTTTCAGAAACTGAAGAAAGTAATAATGACTTAATTTCTGTTGCTAGTTCACAGTGCAGTCCAAAAACCAGTGTTTTAGAATCTAATACAACAGATAACCCACAAACTCAAGTAGATTTAAAACAAAGCCAAAAGATTGATATAACTTCACTTAAATTAATTTTGAATATAAAAGATGGACTGAAAAAAAAGGGTTTTAATGATTGTGTTAAATTGAAATTAGCGTCTATTAGACAGAAAATGCAAAAAAATTCAGATTTTTCTCAAGAAGAAATTCTTGTATTAACTGCACTCTTAGGTGAGTTTTAAAATTTTTATTTCACTATATTTTTTATTATTATCATGGCTCTGGAATAGGTTTTATGCAACTATCCTATTTTATAATTTCTTACCACAAAATATATAGTTAATAGGATGTTTTTTTATAAATACTCTCTATATATATTATATATACAGACAATAGTCTGTGTTTTTTATGAATACTTTATTCATATGTATACACTTCATGTAGAATTGTTCTGTCATTAGTTTACCTAATGCATTATTTTTATTTGTTTTGTGGTTGAGAACTCCATACGCTTCATTCTTACTGTATTACTTTGCATAATATTACAAAATAAATATTACATCAACTACCTTCAAACTGCATCCAAGTGATGAAACAGTAAATTTCACATCTGTATTACTGAATCTATAGCATTGTTATGAAAAAGACTATAATTACTTAATTATTATGTGATATCGTGACAAACTATCAACACCCAATTCACAAAACTGTAAAACCTAAAGTATAATGCTTGTGGTTGTAAAAAGTCTTCTACTGTTTTGGTTTCTCAAACAAATTATAAAACATTTTTCACAATTTTTTTTGTGCAAAAGCGGAGTTGTCTTACCATTTTGACACAATGTGCCGACAACTTTTACATATTTTTTCAAAAACGAAGTTTAGAAATTATAAATGGGAGTTGTCTTAACATTTTTGAAAAATGAGACGATAACTTGAAATATTTATTTTTGTGTCGGAACATTGAAATTTTGTAACATTTTAGAGTTGTAACCCCGAAAGTTTTACAAATTGGCTAAATTACTAATGTTAAATATGAATAAAATACTTTATTACACTAAATATATACAAATTATTGCACAATACAAATAATATATAATTTAATGTTCATGAGTTGTTGCTGATAGATTTGGCGAGCCGACGGTCATTCACTTGTACACGTATTCTATCTAAAAGCATACATAGATGTCGTTATAACAACTACGTTATACTATGGTGAAAAAATACGGCTATTAGTAGTTACTTATTACTAGTGAAGATTAACATACCTTAATTAAATTTCCGATATTGAAATCCTGCTAGCTTCGCTTGAAATGTGATTGTCATCTTCATTGCTTTTCTCACTATCATTGTTGACAACTTCATCTTTTTCCTCAAATTTTTTGTTTTCAGAGCCATCATCCGTCATATTATCATCTTCTTCATCAGTATAAGCATCAATGTTATCATCGTCATCATCATCATCATCATCATCATCAGCAGCATCATCAGCAGCAACATCATCATCATAACTTTTCATCAGCTCAGCATCATCAAATAGAGAAAGTCTGAAAGCTATTCCTTCTTTTTCACTTGAAGTAGATAGAAGCATCAAAGCTTCTTCAACACTCAGAATCGTGAGAATGTGTTTCTTTGTGCCGCTTTCAGTTGTCATCGTACTTTTATAGTGGATCATACCACATTCATGATTTTTGATCTTCAAAACGTTCTCAGGAGGGACAACAATCTTCCCAGTCATCAAAGATCCGTCATTCATCATGTATCTGTAAGTGACAGTGTGAGTGATACGTAAAGGTGATGTATCTTGTTTTCGTTTTCGCTGCTTCGACTTCAAATTTTTCCAAACTGAAAGTCTAGTGAATGTCAGAAGAGTGTTGACAGGAATATTATCGAAAGTGATAATATCAAAGTATGCTTGCAACTGTTTCAATGATTTTTTTCTCAAGATTTTGGCTATAACTCGTTGTTTTAGCCCTTGATGATGATTATCTCCTACAATACGCAGATCGGGTTGATTTTCTTCTAGCTTTCCCATGTACACTAGGATTTGTGAAGAGCCGGGATCAAGTTCCTGTAGCTCCACCGTAAGTTCTTTGTCAATCAGTGACTTGACTCGAATTCGATGATTGTTTTTTAAAACATATTCATAGTCCAATATACCATAATCTTCAACGTAATTAACATCGAAAACCTCCAATATCGTAGGAATTGGTAAATCCAACAAACTCACAAAATTTCCGATTTCCAACATTCCTTTCTGCATAGCTCCTGTCATTATTCCAGCCATCTCGAGCAATTCAAACTCTCTAAGTTTGTTTACGGTATTATTCTTGCTGTTGCTGAATAAAAAGGAAATTGAAGCTCGAGATAATGTCACTGTCGGTTTTTTGATATCCTCCGTTCGTTTGACTTCACTGTTCTCATGCAGATATGTGTAGTCCGGTGTGGGACTCAAAGGAGAGGCAGCTGAAACTACATGATGTTTCATTGCTATATCAGCATGAGTATTGGTGTTTGAGCGAGAAGATGTATCATTAAAGGTGTTAGGATTGGATCTTTTATCATCAATGTGAATGCCATTGGTGGTGGAAATGATGGTTGTAGTGGAAATAGCGTTAGTGTTGTTGGTAGCTGTGGTTGGTTCAATATGGAGCTTAGGAAGTGCTTTGGAGTGTGATGTCATCATACCTGCAAAAAGTAAAAGAACTTAGTTTAATGATGTAAATATACTGAAATTATTGTTTTATTAAAAGATTGTTTTTAAAAACTAAGATTCAAAAACCTAGATGTTTCAATTAATTAAAAACAAATAATTATTTTAGTGCTTCTTACCTTGTTGCTCTCCTAATAGCTGTAGTAGATGTTGCTCCTCTGTTAGTCGCTGTAGAACTGGATGCTTTCTGTGTGAAAACGATGGCTCTTATATAGCTAAAGTTGTACCCTATGAACACCATCTCGTGTCAATCTCTATGAATCAACATTTGTTCACGCGAAGGAAAGTCAATGCTTTCGCGGGAATAAATGAATTATTTTCACGCGAATACAAACCAATGCTTTCGCGGGAATAAATAAGCTATTTTCACGCGAATGGAAACCGTTGCTTTCGCGGGAATAAATAATTTATTTTCACGCGAATAGAAACCAATGCTTTCGCGGGAATAAATAATTTATTTTCACGCGAATAGAAACCAATTCTTTCGCGGGAATAAATACTTTATTTTCGCGCGAATACAAACCGTTGCTTTCGCGGGAATAAATAATTTATTTTCACGCGAATACAAACCGTTGCTTTCGCGGGAATAAACAATTTATTTTCACGCGAATAGAAACCAATGCTTTCGCGGGAATAAATATTTTATTTTCCCGCGAAAGCAACGGTTTCCATTCGCGTGAAAATAAAGTATTTATTCCCGCGACAACATTGACTTTCATCCGCGGGAAATAAAATTATTTATTCCCGCGAAAGAATTGGTTTCTATTCGCGTGAAAATAAATTATTTATTCCCGCGAAAGCAACGGTTTGTATTCGCGTGAAAATAAAGTATTTATTCCCGCGACAACATTGACTTTCATCCGCGGGAAATAAAATCATTTATTCCCGCGAAAGAATTGGTTTCTATTCGCGTGAAAATAAATTATTTATTCCCGCGAAAGCATTGGTTTCTATTCGCGTGAAAATAAATTATTTATTCTCGCGAAAGCAACGGTTTCCATTCGCGTGAAAATAGCTTATTTATTCCCGCGAAAGCATTGGTTTGTATTCGCGTGAAAATTATTTATTTATTCCCGCGAAAGCATTGACTTTCCTTCGCGTGAACAAATGTTGATTCATAGAGATTGACACGAGATGGTGTTCATAGGGTTTAATCAGTACAACTTTAGCTATATAAGAGCCATAGTTTTCACACAGAAAGCATCCAGTTCTACAACGGCTATCAGAGAAGCAACATCTACTACAGCTATTAGAAGAGCATCAAGGTAAAAACTTAATAAATTACAGTTTTTACTCATATATTATTTATTATACTAAAACAACTGAACAAAATTAATCATCTGTTTTTTTTGTTTTTTTTCAGATTCAATGACAAAAAATGGAAATAGTTAACAACACAGAATCAGAAACTCAGCCTAAATCTTTGACTCAAGAGGACTTGATACTTCTACAAAACATATGCAATAAGAAAATTGAAGAGAGAGTGCGAATTATCTCAAACAATTGTAAATTCATACAGAAAGACTTGATAGAGCAGCTAAATAGTTTTCGAACTGAATCTTTTCTAACATTAAAGCTCTTAGGGAATGATGTTACATCAGACATTCAGAGATTACATTATGTATTACAACAACGACAATATCAACTACAACAGGTAAACACACCAATTTCTATCGAGTGTGCTCGTAAAGAACTTGCTCTAAAAAGAAGAAACATGCAGCGACAGTCCGCTCAAAGACAAGCTAGAAGGGTAAGGACTCAACAACGTAAGGCACGACAAGCTACAAAAACATCCGATTAACAGTCAATTTTTGATGATAAGGTAATAATTAATAAAAAAGTACTATTTAGTAAGAGTTTGTAGTTGTTTTAAATTTCTGTTTAACCATTCTATACTAATACATAACTTTTTATTTTAGTTCATTATGGAATCAAAAGTACATAGAACAGAAGTCTTCCTTCCTAAGTTTGTATTATTTAATATTTACTGACTATAGCTATATTGTATGAGATTTTCCCTACTTATTACACAATAAATGTATATATTCACATATTGTTTCATTTTTAATCACTGTATTTATTCAATGTAGATATATCTCCTCTCTCCTCTCTCCTCTCTCCTCTTTTTATCTCTCCTCTCTCTCAACATACTCTCTCCTCTACCAAATACTCCTCTCTCCTCTCTTGCAGTTATTTCCCAAATACTGTAGATTTTAACCATCTAGAGGTCTAATTTGGTGATTTTCCAACATATTTTATAGCATTTAATATACTTATTATGTAATAAATGTATATTATTCAATGTAAATGTAAATATATCCATAAATATGTACATAATTATCCATATATACATAAATGTATAAAAAACTAAAAAAAATCTCTCTCCTCTCTCTTCTCTCCTCTCTCATCTCTCCTCTCCCCTCTCTCCAAAGACTATGCATTGATTGTCATTACAAGTTGTAGTGCTCTGTATGACTACATTGTAAAGAAAAATACTATATATTGATTGTCATTACAAGTTGTAGTGCTCTGTACTACTTAGTATTTACTAACTCTAGCTATATTATACAAGAATATTTTCCTACTTATTATGTAATAAATGTGTATAATCATATATTGATTCAATGTAGTTATATCTCCTCATTCTTCTCTCCTCTCTCTCAAAATATCATATGAGTTTGAGTTATGTAAAATAATTATCAAAACTTGAATGCCATACATTCAAAATCTAGCTGCCATATGAGTTCAAATTAAGTAAAAAAATAATCAAAACTCAAATGCCACTTAAATGCCATTCAAACGCCACTCAAGTACCCCTCAAGTAAAATACAATATAAACTCGGCGAATTCATCCAACGTCGTAACCCATTGCCTCAACCCCAAGGTCTAATCCACAAAAAAACACTTGGTAGGGAGATCTGCTCATATATTACTACTTATAGTGATTGCAGTGTGATAGGGCAGATCATAGTATGTTTGTTTGATTTCCTGCTAATATTGTTTATTTTTTTGGTGCGAAAAAGTGCTCTGTGATTTCTGGACATTTGTTTTGCTTTCACAGATTTTAAAGCTCGCTTTACCCCCCCCCCCCTCCACTTGCCGGAGGGCTATTTAGCATACCTCCTGCACCAACCTTATGACAGCTACTCCCCCAACAACAGACTTGACATATAATCATTGTTAAAAATTTTTGTATCACTAACTACACCACTGCATATATGGTCATAAATCAAATTATGTAAATAGTAATCCAAAATATTAAAAGTGGTCGTTGTCTTTTCTTATTAGTGCAGACAACTCCCAATGTCATGTACTAAGGCAGTAATAATATTTATTTTATTCATTGCTCTGCTCAAAAGTAAGAGTAACATAAAATGATTGAATATTATAATACATCAAGTAATTTTGTCAAATAATTTATTTTCTTATCTTTCCATAGAATACATTTGATTTGCAAAAAAGCTAACTAAAACATAGTTGAAAAGTATACAGTGTAGTCAACTATCATTGGTGTAATGCTTCGTCGACATCCAATCTAGGCTAGTCGTCGATCCGGTCAATTTTGTCGACACGCAATCCAACTTTGTCGCCATTCAGGATGTCGACATTCCACCATTCGGCAATCAGTCCAGTTACCGTTTGGAAAGACATCCGCATCACAAAGCCTGTCATTGCACCATTTGACAATTTAGCCAGTGCTAGACTTATATAAGCCTGTGTCTCTATTACAACCTTTCTTTTAAAACATGGAGCCAACGCAAACTTTGACTGAAGAACTAATACTAACAGAGATTGCATTACCTTCAAAGTGCGTACGAGCTCAACCATACATCCAACGATAATAAATACCAACAATAAATCTAATAATTAACCTTAATTGCTTCTAGAATTGTAAACTAAATTAATTGTTTCATCGATAATGAAACACCTGCCCTCAGTGTCGATGTTTTATTAAGGCCACCCAGTATGTGGTGCTTTAGATTAGCTAATGGCCATTACTACTCAATATTGTATATCAATGAAAACAAAACAAGGAAAAAATGCTACAATGACGCCGTTTTTTATTTGATTGAAATTGTAATTCACTAACCAAATTGTCCATGGCTAACAGCACATGGTATGCAAAGGCTACAAACACCAGAGCAAGTGTTAGGTGCACGTTGCCAGAAGAAAACTTGCCTTCAGCATCTTTAAATATGATTCCAACCACTCTGATGGTTTTGTTTATCTCTTAATACCTATGATTATGAATATTGTTGGCATTTCTGAAGTTTCGCGTATGCGGAAAATTTTTTCTCTCTTAAATTTTAATTTGGAGATATAATTATTGCAATTCCAGGAAACAACTTTTTTTGTAAATGCTAGTAGTAGTAAGATATGAACAGTTCGAGTCACACACTAGTAACACTGTGTACTATGATTTCAATGCTTGTAGAATAAATTCCTGCAGTATATGAGAGCGGTTGTACAGATAACCCTGTAACAGCAGCGTTGTATCGTGTTATATATATTACTGCACGCTATGACATAACCAATGAGTAGTGATTGGTCATTGCTTGTTTCATTTGTCAACATTTGGATAAATAATAGCGGTTACACATCTTACAAACTTTTGTTTCACATGCAAACGCTTTACAAGGAATAACTTATAGGGACTGAGAACCCTTCTGGCATATTTCAGTGTATTCAAGTCAACAATATGGTTTGCAGCTCATTAATAAGCTGAAACAATTATATAACTTCATGATAAATATAAGAGAAATTAAAACACAACAACTATTAAAATAATTAGGATTGTTTGCAGAACCTGGAAAAATTCAATAATTTTCGTAACAAAAAATGTAATTTTCACAAAATATAATTACTGTGACAAAAACATTTTCGTATGGAATGTAGATAATTGATGTCATCACAATTGCTAGAAAAAATAAAACTGTCAATAGACAAGGAAGGCAATTTCTACAATAATACAGGTTACAAAACGATACCACAAACCTCTCATTTCTAGAGTCACTGTCGGGTAAAAGAATGGAGACAATGCACAATTTTATATGAGAGCAATTTTGATAAATTTGTCACAATATGACCATAAAACAAAACAATACCCTAAAAGATTCTTGATATTAATAAAAAAAATAAAGACATTGAATCTGCATCAGGCAACAATGAAATGGAAGTTACAATAAGGTACACTAGAGATCCATTATGGCTCTGGGCCGCAAAAAGTTATTACTTTCTTATAAAACTGAGGAATTCCTCTCGAGTTTTTGGGTCTTCTCTGAAGACCCCAAGCATGGTACTGGTTACACATTCAGTGCTGGTCTTCTGCACTCCTCTCATCACCATACACATGTGCCTATAAGGGAACAACAATGCATTGACAATGAAAGAGCGAAGAGCTAGTAGTAGTAGCTAGTAGATAGTTGCTACATCATGCAGCGCTCAAAGTTGCACTAGTAAAAGAGAACAGAGTTAACTAACAAAGGGAGATAACTCTAACTATTACTATTATTGAATGCCGCCACAAGCCTATGTCAGCTACTAATGTCTACTAATATCTACTACTGTCTACTACTGTTTACTAATGTCTACTAATGTCTACTAATGTCTACTACTGTCTACTAATGTCTATTACTGCAACCATCAAGAATCTTACAATAATCAACTAATAGTTTGATGGTGGAATAGACAATAAAGGAGAGACAACTACTAACTTGGCTTCTACTACCACACCGACACCAGCTGGTTGCACTGCATCAGTCACAGCATTAGCTATCTGTCGTGTCAATCGTTCCTGGATCTGCAGACGTCTGCTGAATATCTCTACGAGCCTGTAAGGTTAATATTAGATAAAAAATTCTAACTCCTAGCTGCAGGATGCTATACGCTGAAGATTATTGGTCAGTAAAGATAAACTAGCCAATGATAGGCTAAGAGATGCCAATATTTAAAACCAGTCACGCAAGGAAGAGGAAGCAAAGAGCCAATTGTAGACTTACCTAGCAATCTTACTTAGACCGAGAACCCTATTGTTTGGTAGATAGCCCACAGACACTTTGCCATAAATAGGTACAACATGATGTTCACACATGGAAAAGAATTCTATATCTTTGACTATCACCATCTCGTCTGTCTCTTCATTAAAGATGGCTCCATTTATCACATCTACAAACAATATATCACAAATTGCGTACTTGACTGAGCATTGCGTCACGGCCAATGGGGTTGATCTGCTATGCAAAAGGTGGATAACAAGTCTGTCGCAGAAAGCCACTCTAGTGAAATGTAAACAATAAATTTCAGAGTTGTCTTTTCATGAAAACAAGGAAGCATAACTCCTAATCAATATGTATCAATCTTGCAGTGGCAATACCTCCACTATACAGAAAGATCATGAAATCTGCAAGTTCATATAATAATTTGGTTTTTGAGTTCGTAGCTTACATCGTAGCTTACATGTTTATGTTGCTAGTTAGTTCCGGCAAAAATTGTTTACAAATTTCGATTTGTTCAAAACTATTTTAGCAGACACAAATCACGAAACTACAACGATTCTAAGCAATGCTTTTCATATAAAACCCTTGTAGCAGTGGAAAAGGTGTAAACAGTAGAATATGTAAATCAGATATTAGTATTGACTGCACTGCTGTCTAGCACTAGTTAATCACAGAGTCTAAACTAATTGCATTTCCGTGAAGTTGATTGTATATTATTGATCTGGCTAGAGAGTGGTAAGTGGCAGCCAACATCTATATACATGCATGCATTGGCTAACACCTGACAGCGTGTGACACGTCATTTATTTCATACAAAAAAGAGAAGTTTATGGATGTGTAAATAATATGACGAACCTTGAACATCTTCCTCGTAACCTTTAGTAAAAAACATAAAAGCTTTGGCTGCCCTTTCTGGTGTTTTAAGTAAACCTTCCCGATCAGGGTCTTCACCGATACTAATAATCATGGATCTAATAGCACTGCTTAGATCTGCTAGTCTCTTTCGTTCCTCCTCTTGCACTGCAGTCAGCTGCAATTAAACTAAAACTTCAAAATATTATTTGATAGAACAACAAATTTTTACGGATTGATATAAAATTTAAAAAATTACCACATCTTTGTTTTCTCTTGCTTCCTCATGCCTGTCGAGTCTCTCCGAGTCTGTTCGTCTTTTCGGTAGACTGGGAAATCCTCGAGAATCTAGTGAGCGAGATTCACTTTTAATATATGCTTCTTGCCGTTTAGACTTGACTGACTCGCTGTCTTGGGCAGCCATCTGCAGCAGGAATATCGTAATTGTGGAGAGGAAGCTAGGAACTCGACTTTATTGCAAGCCTGATTAAAACTTACTTATCCAATCAAGTGATTTTAAAAACAAAATATTAACTATTCGCAGTTAATAATATTAATGACTGCAGGCCATGCTGACGCTACTCATATGGTCTGTCGTATGAACCTTTGCACTTACTACGAAAATATTTGTAAGCAATTGAACTGCTGAAGGCTCGGCCACACTGGCGTGTTTGTTAACGAAATGTTATTCACTGTCATTCATCGTCAAACATTGAACCTGCCGTGAACATAAATAACCAGCAGCCAATGAATGAGCATTTGCAATTTTGTGCGAGTCCGTTGTTTCAATTATAAAAACAAAAATATCAACGTTTGAGTCGCTGTTCATCTTATTGCCCAATCACAGAGCAGAGACTTTTGAACAATTGTCATCGGTCGTCGTTTACGATCAACAGCTCCACCATCGACAAAAACACAGTCAACTACAAACAATCGCCAGCGCATGCACACATTTAATTCGTTTGTAGGTTTGTTGGAAAAACACGCTCCTGTAGGCGAGTGTGTGGTAAGATGTTTGATGCAGAGCTGAAAATCATTCTCTACTCAATGCTAATAGTCTGGCCACACGTAGCAGATTTGGTCACTAAATTGCTGGTTTAGGTCAAATGAGACGCAGGTGTGCAAACCCGTTTTTGGTTAGAACTCTGCTTACAATAAACCACTCTACGCATACTGGTATGTGTGGTAGTATCACCTTTTCATACAAACCAAACTTACGGAGTCTAGCAAATGTAAAACTAGTAAATATGGCCACTCATTACAGTTAACAGCTTTGTGAGAAGAAAACAATATCCGTCGAACAGTTACCAAGTACAACTAGAGAAATAATATAACACAATTTGGTGTTATTTGGTTTTTTAAACAAAAGCAGTTCAAAGAAGTTTCCACTTGAGCTCAGAACAGAGATGGTTGTCTTCATGACAGACATATTTGGGCTGGTGATCCCAGGCAGACACGACAAGATGCAGCAAATAGCACAAACAGTCTTTCTGTCTGCTTTAAAGAAGCTCAATCATATTGTCTGAGCCTTTTGGTTGTGCAAGTTGGGCGCAGCCATATATTAGAAGGGCCAAAATAAATTAAATACCATTCTAATATCCGTAAATATCAGCTTTAGGGACTATTTGATGGATCAATGTTTTACTGATGATGTTGCTTTACTTTTCAATAATACTTTGATCCTAGAATTCTAGAAGGATAAAAAGCTTAATAAACTTTGAAGAAAGAAAAGACAAGCCGCATAACATTGACTAGCGCATTACCAACTGTATCGCAGACTTTTTGGAACATTGGATAATGATTCAGCTGCCAGAATTATCTAGTAGCCTGCCAAAAGCTTAGTGTTAGAACCAACTGTTCATCTTGTTCAAACTCTGTCCTGCTGAGCCTCTGAGGCAACCCTATTTGGTGGACCTCATAAGCTCTAAGTTTGCATATGAAACCATATGCCTATGTTTACTGACCAAGCGCATCATACCATAAAAGTTTTCCGACCAAGTGGAACACCACACAAATCCAAATAACTAGCTTCAAGGTAACTGTGCGGGAGAATCACACCTTAGATCATTAGTTGCAAAGTAAACAAAATGCTGTACCACATGTGCCTCCTAATACGATATGAATCTGCACAAACCAAACACCACCATATTCTGTTGGCAAATATTGATCCAATTTTCGATCAAATTACTGAGCAACAAACAATATGGTCTGTATTGACATGGTTTGACCCAAGCTTAACCCAAATAGATACAGCAAAGTAAGCAATGCAAAGAAATTTCTAGACTGTATTACAGTATCAAAGCCGTATCAAGTACGCTTCATGAAGCGCTCAAGTCCCCAAGACTTTAGCACAAACTCTGTGGAACAAGCCCAGAACTATTTTTTTTATTGAAATGCAGGCAGCTGAAAGCAAGGTTTACCGGAAAAATCACAAACACATAGACTATTGAAACTTAAGAGTAGAAAATGACGCATCAATGAGTTTTATGCTAACTAGAATCCTTTCTCAAACTAAGAAACAACATGCAACTGTAGGCTTTGTATAAGATGTAACTGCTAAATGCAGGAACCATGTGTCTAGGTCACAAAAAACTACTGAGAGAGGAAAACCCGCATCAATTTAGGATGTTTTCTCTGCTTACTACAGCACTGTAATAGCTCCACGCACAAAATGTGCAACCCAAAAAAAATAGAAAATAAACTCAATGCTTGAAACAAATTGGTTTAAAAAAATGCCAGAGTAGAGTCCACTAATTATTAATATTAATAATAGGAGAATACACAATAATACCATTTCAATAATAATGTAAAATGTGATAAGGAGAATAAAATAGTATCAACTACTAACAATAATGTGCAGGAATTTGTGGTGACCTCTTACAGGACACACCATAGGTAGCACCACCCGCACTTACTACCCTGACCGTTTCAACCCTCAGGCTACAATCCGCCACCTCTTGCCAACAATGCGCAGTGGACAGGTCCGATCAGCAGCAGTTCCTTAGCATGACTGGCATAGGCTGACTGCTGATCGTCTTTGTCTGTTACTGGACAAGCTGAAAGAGGTGGCCTCCATCGCTTATTCCACTACTGCCGAGTCCACTCCGCAAGAATGGCTCTATTGTGCTTATTCAACTGATTGAATGGCTGACTTCACTCTATTGTCTGCTTATCTAATACAGAGAGAGAGTGAGATTGAGAGGTGTATGAATAGTGTATTTGTTCAAAGAACTCAATCTTCTTCTAAATACAGTCAAAGCAACTCTGGCTACTAAAGATACTGGGCCAGTATTTATACTGTCAAGGAATAGGTTAAACGAAGTTGAAAACATCAGACAAAAGATATCCAGTCATGCATGATAGTAATAATAGATAGATGATTGCAAACACATAGTAATTAATTGTCTCCACATGGCACCTGTTACAGATTGTTCATAATAGTTGCGTTCCTCTACAATAATAATGTAATAATAAGTAGCCTTCAGCCCCACCTAAGCATTCTTATCATCAACTATTGTTGTTATCAACAATTATTGTTATTCTTCTATTATTATTTATTATTATTAACACCATGTTTTATCATCATAATCATCATAGGCTATTAATTAAATTATTTACTTAATTATTATTGATTAATTAAGCACAAATATCATAATAATAATAATTGGCCAGGTTGGTTATGCTGTTATTATTATTATCATGTATGTGAGTCTAGATCTCCTAGAGACCCTTGAGTAGATGGGAGAGGGAGACATCAAAATAACTGAAAATAATATTTTGAAAAAAAATATACCAAAACAACAAACTAAAAAAAAAGAGAAGGAAATTATTCAACTACTGTTATTAGTATAAGTATTTATTTAGGAGTTATTATTATACTACTGTAACTACTATTATTTATAATTATTCTGATTGATGATGATGATCATTGTTGTTGTATTATTATTATTAGTAGTTAGTAGTGGTTTATTATTATTAATTATTTATAAATAATAATAATTATTAATAAATTATTATATAATTAATAATAATAATTATTATAATAATAATAATAAATAATAATAATAAAATAAATATTATAATAAAATTAATAATAATAAAAATGAACAACAACTAAAATAATGTCATTAAACCACTTGTGTCAGAAAATCCAACGCACACGCACATCATCATACGTGTGATGCTAGCTGTTGAAAATAATAATGACAATTAGTTCTTTATTAGTATTATTGTAATAATTATTATAATCATTGTCGTGTTGTTAGTTTACTCACACCCGGTTAGTTCAAATTATTGCGCAGCTATGCGTGACTGGTTGACTAGATGAGTCAACGATCATATAACGATTGGTGATTAGGTTCTGCAAAAAGGGGCGGGTCAAAAGTCATTCACACGCGATTGCGCGAACGGAAGTTGTTACCATGGAAACAAGTCCAAGCAATCATTACCAATCACACAGCTCGCCATTAAAAATTGTCGGCTTGTTTAAAAAAGAACTTTGTTTTACTGTACAAATACCTGTCATCCCTTGCACTGTTTTATACATGTATATGCCAAAGGGCCTACTTGACACACTCATTAGCCAATTACATGGCTTTCGATAATTACTACAGGAAATTATCCACGTTGAACAGTACCGATTGTCATTGTGAGCATGGAAAATATGCATAATGGGCATTTGGCTGCATTTGGCTTATTTTGAAAGATTATGTCATATTACTAGTAAGCAAGGTCTTTGGTGTGATATTTCAGTGGAGAATATTTGGTTTATGAAATTTGGCAACAAAATTATTTCCACTTTATAGAGGTCATTTTCATCAGAAGCGAGAAACTTTATTTAAAAAATTGACGCTTGGATGTGATTATCTTTCCTTAGGCTGCCGATAGAAACTTGAGATTTGTGTGCTCGTGTGGATGAAGTGGTTTCCTTTCATATTTTGTAATCAAAGGAAACTCAACTGTCATGCTATTCCCTACAGATAAGTTTTTAGTAGGCTTTAGAAAATTTTTCCATTGTAACCTCAATAAAAAATGCGCTCCATCCCCCTAAAAGTTGACCTAAAATCCACTTTTATATATGCTGCATAGCTCGCGCAACGGTATGTATACGACTGTAAACCGGGCTCATAGATGAAATATTTCATCCATGATCAGGCCAAATGGGTCATAGCAAGGATATTATATCAACATTAGATAAACTATTTGACCTGCTCAAGAGTTGTCACACCTTGCACCACCAAAAGCCACCATGTTTGTCACTTGAGAATGACAATTTTTTGTTTTAATGCTTTTCATTTCATCATCAAACAAGTAAACTAATGGCTATTATATCTTTAGACTGTAAGCTTTAAATCGAGTTTTATGCATAATTAATAATGCTTTGTGACAAAACTGTATTGGTGGGTAAATGTGTTTATAAACACATTTTTGTACCAAATAAACTCTTCTCTAGACTCTACTAAAGATTTGAAAGGTTTTTCTTTGTTACTCTCTCGCTGCAGGCTCTCAACCCTTTGGGATTGATGATTATCAAGGCGATAAATAAAAGTTTTATCAAACGAACTATCGACAAAATATCAATATGCAAAGATTTAGTTGTTTCAAAAAGTGCTTAGAAAATTTGGTAAGAGTTCAAATACTTGGAAACGCGAAACAAAAATTTTCTGAGCTACCATATAAAAGAATTAAAGATTGTAATTTCTACAGATTCTGCTGTTCTCACTTCACACACAATAAGGCTCGGTTTATACGGATTTGCTACGAAATGCCATAAAAGTTTGCAACAGATCGGTACTGGTCCGCACTGAAGTACCTGCTTGCTTAGACGATCGTTTATACAGCACATTAGTTCCGTATTGCGCCCGGTTTCAGTTGTGAGACGATGCGGAGCCGGTATTGATGCGAACCTATTTGAACAGCCGGCGTTTTTGCTGCAACTTTCATTGTTCATTTTTGAACGGAGTGCGCACTTACGCTGTAGTGCATGCATGCACACCTGTTTAAACTCTTCTGAAAACTCACAGCTAGAATGGCTGTAGTAGATCAATTTCCTGTTTATCTTCTCACCAATTTCACAGATTCTCTCAACTGATCCACCTGTGTCTGATGCATTCCAACCTTTACCTCGCCCCAGCATATACACGGTTGTATCTTGTTTTCTGTCCAGCAAAGGAAATGACCAAAACAGCTTTAATCAGTTTGCATGTATGTATTTCATTTTCTGATAAAAAGTTGACAAAAGTTATGCTATTTATGCCTTTACTAACTGCCTGACTGGAACGTGTTTTTTTTGTTTTTTTGATAAAAACAGATTTTGAAAGAAAATGAGTATCCATTATTCAAAAAACCAGCAAATCACTTTCAATCACAAGTTTTTCCCAAAAGGCAGACCAAAATAACAAAAATGACATAAATTTATAGACAAAATGTCTGTCACACAAGTATGAAGTTTTTTTATTCATCTTACCCGAAACCTCTTGAAAAAATTTTAACAATTTCGTTGCTTCCTTTTTTTCCTAGTAACCACAAAAGTCTGTTTGTAGAATGCTATATATAAAAGGCTTAATAAAAAACATGTTATGTCACCCTTGAGATATTGAGTTGTTATGTTCATATGGTTCTTTTCAAATGCTGTTCATTCAATTTTTGAACTCCTTCGATCTGACTAAGTTGAAGCAATACAGATACTTTATAACTCAGAGGGAATGGATTTTCACAGCTGCCAGCAATGTGGGATGTGGTTGAACAGTGGAGAGATATGATTAATTGGCTAGTGTTGTGTGGAGATATAACTTTGCTGATTGCATGTTTCACTCACAATATTTCGTCTTTCTCTCAAGTCACTTTCACGGCAAAGACTTAAAAAAGTTTGTATCAATCTTTTGTGAAAAAGCTACGGAGTAAAAGTATACATTTCCTATAATCAACGCTGACACTGTATGACAAAAACAGTTTCAGGAATGCTGACATTCCCTTTTTCCACAACCCCTGGAACCTTGACATTCATTCCAGGTCCGACAGCATTATTCCTGTTGATGTTCATTATTTTGGGCATTCCAATTCTTTGTACTCTTTAGGCAATGCAACTTCTATAGGATGGCTTCCTGTTCGAGTGTACAGCATGACAATCATTTGAATGTCAACAACGAATGCAGAAGAATTATATATTAGGTCTGTCCGTATTGGATTTTGTTGACAATCATTCCCGTCTACGTTTGTTCCAAAATACATGAATTAGACCAAAAAGGTAAGACTGAACCATTTGCATGATACGATTAGCTATTGATGAGTGATCTGCAGTTATGAGCAATGGGAAGTTATAACCGCTGTCCTCAAATGTCATTTGCTGCTGGAAACAGCACCAAAATTCAGTAGCGATATTAAATATATAATGTTGATGAAGTTATATTATAATAAATAGCAATACTTTCATTGAAACATTTGAAATAAAATTATTGCAAGTAAATCTGAGACACTCATCTCAAGATGCCGACAGCATATTTTTTTGTGTTAGAAGAAAAAATTATGCTTTTACAAGCTTAAAAGTTTTTGATCATTCGCGAATGTTTTACCTAAAAGATAATGTTATGATTATGATGAAAACAACTATTTTAACGGAGTTGTCTTCTTTTGGGGAAATAACAATGCTGGTCCTGGAAACACAAGCGACTTTTTGTGCTTGTACTCTTACCGCAGTCCCTATTAGAAACTAAAGCTAAAGAAGCTAGAGCCTCATGTACAACTACACGTTACATACTGATGTTGCCTACCAGTTGAGGTTTTTCCTATTTCTGCTTTCGGTGAAAAGTGTAAAAACAATCAGTAACATTTTGGTAGGTGTTAAAATTTTACAGAAAATAAGGTTATAATTTTACAGCCCTACAAGTTCTTACAAACATTTTACTGTTAGCATTTAATTACTTCAGTGCCAATTGTATTCGCCAGAGTTGTCTTTTCTATAAAAAACTCGGTTGCCAATTTGGAGTCGTTTTCACAGGGGAAATAACTTTTGTTTTATTCCTATAGCCCTTCTTATGGTTGTATTATAATCTGACACAAACAAGGTTTTTCTATGAAAACTTCAATTACACATTACTATAAATACAAAATATATGCAAACGACATAAAATGAAGTTTGTCTAAACACGCAGTGTGAACATATCTAAAGACTTGCATTCTGAGACATTTTCTGCATACATCTTTTTGAGAAACTCAATTTTGATTTATGAGGATTTGGGAGTTGTTATCAGTGATTGGTGCAGTCTCTATTGGGTTCTGGAATACCAACCTTAAACAGAAACTGGGGTCATTAAATACCACATCCACAGGGGAGATAAATCAATAATAAGTAAATTATTTGTTCCCAAGTCTATCCCATAGTAAACAGATAACTAGGCCTTGATATAACTTGACAATCTTTAGATTTTTTAATGCAATATATTATTAATTAATACATTAATCATGGAGGCTGTATCACATCTACCAATCATATTTCTTATATAGATACGTTTTGGTAAGAGTTTTGCATCTGGTGACGATTCCGCCATGATTCGAAACTGACGTTTCGAAAATGAACTGTTCGAAACTCTTAAACCTGAACCCCCCAACCCCAAATCCCAAACCCCCATCCCCAAAGAGTTTCGAAGTGTCCATTTTCGAAACGTCAGTTTCGAATGGTCCGTACCCCCTGGTGACATGGGTATGTGTTTTACATAAAACAAGAGGTATGTAAATATTTGGTCTTTGAAAGAACTCAATGCTTTGTACATACTTTCAAATCAAATCCATACTACTGATGCATGCCAAAATCACAAAAATACTTTATGCTGTGTCATTCTTTTAGAATATATACTTTATTTGGTAACTCTCCATCAGCAAAATGAAGCATTTTAGTTTTACTTTCAACTAGCATGGAAAGCCAGTCCCATAGGGTCGTAGCAGTCGTAGAAAAGATGGCAACCGGTCTGTTATACATACAGTATCCATACAAGTCACTAATATAATATGCTTGTCTCGGTTGTTAGTTTATGATCCAGTTTGTTTGGTTGCTTGTAACGGAATCAATTGTCTGAATCAACTTATTAATAAACAGCAACCCGGCCTGTTAAAAAAAGAAACTTAGTTTGTAAAACTGGAAAACTACCACTAAGTGTATCATGTTACTTGTATGAAGTATAGTCCATTGTTGAGCTCATAGAATTATCTCCCCTAATTCTATGGTTGGGCTTAGAGCCCCTGTAGTGAAGGGGCTCTAGTTGGGCTCTAGTTGGGCTCATTGTATTTTTCAAGAATGAATATCGAGTCATGCTCTCTTGCATTTTACCAAGGAACTTTCTATACTACTTTCTATTTCTCAGCTACCAGTTTTTCATTGGACCAACGATCGAATGTATGATTTTGATTGGTCCATCAGAAAGGCTGAAAACTAAATCAAAATTTCTGTCTTTATTAGGCCTATCAATGCGCTTCTCACATACCGCCTTGAGTGAGCAAAAAATAAATAGTTGAAGATTTTCTACTAAGTGACTTGCACAAAAATCATCAATCAGAGTCTGCCAATGAATGAACAGGCCAAATAATGAAAAATAATATTATATATACTTTATTATAGTAGCCTCCTCTGGATAGGATTGCCCCACGGTCTCTGGTCTTTGTATGAGTTTTTCTTTAAGGACTAATAGAATGCTGAAGTCTTAAGTATGTCTGCTGTGCTATAATTAAGTATTTATTATTTTTTTTATTATTATTATTATTTATTTATTATTATTAATTATTGTTAAATATTTATTTATGGCTATCATCATCGATCATACAAGATAAATAGAAGAAGATGATGATGAAGTATCATACCTCATCATGATTATCATCTTCTTCTATTTATCATTCATCAAGATCAACAACAATAATATAAAATAATATCATTTATTTATTTATTATTATTATATCATCATGACATGATGATGATGATCTGATGATCATCTTCTTTGGGACCCAGTCAGTGCACAGACAACTGTTAGTATTGTGTATAAATATTTATATTATCGGATTTGCACAAAAAAATGATAGATTTTCAATAACGTTAAATTACTGTTGAATCACGCACTAGGTATAATAATATAGAAGCTCGAGCACAACACAACCACCACCCAGTGTGGCCACTCCAAAAGTGTCTCCCCAGCTTCCTAATCCCCTCGAGCTATCCACAATCCTTTAGCTACCCTTAACCTTTACTAATCCAATAGCTACATTATGCACTATATAACATGCCCTTTGCTTCCAAGCTAGCACGATACACAAGACACAAGATCAACAGTTACGGCTAGCTTCAGAGGTGGAACATCATCACAAGCATACGCTGAACCACGCATCCGAAGGTGTTCTACATTCATTATCTGGCTTTGGGTCAGGACCACACAATTGGCCTCCACCTAGCTTAGGATCTGGGTCACCTGATTGACTCTCACCTTTGCCTACCAGAATCTCACTGAAGTGAGCAACACTATCCACCGCACCAGAGTGAGTATCACATTCCACATTCTCACCGGAGTGAGGCCTCGGAGGCGAGCTATTGCCGGATCACAAGTGACTGCTCAGTAACTACCTCCTGGCTTTCCTCCCCAGGAGCCGAAGCTCAGACGACTCCCTCTGGGCTGAGAGCAGCTCCTCAGAGTGGGTAGGTCTGTTAGTGGCTTCAAGGGTGCCGTGAGCTTCTTCAGCTCTGGCACCACTTGCATGTTGGGCCACAGGAGCAAACCTTACATGACCTATGTGAACCTCACTCATTTCACTAGCACAACTCCCTTCACTACTACTGCTACTACCTCGATAACTATACCTATCAGTATGTTTATACCTTATATAAGGGCAGTCCTGAGAAGTATGACCCATGCCATCACAAACCCAGCAGTGTACAGCTTGGCGAAACCTAATTTGGTGATCATCACTGCCACAGCATAGCCATAGCATCATGGGAAGCCAAATAACCTCTGGACTTAGTCCTATTATTTCTTCTATCACTTTCAATTTTTCTCCTACTAGAGTCTTTTCTGCGCCATTCAAGCATGAATATTTCATAGTTAGAATGCCTAGTAGACCTATAATTTTTACCATGAGCAAACCTATAATCATCACAGCTGTGGCTAGCCTCACCTTTTATCTTTCCTGCAATTTCTCAGCTTATCTACCAGATTTCGCAGCAGATTGACCATTGCAAATGCTACATACCTTCATACTGCTGTAACACTCACCACCAAGCATGTTCTCTTTCATATCAGATACCTGTGTAGAGTTTAGCTGATTTGCCTTACCCCGCTCCGTGATGTTCTCTGAATCTCGAGCCAATTTTCTTGCCCTCCGAGTGTCAGTCAGTCCTTTCCAGTTCAAATACCTTGTTGCATCAACTGAATATGCAGTGAAGATTTTCTCAAACCATTCACAGCTATAGCTAATGCAAATTCTTGCCTAACATTATCATTATTCCCAAAATTTAACGACCTACTAAGTTTTTCAACACGTAGCAGATAATTACATTCTCCCCCACAGCCTGATTAGCAGTGACAAACTTGAATGTTTTCACATAAACTGTTTCCTAGGAACCATAAACATTTTTTAAGTGAGCCATCGCTTGTTCATAACTACTTGTCTCACTTCTCATATCAAATCCAAAAGACTCTAGGGCATCTCTACCTCCTTGACCAATGGCACACAATAAAGCCAACAATTTCATTCTCCCCTTAAAAACATCTTGTTTTCTCCTATTTACTGTTTCCTTCCCTAGTTTAAAGGTAACCATTTCCACACTAAGCTCAAGTTCATCTAACCATACCTTCCATGAACCATAAGTGTCATCAGGATTGATAACTAACTTAGGAAAATCATTAAAATCAAATCCCAAGGCCATACTTCACTAACCTGAAGTGTTCGGCAACACTGACCTTAAAAACTGGTGAAGTAAATGCTAACTTCTTTACAAATCTTATTGACTGTATCCTTCAACAACAACAATTATAATGCACCACCACCGCAAACAAATAACAAACACTTACCTTCACCACCACCAACTGGCATCAGTTTTATAACAACGGAGTTAATAAATAACAAATGCACACCGACCTTCACTATCACCACAAACCCTTCAATACTCCTTTCACAAGATGATGAAACACAATAGTATACGACAACAATCCTCCTTTCCTTTTGCCTATGACGCCATGTTGAATCATTCACTAGGTATAATATAGAAGCTCCAGCACAACACAACCACCACCCAGTGTGGCCACTCCAAAGTGTCTCCCCAGCTTTCTAATCCCCCGAGCAATCCTTTAGGTACCCTTAACCTTCACTAATCCAATAGCTACATTATGCACATATATTACATAATTGAAAACCTAGTATTATTTATGCAAATTAAATTACAAAACCAAAACTTACTAACAACTGTCTGTGGTTCAATGGTTGTCCTAAAAAGACCTAATAATAACCAATCATCATAAATAATAGTAAATATATTTATCAATAATGATAATCTAATGAATGATGATGATAGCAAGCATTATTATATCAAGTATTAATTAGTGCATTGTTGTTGCATTATTATGTTGTATGTAGGAACTGTTGTTTGTTGTATTGATGTATGTATCTCTAGTAGAAGTAGCTCTCATGATGATGAGGATGGTGATGGTGATAGTATAATAATATTACTTTATTCTAGTTTGCTGGTACTAAAAAAAATAGTTCAGTGTGTGTTACATACTACTGCAGCCAGTGATTTTTTATTATTATTATTTATTTAGGATTTTTTTTATTTAAGATAATTGTCATATTATGGCTATTATTGTTGTTTTCTCTTATTTATTTATTTGACGACTGACTACTTATTATTACTTTTTATTGTTTTTATGACTATTATTGTGGTTATTATATGATGATGACGACGGCGGCGGCGGTGATGATAATTCTGCTTAGCTAGCTCATCCAACCCAGGTGGTGGATAAATAAATAAACTCATAAATGAATAATTAGTGAGTAAGCTTTGCATCTTCGTTATCATCATATGTTGATCATGTAATAAATATAATGGGTTAACTGGGGTAATATGGGCCCACAGGTAATATGAGACACCTCAATGTATAGCATATATCGGCTCATTTTATGCCAATGACTTGACGCACCAAATGATGAGACATCATCTTTTGGTCATATTGCATTCAATCACATGTGACAAGTTCATTGGCAAAGACTTACGAGTTTTCTTTTTTGGTCTTTGCCTTCTAGAATAGTGTGTCATATAATGTATTATTGTGAATGTCTAAATTGCATTTAGAGTCTCATTTTGGTTCAGTCGTTAGCAAAGTATGTCAAGAATATATCATGTAAGTTTACAATTTTTAGTTGGTGTTCAAATAGTTTCACTTTCAACTATTTGTGACACAGTGTGGCAGTATGAATAATGAAGTTTTTGAAATATTGCCACGGTTAGAAAAAGGTCTCATATTACCCCAGTTACCCCTATATTATTATTAGTATCATTATTATAAACTGACAGTCTTTGCAGTCCCGTCAATGTTCATTCAAGGTAGTGTTTACAATTATCCCAGGTTTGTCTACATTCCTTCCTGACAGCATTAATTCCTGTCTACGTTTTTCCAAAGTTCAAAAAGTTAAATAATTATTTATAGCAAATACAATAAATAATTATTTAGTAGGTATAATAAATAACCTATTCACTCCATTATTTCTGTAAGATTGTAATAATGGCAATAGATGAACAGGCTCCTCCAGGAATCTACTCTTGCATTGGGAATGACTTTTAACTGCAGAAACCCAGACACACGTGAGAGACAGCTAACCACAGGCACCTCATATAACAAACCTGTAATAAGTTTTTTCCGACAAATGTTGAAATATTATTTTTTAACACAAAGTTAACATTATTGACTTGCAATCATTGTGGCTTCCACAATTCAATATACCTTGCATTGTGTGTGTACCGCTAACAGCAAAGAGCTGTCTACCAGCAGCTCAGTGAAAAGGTATCTCTTGAATTTTGGTAGTTAGAGTGTTTGAATATCTACATACTAACTGGTACTGCAAGGGTTTCTGTCACTGAGAGATTAAATAAGTGTTTTGTTCATTATTCATAGTTATTTCAGTTACTACCACTCTGTTACCACTAATAGTATTTTCTTACCTGTCGTCAAACAGTGAACTGCCTGGAACAACAGTGTTAGCATACTCCTGGGTGGTGCAATAGAAATACCGAACCTGGGTGTGACTTGCACTACATCGTTACTGTGATAACAAGTTCTTCAACTTTCTAGGCAGTAGCCTGCTTACATTTAGGCACATTGCCAATTTCATAAAATATATCGTTGTAATATATTATAAGACTCATTGATACTATGCCATATGGCAGAAAATCAATGTCCTGTTGAAACAAGGAGTTTGATTGAATCTGATCAGACTCCTTGGTTAAAATAAGTGCATGTTTATGATGTAATAGATATGTGTTATATAACAGACATCGATGTAAAATTGTTATATAATACATATTATAGATAATACATATACATTAAAGCCAGTCTTTGGTTAAATGTTAATAAACTCATTGATTAGTGTCAAATTTTTTGATAAAATACGTTTCACCAGCATCAAAGCAAATGCATTACTTGCGCTGTGACTTTTATCTAAGATATTTCATATATCAGTTTAAAAGTTTACGAATACATTTATATACGCAAATACATTTGTATACACAGATGAGGGATAGGACCAGCTCTAAACGGCAAATTCGAATACCTTGGCTGCCAAGTCATCAAATTCAAATACCTTGACTGCCAAGTCATCAAATTCAAATACCTTGACTGCCAAGTCATCAAATTCAAATACCTTGACTGCCAAGTCATCAAATTCAAATACCTTGACTGCCAAGTCATCAAATTCAAATACTTTGACTGCCAAGTCATCAATTTCAAATACCTTGACTGTCAAGTCATCAAATTCAAATACCTTGACTGCCAAGTCATCAAATTCAAATACCTTGACTGCCAAGTCATCAAATTCAAATACTTTGACTGCCAAGTCATCAATTTCAAATACCTTGACTGTCAAGTCATCAAATTCAAATACCTTGACTGCCAAGTCATCAAATTCAAATACCTTGACTGCCAAGTCATCAAATTGAAATACCTTGACTGCCAAGTCATCAAATTCAAATACTTTGACTGCCAAGTCATCAATTTCAAATACCTTGACTGTCAAGTCATCAAATTCAAATACCTATAGTTGCGAATGTTTAAATTTAAATACGAACTCAAACACTTGAAAAATGAAAGGATGCTGCTTTTTAAAATTCAAACAACAGTTCAATTGATTTTGGGCCTGTTCCTGACATACATACATCTATATACATACGTACATGCATATGTATGTACATTCATACATACACAGGCACTCACGCATGTACATATGTATATATGTACATGTATATACATTTATATAAGCACATACATATACATACATATATATACACACATACATATATATACGTACATACATACATTTACACACATACATATACATATATATATATACGTACATACATACATTTACACACATACATATACATATATATATATACACACATACATACATATACACACATGCATATACACACATACATATACACACATACACACACATCGTATTTTAAACTCCTGTGTCTGTGTAATCTTATAGCAATAAATAGAGTGACTCACAATAGAGCTGGTCCTTGTAAGCCAAGAATCTGTGCACTCATTGATTGAGAGTCAATTCTGAAAAATGTTTTGTTTTTGTTGTAGAATAGGAGCCATCATTACATATGAGGTGTGGCCATGATTCTTTGTGACGGTGAAGGGGGTTACACCACCACCCACAAGGTGACTAAATAAGATATTATCTGTCATATATACTTTAACCCTTAGTGAGGGTTGAATTTTGTATATTATGAATGTTTTTAATGGATATTGGGATGAGCCTCAGCAGGATTGAATACTGATAGAAAGGAATGCAGGCTGGCCTACGGAAAGCATTAGACACCTTCTAGAATAAATGTCGAGAGACCCGTAGCTACTTGAATGTCGACTAAGGGATAAAGAAAGATATTTTGAAATTTATTCTAGAATATTTTGACTTTCATTGCCGGTAGCATACAAATCACTGTTTTTATATTTCCACAAATGTCAGCATTTCTTACCTTTGTCAAAGTAGACAACTCCTGGAACAAACATCGACATTGTATTTTATATTTTGCTGGGAACAAGTACAAAAACTTCCTGGAATAGTATTTTAAATACTATTTCTTATTACCTGGTTGGCTTTTATTCCAAGTCTCTCAGGGTTCATTTTTGGAGTTGTGTACATTCCTTCCATGTTCGACTGCATTCATTCCATTCAACCCCTTTCTGATAACTACTGTGCAGTCTGCTAACTAGGTCACTTTTCTGCCTCCACCGGAGTAGCCTCAATAACTAACATGACATAACTGTTGTAGGGCCACAAACTTAGCTGGTTTCAAAGGATCACAGGCTTCTGTCGATTGTCTAGCAGACAGTTGAGGCATTATGCTAACATTCCTACTCTTATTCTACTTTCCGTGCTGGTTATTACATCTATCAACTTGTATGAAACAAGACTGTTAGCCCATATTGTGTCTAGACCTCAACTAGACCTGGGCTCTTCTACACCCTGCACCTATGGAAGACAGGCTTGGATTAGGGCTAAAAGGGTTAGCATGTGATCTTCGCTTTTGGTTTGTTGTCTGACCACAGGATGTGCTTCTCTTGTGTGCTGTGTATACAACTACTGTAGTAGTAGATGTGTACTGTGTATACAACTACTGTAGTAGTAGATGTGTACTGTGTATACAACTACTGTAGTAGTAGATGTGTACTGTGTATACAACCACTGTAGTAGTAGATGTGTACTGGGCATACATCTACTGTAGTAGTAGATGTGTTCTGTGTATACCACCACTGTAGTAGTAGATGTGTACTATGTATACAACCACTGTAGTAGTAGATGTGCGCCGTGTATACAACTACTGTAGTAGTAGATGTGTACTGTGTATACAACTACTGTAGTAGTAGATGTGTACTGTGTATACAACTACTGTAGTAGTAGATGTGTACTGTGTATACAACCACTGTAGTAGTAGATGTGTGCCGTATATACAACTACTGTAGTAGTAGATGTGTACTGTGTATACAACCACTGTAGTAGTAGATGTGTACTGTGTATACAACTACTGTAGTAGTAGATGTGTACTGTGTATACAACTACTGTAGTAGTAGATGTGTACTGTGTATACAACTACTGTAGTAGTAGATGTGTACTGTGTATACAACTACTGTAGTAGTAGATGTGTACTGTGTATACAACTACTGTAGTAGTAGATGTGTACTGTGTATACAACTACTGTAGTAGTAGATGTGTACTGTGTATACAACTACTGTAGTAGTAGATGTGTACTGTGTATACAACTACTGTAGTAGTAGATGTGTACTGTGTATACAACCACTGTAGTAGTAGATGTGTACTGTGTATACAACCACTGTAGTAGTAGATGTGTGCTGTGTATACAACCACTGTAGTAGTAGATGTGTACTGTGTATACAACTACTGTAGTAGTAGATGTATACTGTGTATACAACCACTGTAGTAGTAGATGTGTACTGTGTATACAACCACTGTAGTAGTAGATGTGTGCCGTATATACAACTACTGTAGTAGTAGATGTGTACTGTGTATACAACCACTGTAGTTGTAGATGTGTACTGTGTATACAACTACTGTAGTAGTAGATGTGTACTGTGTATACAACTACTGTAGTAGTAGATGTGTACTGTGTATACAACTACTGTAGTAGTAGATGTGTACTGTGTATACAACCACTGTAGTAGTAGATGTGTGCTGTGTATACAACCACTGTAGTAGTAGATGTGTACTGTGTATACAATTACTGTAGTAGTAGATGTGTACTGTGTATACAACTACTGTAGTAGTAGATGTGTACTGTGTATACAACTACTGTAGTTGTAGATGTGCGCCGTGTATACAACTACTGTAGTAGTAGATGTGTACTGTGTATACAACTACTGTAGTTGTAGATGTGCGCCGTGTATACAACTACTGTAGTAGTAGATGTGTGATGTGTATACCAACACTGTTACTCCCTTCCTACAGCAAGAGACAGGCTACCTAAAGCATGTAACTAACGTTCTGCAGTCACTGGGGTATTCACTAGATGGTGGCACATACAGTGACTGGCATATCCTCTGGTCTCATGAGTACCCCTTCAGTGACCCAGTACTAAAGGAGGTTATTATGAAGCTAAAGCCTTATCAAAAGGTACGGAGTTGTCTCCAACGCACTCAGTCATTCTCGCTCACTAGCTCGAAGATTGTAATTCTTTTTGCTCAGCGTTTCACTTCATCTCTCTATTTAATGAATGTTGTATAGTTTTTGTATTTGTGTGTTTCTGTTCAGTAGCCTGCACTCCAAGACAGGCTAAGTAGATTATATATACGTTGCGTCTGTTGCAGGTAAATAAGTGGCCCGGCTCAGGCTACGTCACAAGCAAAGTCTCCCTCGCCACCAGCCCTATAGCCCACATTCCTAAAGCTTTTGAGTTACCAGCTCGCGCTACTGAGTTCAAAAGATATGTAAGTAGGTATCACAGTCTAATTGGCTCACAGACGCATACTGTTTCCATGCAATCCTTGCATTGGAGTTGTCTTTTTTTGTCACTTGGTTTGATTACAGTGATGTATGATAACTCGGTATACGATATTAATTTTCGATAAGTTGTTCCTCGATATAGATATGGTTTGTAGTTTTTTAATATCGAATTATCGGATCGAGTTGATACGTGTTGTTCAATATATTTTCTGTAGAAAAGCTCTTTTCTGCAGATATTATATCCTAAAGCAAATGCTAATCACTGCACTTATTCTCTTTTCAAACTGCTGGCTAAACCAATAATTTCATTGCTAGTTTAATAAGTTCTTTTGAAACTGTCACTCATCAGCTGTGTGATGACCTGGTAATTATACACCACGGAAGTTATATTTACGAATTTTAAAATCTCTTAATGGAACGTGAGGGCTTTTAGCTGTTTTATTGCTTCGGGTGATAGTTACAGTGTTAGACTGGCTATTATTTATTGATGTCTATGGCTGTTCTTTGCCTGCATTAGATCAAATGACGCTGTGTGTAGAGTTTGTAGTATAAATAACAGTTATACATATTGTGCTGTAGGCAGAAAGTCACCCTGACACTTTGTGGGTACAAAAGAGCAACCAACACAGAGGGATTAGAATAACGCCAGTAACAGGTAGTCAGCCATATTGTGTAACATCTATTTCATAGAGTTAACACATTTCTCTTTCACATCCCAGCAAACACAGTCAGTTGATCAACTGAAATACAACTATTATAGCATATATGATGTTTGATGTAAGGTTCTACCTAGGGTTCTATCTAAGGTTCTATCTAAGGTTCTATCTAAGGTTCTATCTAAGGTTCTATATAAGGTTCTATCTAAGGTTCTATCTAGGGTTCTATCTAGGGTTCTATCTAAGGTTCTATCTAGGGTTCTATCTAAGGTTCTATCTAAGGTTCTATCTAAGGTTCTATCTAGGGTTCTATCTAAGGTTCTATCTAGGGTTCTATCTAAGGTTCTATCTAGGGTTCTATCTAAGGTTCTATCTAAGGTTCTATCTAAGGTTCTATCTAAGGTTCTATCTAAGGTTCTATCTAAGGTTCTATCTAGGGTTATATCTAGGGTTCTATCTAAGGTTCTATCTAGGGTTCTATCTAAGGTTCTATCTAAGGTTCTATCTAAGGTTCTATCTAGGGTTCTATCTAAGGTTCTATCTAGGGTTCTATCTAAGGTTCTATCTAGGGTTCTATCTAAGGTTCTATCTAAGGTTCTATCTAAGGTTCTATCTAAGGTTCTATCTAAGGTTCTATCTAAGGTTCTATCTAAGGTTCTATCTAGGGTTCTATCTAAGGTTCTATCTAAGGTTCTATCTAAGGTTCTATCTAAGGTTCTATCTAAGTTTCTATCTAAGGTTATATCTAAGGTTCTATCTAGGGTTCTATCTAAGGTTCTATCTAAGGTTCTATCTAGGGTTCTATCTAGGGTTCTATCTAAGGTTCTATCTAAGGTTCTATCTAGGGTTATATCTAGGGTTCTATCTAAGGTTCTATCTAGGGTTATATCTAGGGTTCTATCTAAGGTTCTATCTAAGGTTCTATCTAAGGTTCTATTTAGGGTTCTATCTAAGGTTCTATCTAAGGTTCTATCTAGGGTTATATCTAAGGTTCTATCTAAGGTTCTATCTAGGGTTCTATCTAAGGTTCTATCTAGGGTTATATCTAAGGTTCTATCTAAGGTTCTATCTAGGGTTCTATCTAAGGTTCTATCTAGGGTTATATCTAAGGTTCTATCTAGGGTTCTATCTAAGGTTCTATCTAGGGTTCTATCTAGGGTTCTATCTAAGGTTCTATCTAAGGTTCTATCTAGGGTTCTATCTAAGGTTCTATCTAGGGTTCTATCTAGGGTTCTATCTAAGGTTCTATCTAGCGTTCTATCTAAGGTTCTATCTAAGGTTCTATCTAGGGTTATATCTAAGGTTCTATCTAAGGTTCTATCTAGGGTTCTATCTAGGGTTCTATCTAAGGTTCTATCTAGGGTTATATCTAAGGTTCTATCTAAGGTTCTATCTAGGGTTCTATCTAAGGTTCTATCTAGGGTTCTATCTAGGGTTCTATCTAAGGTTCTATCTAGCGTTCTATCTAAGGTTCTATCTAAGGTTCTATCTAGGGTTCTATCTAAGGTTCTATCTAAGGTTCTATCTAAGGTTCTATCTAAGGTTCTATCTAAGGTTCTATCTAAGGTTCTATCTAGGGTTCTATCTAGGGTTCTATCTAGGGTTCTATCTAAGGTTCTATCTAAGGTTCTATCTAAGGTTATATCTAAGGTTCTATCTAAGGTTATATCTAAGGTTCTATCTACATTAACACTAGTTCTTTTGCTTCACTGACAGCATAGACCCTCCAATTAGAAGTTTTCTTCATTCAAAGTTTAAAAACAATAAATTGGCACCATAGGTGAAGGTTTTATAAGTCAGCCGCCTCTGAAACCTCCAAACAGATTGCAGTTTTTAGCACAAACGTCTTGTCTTTAAACCATAACTTTTCTAATGGAGTTGACAGTCAAGTCTCGACAAACTAGAGAAGATAACTCTCTGTATACTTCTTATGTTGTTTTATCTGAAACTTGAGTAAAGTATTTTTATTTGTGTGGTTTAGTTGAAAGTTAAATAGAAAAATTTTGTGCCGTTAATAAGACTAATTTTCTTATACATGTTGTTGTTGTTATTTTTATTTTGTAGTTTAGCACTCTTGTACGTTAAGGCAACAACTTGTGGTAGCTTCGCCGTTGTATGTTGACAGGTTTGGATTTGTCTAGGGACAACACATTCGTGCAACAGTACGTAGACAAACCTCTCATTATAGACAAGAAGAAGTTTGATATCGGAGTTTATACCGTAGTTACTTCTATGGATCCTCTCAGAATATACATAATAGATCACGACTTCCTTTTGAGGTTTGTATATCTATAGCTTTGTCTGTCGCTGTTTTAGATCTCTGGGATAGCACCATAGCCTTAGTTTAATTAAAATATTTAATGGTTTTTAGTCTTTAAATGTCTTACTTTTGCAATGAGTAATCTCATAGATATGCGAAAGAAATATAAAGTAGTAGATAAATTTTCATTTGTTGTGAACATTTTCTTGTTAGAAGAAACCATCAAGGTTGCGATTTACTTCTGTGACATCTTTGAGGTCAAACAACAAGTTTGAACCTTGTAAAAAGAACTTTGTGGGAAGCTATAATTTAACATAGCTGTCCTGTCTCCCGGAATTTGAGTGAAGTTTTCTTAGCTCCTAAAATTTGCGGAACTCTCTGAGAACTCATGAGTTTTTAATACCCCTTTTAATAGTCTGAAACCTCTTCAAACTTCACTTTCAATTTTTTGCTGAGCAAAAACTAGACTTTGAGATGGTTTAGCGTGTCTACATTGTTTTCACATCTCAGTGCATGCAGCATTAGCAATAATTTTTGTAGCGCACCCTATAATATTTATGTTGCATTCACCGCAGCTATCGGACTCATGGACCAATGAACTAATTATGCCCTGATTTCGTATCTACCCCATCACCCTTTTTATACCCTCAAACCCGGTTGCGGTCACCGGAGGCCACAAATTAATATCAACTCATTTTTCCACAAGCCGACATGACAGATATACGTTTTTAAACCGAATCAACTGAAATGAAGGAATTTATCCTTATATAATTTTTTCTCAATGCTTGCAGGTTTTGTGCAGAGGAATATTATCCCTTTGATTCTTCAAATGTCAATAAATATGTTGTGGGGGATGATTACACCCCCGTATGGCTCATTCCTTCTCTCAACAAGTACTTCAGCAACGGCTTCAATTCCAAACAGTCCTTCAAACAGTACCTAATAGATGAGGGCCAAGAACCTTCCAGAGTATTTGCTGATATCGATAGAACCATCAGAGATGTGTACCTGAGCAAGTTGTCTGAGATGAGGCAGTCACTTAGCAACTACAATAACAAGTACGCTCTCCTATGTAGTATATTGGAGTTTTCCTTCCATGCAATTGTACACATGGCTATTTTTTAGAGTTGTCGCTCTTTGTTTTTTTTGATTTAGAGAGAAGACAACTTCATAAAATGACAAACTGATTTCTTTCTCACAACTTTGGATTTACTATGCTTTTTGGTTTACTTCTTTTTACATAAGTTGAATTTAAATATTTATTTCCTTGCATATCAAGAACGTAACAATAAATATCAGGATGTGAAGACTTTCCTGCATTATTCATTCACATTTTACAACTTGTTCTCGTTTGTAGAAACTTTTTTGAAATGGTTCGATTTGACTTTGTGCTCGACAAAGATCTGGAGCTATACTTGATGGAGGTAATGCCACATTAGATAAGTCATATATGGACTCTTTAGTCTATTATGTAATCTCTTTAGTCTATTATGTAATCTCTTTAGTCTATTATGTAATCTCTTTAGTCTATTATATTATTCCTTTAGTCTATTATATCATCTGTTTTGTCAAAGGTGAACATGTCACCCAATCTTTCCTCTGGACACTTTCCACCCAATCGTCTACTCTACGAGCAAGTAGTATTCAACTTGCTGCATCTGGTGGGTGCGGCCACCAGAGTCGATCACTCCTCCAAGTTACAAATCAACGAACAGGAAATGCAAGTGGGTCCAAGAGACTTGAGTGTTAAACCAACTGACTGTGTCAAGTACTGCATTGATGGGTATGTATACAAAGTTACTTTCTATTATTACTTGTATGTATGTAGCTAATCTCTATTTCTGTTTGTATTTGTTTAACATGCTAAGCACCATATCAACAAAAGTTTGTCTGTTATTGTCTCTTGTAACAATTCACATGTTTGAAATCAAAGACTATACATATTTTGTTTTAGTTACTAATATGCGTTAATGTAAAACCTCCTGTGATTGGCCATTTGTAGGTGCAAGGCTTCACAGTGCAGGCTCTGTTACACGTGCATGACAACAGCTCAAAAGGAGGCTCTGCAGGATGCTTATCTTGAGCACATAAACAGGAGAAACACAAGGCGGGTTATGCCTCCTTCTATGGTACGTGTACGTTCGCTATTGGTCAGTTTTATATAGGTCATCGTAATACCAGTTCACACAGAGAGTAGTATAGGATAATTCCTCCAAAAAAAATTTAATCATTTGCGTACCCTGTGTATCAATTATGGATTGGAATGAGCGTCGACAGAAATAAATGCAGACACAGCTGGAGTGAACGTCGACAGACCTGGAGCGATTGTTCTATGGAAAAAAAATGTTCAAGGTTCATTCCCTGAAGTGTCTACATTCATCCTCGGTAATATTTAAAATACCATTTCAACTTTCGTTCCAAGAGTTGTTTACTTTGACAAAAACAATAAAAAAATTTTTGGGAATGAATGCCGACACTTCAAGCTATGAACATCGATTTTTTTATTTTTCTTTAGCATAGTCAACATTCATTTCAGGTCTGTCAACGTTCGTTCAAGGATGTGTTTACATTGATTCCAGCTACATTTGCATTCATTCCAATCGCCTTTCATTAAAAATTTCGTATCAATTCACTCATACTAATGATTATTTTGTAAGTTGTCCTCCCAATGTTTGAGAAAAGAGAAGATAGCACATACGAAGTTATTGTTCATTAACGTAGATTATTAGATACTATTTTGGTACATGCAGTATGGTATATACCACATTAAGTTCACTTCTATCTATGTTTAATCTAACATGATTCCCAGCTAGTAGCTCCTATAACTAGTTCGTCTATTAAAGAATTTGAAGTTTCCACCAATAATGTTTTATTCCTAATTTTTTATCTCCAAGTTTTATTTCAAAGTTTCTTTATTGCCAATCGCAGTAAGCAACGGTCGCAAGATCTGTCCTAAAATCCTTGGTCAAAAATCGATGATTTCCCAACACTTTTTAATAAAATAAAATTGTCATTCCAAGCCATAAAAGGTCACTTAAGCATTTTATAACCATAAGAGCCGTGAATGAATGATTTTATTTAAATATTACTTTTTTTGGTGACATTTTCTTATGCGAAGTAATATAACTTTTTTCAATAATGTTTTATTACTTTTACAAATAAATAAATACTATGAACTTTTTGTTAAACTTAAAAATAAAACAACTTGTTTGATATTTTTTGAAATTCCTGCGCAATTTTATATAAATTATAATGCAAGGATCTTAGGACGGATTTTGTATCCTTTTCTGACTCCCAATCGTCTTAGTTCAAATATAATACAAATTTTAGTTTTCCTTTTGCAGATGTGCAAACGTCTTATCCTGTGTAATTTGCCACTCTCTTGTTGCAGAGCCAAAGCAGCGCGGATGAGAAACCAGACTACTGGAGTCAACTTTCCGAGTCAGATCAAACTCTGCACCTCTGGTTTGCTGGCAAATGTAAAGCTGACCGAAGCTGGTGTTGAAGGAATAGATTGAGTTGCTGGTCGTATCTGTATTTTTAACCAATACCAAAAAGCAATCTCATTTGTCGATTCCTTCTACCTTTTGAATATTCTTTGAACCGTTTTCAGCTGGTTAGTTTTGTATCTTTTGATATTCCAGTTCATCGAGATTTTCGACATTCTATTTGGTAATATTTAAGCATGAATTTTGGAGCACTATTTTCGTACAATGCGTATCACTCACTCACGTATCACTCACATTTTGTTAAATTTTATCATTTGATCTGCGACTTGACATAATGCTTTCTTATTTATTATATGCGAATCTTTCAAGCCTCCTAACCAGCAAGTGCTATAAACGTTTCAAGTTGTCTAATATTTTACTAGTCTCCAACACTTTTTTTTGGAGCGAAGGTTTGCTATTGGATATTATTTATGTGCCAGTGAATGGCATTTGTTTTTTACCTACTTTCTGACCTGTAGTTGACCTCCTTATCTACCTGTTTCATAGTACATTTTTTACATTTATTATGCAATATACAAACAGGTTTGATGTACACAGATATCATTGTTTTTATCTGTTATATGTTGTAATACTGACAAAGAGAAGTGACTAAGATTTAATTTAAATCAACAATGGCAGTACAGACAGCTAATACAATATCTACAGGTGCAATGCTACAGGACCGATACAACGGGTCCAATATATATATCACATTAAACTAAAAAACACTCACTAAATTCAATAGAAAACAATATAAACGCAGAGTAATATATAAATGCTAAAGTAACAGCGCAGCGACTGCTGGTAATGGCCGAATTGGTGTTCTGATGGCTAGTAACCCAGTGACTGAGCATCTCCTGATGAAACAGGAAGATCTGACATCACTAACATTCCATAGTCCTGCACTGGTCTTGACTTACTGCACAAATAACGAGGTGGATTAGCTCACTGTTTCACAGACATAGGAGGTAGCGAGCGATTTACTCGGCAACAAAACTTACAGTTTGAGGTCTCTTTAAAAGCACATTTCTAGAACTGGTGATGGCAGAAATTTTTATTTTTACGCAGTTCTTAGAAGTTGTCTTCTCATGAAAATTCATAAATTGTAGTTCACTTTGACTTACCTTGGTTTAGCATGAGTAAGTATGTGAGACTTGAGGTTGGTGCTCTGTGCAAATTTCTTACTGCAGCCATCAAAGGGGCAGACATACGGCCGGTCCCCAGTATGAATCCTCACATGGGTCCTCAGGTTAAAGTCAAGGGAAAACCTCTTACCGCAGCCCTCAAATGTGCACTACAACACATTCTTGGAGCTTATGCCATGACAGAGGACAGACAACTCCCATTTTAACTATCATTTAGTTGATGCGGTATGATATAAACAGAGTTCGAAAAGACTTTTTTCAAGACAATTATGATGCATATACATTAGTTGTTGGTTATTATTACCTACCTGGAAAGGTTTTTCGCCTGTGTGCACAAGTTGATGACGCTTCAGTTTGCTGCTCTCCACAAATGACTTGCCACATTCTGCGCAAACGTGAACCCTAGGACCGTGTGTATGCAAATGTTTGCGCATGGCAGAATTGTCTCTGAATAGCTTGTTACAGCCTTTATGTGGACAGGGTATCGTACGTGCCGGCTCATCTCGCAACTCGTGCTTTCTAGACTTTCTACCAAATAAATCAACCAAAAACACTCATTCAGTTGCTAATCAATGCAAACTGATTAGCAACTGGATAACTTACACAGAAAAAAATCATCATAATATGGCCAATTCTTTGAAATATCTGGAAAACAATTTAAAACGAAAAAAATATTTTTAAACCGAATGCAGAGCAGGACTGAGGAAGGAGGAGATAACCTACTTAAACTGTGCTACGTTCTCATGATCAGATGCTTCGACAGGCAAGTCGACAATGTGCTTGCAGTCTAGGGAAGGCAGCTCGACCGAATCTGCCGCTATGACAATATCATTAGAGTCGATGGAAATTCCGTGGCTGTCTGGCTCCGGCGCTGTCATGGCTGTTAGTTTTACATCATCTATGGAAAGCTCATCGGCAGGAAATGCAGAATCTAATGTTGGATCACCTGTAGAAAATGAAACAATAAAAAAATATATTAATGGCATTGTCGATGAGGTCGATAAGGTACAATGCATGGCTTTCGCTCAGATCGTCATACATTTTTATAAACTAATAATTAATAAAACAAAAAGTATCGTATCAAATTGGTCAACAGAAAAAAATTTTTTTGCTGGAGCAGTTTGGAAAAACTTTATCACCGAAATTTGGAATATTGATAATATTTCAAGTTGATGTGAAAAAAATGAATGTCGTCAGTTAAAAACACCTGATCAACTATTTAGTATTTTAAATAATAAAGAAATCTTACGGTGAATTTAATTTGTTGATAAAAGGACTTTAGGACAAAATCCACGGTTAAGGTAACGTACAACACTTACCGGATGCCCACATAGTGACAGAAAATGCACCTTCTAATGTTTTTATCTGCACCCGTTTCTGTTGCCAACTTCTAACAGTGGTTGGTTTCCCTGACTCCTTCCCATCACCGCCGGGTCCAAATTTCCGTCTCCATTTTTTCGTAACCCCTTTTAATTTTTTAGTTGATGGGGAGAAGTCTTCAGAAGCTACTGGTACAGACCCATCCAACGAAATATCTTCATCGGGATTCATAATAATTGTGTCCAAAATCACATCTGAATGTTGAATGTTAGCATCATCGCCTACGACTATCTCTTGCTCACACAAATGTTTGCTATCCAGGACTAGATTGGCCTCTTCATCTAGAGGTTCGTATTTCATAATATTTTGTGGAGAGCCTTCATTTTCTACTGAGCCTATAGCTTCTTCGATCATCACTGAGTCACTTATTCCATGTAATGAGTCCATTTTTAGTATATTTCACTCTCTGTGGAAAACTTACTACAAAAACATAGTTGAGAAGTTCATCAAACGTTAAAAGATTACCACATTGTAATACATGCGTTCAAGATACGCATCTAACCACAACATCTACATTTCTAATATAAAAACTATTATCAAGGTCCAACTTATACTGTGTAGACAACTCCTCAGTTGAACAATAATGACAGAGATACATCATTATATGAACTATAAGATAACGCAATGTACAGCTGATAACTTCTACATGTAGAAGTGAACTAAACTAAAAATTGAGTGGTCAATGACAGAGATGGTGGTTGGGAGAGCATTTCACACATTGATGGTCAAGTGAAATGAATTTTTACTCTAAAATTTCTGAATAGAAATAATAAGAGCGAAATGTTAAAATGATGCTAATTTTAGCCATAGAAACAAATGGAAAACGAATAACAAAATTGTTAACATATACTAATTTTTATTTTTGCTTTTCAACAGTTATTTTGAGAAATTATCACTATTATGCTGCTAAAATTTTTCACGATTACACTTTTTAGTGGTTGAGTTTTAACAATAATATAGCGCAAATTCAAATTTATTTTTTGAAGAAATAACGATGAGATGCTCATAGTTTATAACATTTGTAAAAAAGACTGCTATTCTTTCTTGAATACCTCAAATACTTCATTGAGCTCTTCCTTGATAAAATTTTGTGGGTGATGCTTTAGCATATATAGCAGTAAATACTGTGGAAGACCATAAGCTCTCTCAATATGATACAAGCAAAGAGACAAAATGGGCTGGACAAAGCCATGTGCAGTTGGATTTAGATGTGTTGGGCCATAAATTTTATTGGAAAACACAATCCATACATTGGAAAGCACACTTTTCATCTTGTTACAAAAATTAGTAACTTTTTATTGGGATTGACTACCTTAAAAACATGGTGAACAATAAACAAAAAGCCTTACAAACACTGAGTCCCACAATACTTTTGTGGAAGTACACCTTTTGCATGTTTGTGTCTGACATGTGTCTGACACCTGGGATCTCCCTCTCCTTTTAGAAAAAAGTGATCAGTTTTATCCAGTCCCAAAATGAGCCATTATTGTGATAGAGGTTGGAGATGCTCCGGACTTGTCTTTAGTAGAAGACATGTAGGAATAATCGCTAATTTATGAGATTTTCGGTAAAAAATAATGTTTTGTAAAATGTTAGGTCATCCTTTAAAGGGCATATGACGCCTAATTTGAAGAGGATTTGATTTAATTTAAACTTTCTGAGGTTGAAATGTGTTCAGAAAAATTATCTGGAGTTGCCCTCTCACCAGTAGTTAGTTAGTTATGTTTTATTATTTTCCTCCTAAAATCATTATGAAATGATGCACCGGAGAGAATTCCACTAGAAAAAATTGTTCTAATAAAATGCAAAAAGAAAAATTTACAAGGTTATTCATTCAGTAATTAAAATAAAACTCTAAAATTTACCATACTTATAGAAAAATGAGCTCATCAATTTCGCTGTTCGACAAACAGGCATATTTGTTGACAACGAGACTCGTGTTCGCCTGCCGGTCTTATAAGTTATTAGCTCTCTGAGCGGATGACCAGGGTTATTATCGGTCTTGCTCATTAACCTTCTGCTGATGACAAACACTATCACGTGAACGCCAGTGTATACATAATAGCGAGCTTACCAAAGATAAAACAAATTGCTGACTTGAGAAAAACAGCTCCAAAAAACTTGAAATTTGTTGCAATATCATTTTTTTGCAATCCAAAGAGTCTCTGCACAAAACTAATATCTAGGACGCCATATTTCTATGCGAGCAAGCCAAATTTTTGAAAACTCGCTTTATAGCTCTATATAACTTGGTGCGTCTTCGAGAAAAAGAGGCGTCTTGGCAAGTGCTGACTGCGTCTGTAGCACTTGCCAAGACGCCTCTTTTTCTCGAAGACGCACCAAGTTATATAGAGCTATAAAGCGAGTTTTCAAAAATTTGGCTTGCTCGCATAGAAATATGGCGTCCTAGATATTAGTTTTGTGCAGAGACTCTTTGGATTGCAAAAAAATGATATTGCAACAAATTTCAAGTTTTTTGGAGCTGTTTTTCTCAAGTCAGAAATTTGTTTTATCTTTGGTAAGCTCGCTATTATGTATACACTGGCGTTCACGTGATAGTGTTTGTCATCAAAATCAAAAGAAATAATGAAATTTTTTTATCAAAATAATATTTTTCATGTGAAAAATTAATCAAACAATAACATTAGTACACTTTCATGATAATACTAGGTGAAAAAAAAACATTGCCGAAATTGTATTTCCGGCGTTGGTTTTTTTTACAACAACGATAATAATTAAATCTGAAATACCGGCTATCTTTCCAAGAAAAAACTTCAAAAGCACTAAATAATAATAATTAAGATTTTTGAAAAATTGTTTGGAACGGAAAAAGTAACAAAAATGGTACAAACTACTTGCTGTAATATACTATATAATATCATAATGCAGATAGTCCCTTCTGCCGAACGCATTGTCATAGGCCTCCATAGACCTCTACATGATACCTATTGGTGTTTTGTTGACGCGAGTGAGTTTTCTCAATAGTTTTACAATGCTTGATGAGAAAACAACTGTACAGACAAAGTGCATCTTGAAAAGCCCGTCCTAAGCCCTTTAATTTTTTATTGTTTATCAAAAATAGTGGCTAATGAATTGAACCGAGATTGCGCGAAGTAACGCAATTTAGCAGCAACAGAAGTGCTTTACAGGTGGCATGTCAGCGATTGACTCGCAATTCATTAGCCGGAGTTGTCTTTCCTTCAGTGTCAAAGAGTGCTAAATAGTCTCAACCAAAATACTAAAAATAATCATCAGTTAGTAGCTATTTATTTATTGTACTTGAAAATTATTTTTTATTTCCAATCTGTATTTCATAATATTTTTTTCAGTCAAAAAATGGGTAACTCAGATTTGAAAATTATTGTTGTTATTGATAACAACAACAATGGCAGAAACAAAAATCCGATGTTTTTTTCTTAACAAATTAATTCTAAATGTTGATATTTTTAAAATTTTGATTTGAAAATAATTTTTTTCAACTGTTTTAGTTTTTGAGATATGGATTATTTGAGTTATCACGTGAGTTCTGGTGTGTACCTAATAGCAAACTAAATTGCTGACTCAACTAAAAGGCTTTTAAAAAATCTGAAAATAATTGCAAACCTAATTTTCTATGCTCTTGAAAGTCTGTGCACAATGACTATTACTGGGATGTCCTCCTTCTATGCAAACAAGCCAATTTTTTGCAACTCCGCTTCATGGCCTTATATAGTGTTGCGTACCGAGAAAAAAATTGCGTACAAGTCAGCATCTATGACGCTTATACTATAGATGAAACTAAAGAGAGCACAACTCCGGAAAAAAGTTTTTTTAATCAAGTAATACTAGAATTAAATACTTTAATCAGCCCAAAATCGCTGACATAGCACCTTTAAATTTAGACTTCAAAAGAGAGGCTTCCCTTTTTCACTCGTACTCTATGGTTTGGAAAGCAGCATTAAATACAAGATTGTGTGATATAAGTTTGTCCTTCATAAGTGAATTACTCTAACGACTCAACTTATTCCATTTGCATCTCATTTCTATTTTATAAAAGTGAGCGATTTTATTATTTTTTAATTAGGCAAATAGACAAGATGACACCATCAATGTGGGTGTAGTATAATGATACCCGTTTTTATTAGGATTGAAGGCTATTAAACTCACAGATGCGCTATGTTCAGACATGTCTAAGTTCCGACGGCTCTATATTCCGATAATTACGGCTCTATGTTTTGGTGAAAACAACTCCATAAAAAACTCACTATTAAAGTTTCTATGGGAACATAGAGCAGAAATTGGTGGAATATAGGCACATCGGAACATAGAGCTTGACCCATAAAATTACCCATTTCTGTTTATATTTACCTATAATTTACCAGTTGCTGATTTTGTGCTTCAAATAATTTTTTGCCATGTAACCAGGATGTGTCAAACGTATCATCATAAAACCACACTTTTATTGGTGATTGAATTTACTTACGTTGCTTACAATCTTTTTATAAAGCTAAACATGAATAATGATTGACATGAAATTTTCAGTTTTTTACTGAAAAACTTTTGGACAATCAAATTAAAAACATTTTAATATGCCAGTTTAGCAATGTTGCGGTTTAACCAGTATAACAACATCATATAATGTCCACAAAACCCTTGCGAGCATAGAATTTATTAAGACAAAGCATCAATATATAAATTTTTTCCACAGTTTTTTTCAATTTTCAACTATTCTTGAGTTGCTAAATCTTGGGACCACAGGCTGCTAGAAACAAAATTTATAAAGGGTTAAATAAGAGACACTTTGCCAGACAGGTTTAGCCAATCATTGCACTGCTTACATAGATGTGGACTAAGAAATCTTTTTGAAACTGCATTGTAAACCAGCAATATCCCACCTAACTGTGTTAGTTCATGTTACAGTGCTGCCCTACATTCTTGCTGACCTATTGATGTACTAATTTTTTATAGATCATTCACATCTGAAATTAAGAAAATAGATTTAATAGTAGCCCTTTCCAAATGAAAACGTAATTTTTCATATATATTATAATGAAGCTAGCTACCGCTGAATTGCAACGCATGCATGGTTATGCGTCACTGATTTCACTTTAATATAACAACAGTAAGGCATAAAATTATCTGCTGTGAGCACTAAAACCAAAGTAACTTTGGTGCACACAATTTAATTTCCAGAACTGATTTTCTTAGCAACTATCAGTGTGAGAAAAAAAGGTTCCCCACTATTATGACAGCACGATATCACTCTACTACACCATGATATAATTTTTAATGTTCCGAGTCTGATTTAAAAAAGCTATCTGCACTGGCTATACCAGTGTAGATAGCACTTTTTTATGATAATCAGTAAAAATTATCAAAGTAGTTTTTGATATGCAATGCTGCATACTTTCTATTATTATCATAATAATGTCATTATAATAATCATATATTAACAATAAAACACAATAATACTAGTATTTTTAAATATAGCGTCCACAAAACTCATGCGAGCGTAGCATTTATTAAGACCAAGCATCCATTTGAAAAATCCATCTGCACTGACTAATAAACAATAATCAACCCTGTTATGCTATCAAAATAATAGTATTATTATTTTAGACAATAATAATATTATATTTATTATTTATAATAATTATCAGTAGTATTCATCATAACAACAAACGATAGAAGTAGCTGCTGTTGCTTGACTTTTATTATCATCAGACTTGATCAGTAGTAGCACCACTACCTACTACTGACTGATGCTGTTGTTGTCAAAAAAATAGTACTTGTTGATCTTCATTATTCTTCGTTTTGGTTGCTGCTGCTGCTGTAGTACTAGTGGTAGCATTGCTAGTGGCAGTGGTAGCATTTCTAGTACTAGTGGTTGCAGTAGTGGTAGTGGAATTTTGACCATTTTTCGAAATTTTATGTTGTGTTTTGTTGTTGGTGTGTTGAAGGTAAGTCATGATTTCACACACCTAAACTAGGACTTGCTAGTTTAGGAGACTCGGGTGATGTGAAGAAATTTTGCGTGACAGGCCCATTTGCAAGCGAAAGTTTGGAAACACTCGGTTGCTGCTTCTCAGGGGCTTCCGGACATCTCGCCACACTTTGAACTAGGCACATTACCAACTGGCCACATTGCCAACTAGCCATATTACCAATTGGCCACACCCCTCACTAGCCACACTGCCAACTGGCCACACTTTGTATATATTATATAGCAACAGGGAATGTTGTGATGTACTGCACTTTTTGAACTGCCTCATCCAAGCCACAGTAGTTAGTTTAGTTCTCTAAGTGGTTGCACTATTTACCATCTACCCGACCAATGTCTATTAATATATTATAAATAAACCCCAACTGATAAATAAATTACTTACTGTCATTGCCGCTTCAGAGAATCGCTTTGACGCACATAATCAAACATTTATATATGACAAACTCAGACTGGCAAAAAAGGTTGAATTTTGTTTATTAATTTATTGTGTATCAAGCGGCACTGAACTAAACTAAAGTGAACTAAACTAAACTCGAACACAAAACTCTTACGACTACTGCAAACTAACAAAGAATTTAATGAATGTTTGTGGCGCCTAACGTAGCACTAACCATGCATTGCATTTTTTTGCATAAACATCTCACTCAAAGAAATAATTTGCTAAACTATCTCATACATAAATTACAAATGAGTAATACTAATACATGCACCTCCTGACTGAATACCGTTGAAACTCCAAAACCTGCATAAGACACAGAAATAGATCAAAGTAGAATAACACAATGGGCTTAAGCAAAATCAAACGGAAGCATTTACTAGCCATGACTTGAAAGAGTAGGATAATTATGATTGTCTAATGTTGTTTGAAAGTGAAAAGATAATCAGCTTATAAACAATTATATCAATTACGCAAGTGTGGCTGGTATAAAACTAACGTTTGCAACCCGTCCACTTCATTATTAATATTGGAAACCATGAGACCAAGACAGCCTATTCGCGATCCTTGCACGGTGTGTTTGAATCAGGTTAGAGAACGACAGGAAGCGCTAGATTGCGATCAATGTCATCTTTGGACCCATCGCACCTGCACTTCAATCCGTAGAGACGTATATAGGCAAGCTGTAAAACGAAAAGAGGGTATACCTTTTCGCTGCCAGAACTGCCCAGTTCTAGAAAGTACTAGAATTTCTAACAGAAACGAGTAAGTTTTATATTTTGCTGATAATTGTAATTGGTAATTGTAATTGCTGGCAATTGTAATCGCAATGTGCATTAATTGTTGGCATTATATATTTGGAGCAACGAAATGCATTATTATAACTTCTCAACTTTGTAGAGAGAGTATACAACGGCCGTCACTGACAGAATCAACCATTCATCCTGATCCTGCAGCATTAACGAACAGCACAACAGCACAGGACCCATACCAGTCTCATAATGACGAGTAAGTACGCATCTCATTATTTGAAGATACCAAGTCACAAGTCAATTTTCTTGTGAAGGTTTTTTCCCAATTGAAAAGAAGCATTGAAATCTTTCAAACAAACTTTTGCAGATGTACCGCTGAGCAAGTCCATGCTATGGGTGCATCCAATGCTGAATCTATGGATGAAACTCAGACCACTTTGTCCTTTGAGATAGAACAGAGCTTCCGAAACCCCGCTCCACAAGTAGAAGAGTATGTATATATTTTTGTTAATTGAACTAGTATTCAGATTTTATGGTGAATGTCTTGCTAAAGATACGGCTACAACTTTATCAAGTTCTGCAGTCCAATTTTTTTGTCTCTGTCGGGGTTGAGCATCTCTACATGTGTGGTGATCTTAAAACCAGTGTTTTTGTATAGGCCTACATACCGATGTTGCTATTTTTGATTAGCCTTTAGTCACACAGACCTAAAAACTTCCATACCAGCAATTTCTTTTAGTTTACATTGTATGCATGCCTACATGTACGTGTATGCAATTGCTGTTACAGGTCATTAGCATTGGACAGAGTCACTGCGGTACCAGAATGGGCAGGGGTCGACTATGAAGTAATTGCGGGAGCTTCACAACGCGGGAAGGATCTGCTCGTCTCTAGTGATGGCTTTAGCTACACTTTCCTGAGAAAGAATGCTAATTCGGTCATTTGGAGATGTAGCAAGCGAGCTTGTGGGGGAATAGCGAAGCAAAGGAATGAGATTTTTGCTAAAAATCATGGCCACAACCATATTGGACAGCCTGGTTTATGTCTCGGGACCAAGCTGAGAGCAAAGGTGAGCATACATGTAGAATATTATTCTTAGATGTCAATACACTCTAGATATGATAATAATTCCAAAAGCATTTCACATTTCGATGAGAAATACTTCAACTTAGGGAACACTGAGTGTGTCATAATACTAGTAAATTGCACAATTAGATTTTTAGAAAAAAAAAACACTACACAGTATTGTAGTGAGAATGGGCTATGCTATTTTTCAGACAAAAGAGAAGGCACGACAAGACGTGTTTACAAGTGCAGCAGCTATAATTGAAGAAAAAATCGGTGAAGTGATGCCACCAACCAACGAAGGACCGGTAGAAGGCCTGCCAGACCCGGAGCATTTGGGCCGTAACATCAATCGCCTAAGAAAGAAAATGAGACCCAAGGAACCAAAGACATTGGACTTTGAGGTGAGAGCACAAAGTACATATTTGACCTTTGTATTCCCCTATGCAGAATGTGATAAATTGAAATAAGCATGGATCCGCGTGAAAACATGACAGGACTGTTCACTTGTACATAGAATAACTGATCAGCCGACATCAATAACTTTCATGAATTTTTTACCTTTAGGTTGATTACTCTCGGTTTATTTTTATTTTATTGTGACCGGATTTATTATATCTTTACAGCTGTCATTAGCCACAACAGCACCTGATTTCCTTCGTGCAGATGTAGAAAAGCATGGTCAGCGCCACCTCATATTTGCAACTCAGTTGATGCTTACACTACTGATGGCAGCAAAAGAATGGTTCGTGGATGGTACATTCAAAGTCGTGAGGGAACCTTTTGTGCAGCTGTTTTCTATCCACGCATTTATCAGAGATGGAGAAAACGTTAAGCAAGTACCTCTTGCTTATGTGTTCATGTCACGACGAAGGACCAAAGACTACAAAGCAGTAAGTATTCTCATGACATAGTCGCAACCATTAGTTTGTTTTTATTGTTAATTGCATTTGGTTTACCATCAATCTCTGCTCGCTTCGCTTCAAAGTATCAACAGACTTTGTAATATACTAGATTTGATCAAACTGTTAGTGGACTACTGTATTTGAGACATCTTCCATGTATGACACTTTCGTGTTATTTATGTTCTAGGTGTTTGAAGCATTACTTGAGCTATTTTCTGCGGAACCAAAGGTCAAAAGCATAGTAGCAGATTTTGAAAAAAGGTGAGATTACTCTACATGCAAACTGTCTTAGGAGTTAATTTCCTAAGTTATCATTTTCACACTATGGAACCAATAGTAGCAATCTCAACTTTTTTTTAAATTTTTGCGTTAAATAGTTTAATTTGTTGTTGCATAAACATTTCTGCAAATTTCTCCGAATTTTTATAGTAAGGTTGTTGTTTGTTAATTCCTTTATTTTCAAAATGAGTGTACTACAGTATATCAAAATTTTGAAAGCATTTCCACAAAAATATCACTACGTTTAACCAAAAGATTTACAATTACAGTATTTCCCAATGTAAAACAATAAATGGCTATGACTCCAGCTTTTTCAGTAGTCATGTTGAAGCCAAAGAGTTTTTATACTTTTTATAAATTATCTAACACTATAATTTAGATTTTACACATGTGCTATTTCAGACTTCAATCTGCAGATTGCCAGAGGGATCAAAATTCATTATTTAATTGCCTTAGTCTTATCACTTAATTGCCTTAATATAATATCACTCGTTGAGCTGTCTCAAGTTAGTAGTTTGCTAGTTTGCAAAGCTTATTTCACCAACCTTTTGATTGTTCTAGACCTAGAACCATGAATGTATTGTGCTATGCAAAGAGACGCGATGTTTTAGTATCCGAAATTTAGACTCTTTTACACAGGAAAATTGTCTCTTTAGGTGTGTGGAAAGCAGTGAAGAGCAGCTTTCCTTCTGTGGAAATGCATGGTTGCGCTTTCCACTGGAACCAGGCCATATGGAGGAAAGTTCAGCAGCTGGGATTGGCAGTCGCTTACTACAGGAAAGAGAGTGTTTACTCATTTATTAAAAGACTCATGTCTCTGTCATATTTACCAGCCGAGCACATAGCAGCTTCATTTGAAAAGCAAACTGTGGCCAGTTGGCAGTGTGGCTAGTTGGTAGTGTGGCGAGTAAGGGGTGTTCCCAGTAGCACATGTGGCTAGTTAGTAATGTGGCCAGTTAAAAGTGTGGCGAGATGTCCGGCTACCCTTCTCAGGTAGTGGTCAGATTGGAATAAAAAACGTCAGTAGTATCGACAGCCCAGAGGGTATACCTTTTGGTGATTTCTTGGTGGGGTGCTGCCCAAATTATTTTTGAGTCAGCAGGCCAGCACGTGAAGACAGGTGTGTGAAATCATGATTTACCTTCAAAACATCAACAACAAAACACAACATAAAATTCCGAAAAATGGTCCAGATTCCACCAAATTTTCTGCAGTAGGCCTGTGGTAGTGGAAGTAGTAGTAGCAGTAGTAGTCACAGGCCTACTGCAGAAAATTTTGTGGGTGCTGGGCCACTTTTTGGAAATTTATGTTTGTTGTGTCCCAGAACCCACCAATTTTTCGGCAATAGACCTGTGTTAGTTAAGTCTAATCAACAATCAAAACAAGAATAAAATAAATAATAATAATAAGTAGTAAGTAAGTAGCTAAGTAGTAGTAGGTAAATAAATAGTAAAATTATTAACAAGGAAATAGTTATAATAATAATCATCATAAGTCAGCAAGCAGCAACCAATAAATAATAATTATTATTATGATAATTAACAATAATAATAATTATTAATTAATAACAATTATTATTAATAATATAATAATAATAATAATTAAAAAAAAACAAACAAGAAGAACAACTTCTCCACTTCTTCTTCGTCGATTTCAATCAACAACAGCAGCAATAAATATTAATAAACACCTTTGCACGACTAAATAACTGCAGCCAGTATAAATAATTAAGTAACGTGATTTATTAATGACATGAATGCATTACTTGAAATATATGCAAAATTCTCTTAAAAAGTCATCACAAAATATTTTCACTTTTGTTTGGTGAGAAAAAGAAAAAAACACAGTAGCTGATATTTAAGTTTGCAGGTAGAAGTATTGACTTACATAACTATAATCATAGAGCTTTTCGATTCATCGCCTTTGTTAATTACAACTTGTGCATATAACTGGACTATAAAAAGTAGTTGTTTTTAATACTCGCTTTAACTTACGTACATTAGATGGATAAACTCATAATATTTCGATCCAAGAACCAGTCTACAAGTTTATTCTATGGTTTTATGGAATAACTTTATGTACATGAGTTTTGTTAATGACTTTTGAGCTCTATAAAAAAAAATACATTAACCAATGAGTGAGTCGAGATGACTTTGAACAGACGTCAAAGTCGAACCATTTTAGCTTTAGCATCTTCACTAACATTAAAAAGACTTCCGAGCTATTTAGCTACCGTCCCAAAGGTTTATGCCTCATCCGTAGGAATTTAGTCATTAACAACCTCTGCTCATGTAATAATACAAAGTGAAGAAAAGGGTCAACTCCTCCGGATCATTGATTGCCGTCAGCTTGATGATTGTTTATTGTTTGTTATTATTCAGAGAACTGCCGCCTATTAATTTATTGTCGAAACTTCACTTTTATTTGTATATTTCCATAATTTTACTATTTATTTACCTACTACTACTTAGCTACTTACTTACTACTTATTATTATTATTTATTTTATTCTTGTTTTGATTGTTGATTAGACTTAACTAACACAGGTCTATTGCCGAAAAATTGGTGGGTTCTGGGACACAACAAACATAAATTTCCAAAAAGTGGCCCAGCACCCACAAAATTTTCTGCAGTAGGCCTGTGACTACTATAATGTATTAATTAATAATAATAATAATAGTTATTATTAGTAACCACCACCAACAACAAATAATGATGGTAATAATAATACTTGATGATAATAATAATTAATTATTAATAATAATATTATAATTAATAAACAAATGATAAATAAATAAAATTATTAACTTGATAATAATAATAGTAATGATGATCGATGTTAGCAATAGTAATAATAATAATTAAAAATGATTATAGAATAATAGTAGAAGCACTTACTTATTATTTATTAACTTGTTATAATTATTATTGTATATTATTTAACATATTTATGATAAAAAAGAAAGATGATGATAGATAATGATGAGTTAGTCGCAGAAGATTGGTTTGTAATAATAATAATTAGTATTATTATAATAACTACTATTGTAGAACTATTAATTATTAATGATATAGATAGATATAAGTTGTTAATAGTTATTATAAATGAACACATAATAATAATAAACAATAATGCTTGTTCTTAGAAGAGAATTACTATTAACAACAATAACATTTTTTTTAATATTTTGTTCTTTTTGTTATTAATTATTGTGGTTGCCACTTAGTGGTTTAATATTCAGCTTTCTCTAGTAGTGTATAAAATAATATTGATCATTGTTAGTCAGATTATCAGTCAGTTAATTTATAGATATAATATAATATTAGAGTATATTACTACAATCTAATTTTATCACATTTTGCTTTACAGCTTCATCATCGGAATATACATTCACTAAAAACTTGTAAAGATATTTATAGATAACGAATAATGAAGACTGCTTAAACTGCTACTACTACTACTGTTTGGATGTATATGATTTGAATTTATTGCTGTCAGAAAAGTGCAATAGAGTTGTAATTCATAAGTAGTAATCTGCTACCGTTTGTGGGTGTTCTGAAGATATTGGGCACAAAAGTAGTTAATGGCTCAGAGTGTAGTCAAATGCTCATGCATAGAGCATCCTAAACTGTATCTTTAAAAAAATGGTGGAAGAGACTTAGAATGATAAAATATAAATAGATGAAACATTAATGCAAAAGTCATAAAAAGACGCAAAGGAGGTGGGTAAGCCTAGAAACAAAACATTTGTAAGAGCAATGCACCAAGACAGCTAATGAAACAGCTATAAAAACAAATGCTATGGCAGGTCATAACATTGGAAAGCATTCAGGAGTTTAAAATGCACAACACACAGAGTGCTTGAATGTTTGTAAACTTTCTGAACGCTTTGTCAAATTGTTCATACACTTTGAAAATCCAAGCCGATTTGCCGGTCTGCTCTAATGATAATATAATCTTTAGTCCACTTCCGACTAATATATTTTTAATAATTACTAAACAAAAAAATTCTAAACAAATAATTGAAAACACGCCATTTCTATTGTTTAATAATTAATAGGCTACTACAAATAATCAATGAGAGTTATTCATATTCTTGAAAATAAGTTTTGAAGATTATATCCAACAATCATTAATATAGATAATTAATTTGTTTCATGTCTATTGGTCATTACGTCTATGTTAAATTTTTTGCATGGAGGTAATAGAAGAATGGCACTGGCAGATTTGTGCTTCGAAAATTATGCGCTTTTCAAACACTTCGAACTAGTTCAAATAATTTTAAAACAGTTCAGGCTATTTCAAAATAGTTCTAACGGTTCGTAAAAAACTCATGTTATTGCCGAAGCATTCATATGGTTTGTACTTTTCCAAACCCTCTGAATTGTTTCAAAACTTTCTGGACTATTTGCGAAACAACTATACGGTTTGTAAAATTTGATAGTTGTTGGACAAGAAATACAGTTTTATTGCTTGAAATTCCACAACAACTAGGACCAAAATTTATTTATTATTAGTACGAAGTCCGGTTTGAGATACAGCTCATTAGGCTATTTATTACATTTATTTAATTATTTTTAATGTATAAGACGCTTTCAAACTGTCTAGACTGTTTCAAAACTGTTCATACACTTTTGAGCCACCATGATATGCTAATGAACATGTAAAAAATGGACAAAATGACTCGTCACTACTGCATAAAATTATGCTTTACTATTCCATCAAGGAATAGATAAGAAACAAAAGAGAGTTAATATGGGATATAGCACACAAGTATGAAGCCAAGTGTGTAATGGAAAATAGCGAAACCTCCATTCTGGGGATATCGCAATGCAAGCATATATACAAGCGTCATTGTCCACTAGAGTCAGAGCACAGTCATATACATACTTTGCACGAGCGGAAGTTGCTACCATGGAAACGAGTCCAAAAAATTATTACCAATTATATAGCAAACCCATTAAAAAATTTTGTCTCGAAAAAAATATTGTTTTACCATACAAATACTTGTCATCTCTTGTACTCTTTTACAACTAGATGTGCTAGAGAGCCTAATTTCGGTAATTAATGCAAGAAATTATCTAAGTTGAACAGGACCAACTGCTATTGTGAGCATGGGCAATATGAATAATGGGTATTTAGCTGCAGTATTATTTTGATAGATTATTTCATATTACTAGCAAGCAAGGCCTTTGGTATTTCAGTGGAGAATTTGTTGTTTATTAGATTTGGTTACAAAATTATTTCGACTTACAGGGGCCATTCTCATCAGAAATGAGAAATTTTATAAACAATTAACACTTGAATGTGATCATCTTTCCTTAGGCTGCCGATAGACACTTGAGATTTGTGTGCTCGTGTAGATAAAGTGGTTTCCTTTCATATTTTGTAATCAAAGAAAACTCAACTGCCATGCTATTCCCTTCAGATAAGCTTTTAGTTGACTCCACAAAACTTTCTTATGTAAATTATTTGAAAAATAGGCTCCACCCATTTTTTATGACCTCAAATCTACTTTTATATAAGCCGCGTGATTGGTGCTACTGTGTGTATATGGCTGTGGGTCAAGGAAGGCGCTGAGAGCGGTGGTTGGTATCTCATACTGGTGCATAATTAGATCTCAACTCAAAACTAATTGACGAGTCGTAGTAGTTAACAAAAATGCAATATTATTGGTTCTTATTCATTGATTATTATTATTTTATTATTTCTTGATCATATATTTGTCATTATTTATTATCAATGATGGAAGTGTAATACACTGGTTTTTGTAAGTAGTAATATGGAGATCATTATACGTGATGAGTGAAGTCGTCATATAGGAAATGTATGTTCATAATTTTATTTGTAAATGTAACATTTCTCTTCGTCTTTGGTACATTGGGCTATTAACAGCCAACTATTTTGATTTTCACTTATTAACAACACACTACTACTGCTACTACTACTGCTATTACTACTGCTACTACTGCCACTGCTTCTACTGCTACTACTACTGCTGCTGCTGCTGCTACTACTGCTAGGTATGGACAATTGTAGTAGGAGTTTTTGGGATATGTTAAGGTTCTTCAGGAGTTATTAAGTCGTTCACCAAACAAATATATCTCCACAGTTTGCTATAGCTATGGCATGCTGACTCTATAGCTATGGCATGCTGACTCTATAGCTATGGCATGCTGACTCTATAGCTATGGCATGCTGACTCTATAGCTATGGCATGCTGACTCTATAGCTATGGCATGCTGACTCTATAGCTATGGCATGCTGACTCTATAGCTATGGCATGCTGACTCTATAAAAAGGTTAGAAAGATTATAAAATGGACATAAAACAACTTGACTCTCATCAGAGGTCTCTGCTAACATTTGATAAAAAAAACTTGTGTACAACAATCGGTGGTGCAGTAAGTTTCAGATTTCGTACAGAATCAATTAAATTATCGAGCCGTCGATTTAATGTCAACAAGTGGAAAGCAAAGTTTCTATTGAAATAAGGATTGAAATGAGCAGTACGTTGTCTCATATAAGATAATGTATAGACAGTTTGCTGGTGGCCATGTGGAATAATTAGTTTTATTTTTATGGCTTTGTCGATACCAAAAATATTTATTTGAAACCCTAAACTGCTTGAATGATATGATATTGGTTCAGAAAAATTGCGCTTACACTCGGAAAAGTGCGCATATGTCATTTAGAGATAGGTCCACAGAATTGGTGATCATTTTTTCCCGTTGTGCTGTGTGGAGTCAATTGTAAATAAAAAATTTATCTTTCCCTATTGCAAAGCTATTGAACTATTAATCCATTAAACTATGTCATCGTCTGATAGCTACTATCTACAATTGTGCCCGTTTAAAGAAATAGCACACAATTGTAGGTAGTCAATACTTTTAAAAACAATTCACAGATTATCGCTTATTTTACAGTGCTTTCTCATTCAACAGCTGTGATTACTTAGCATACATCATCTTTACAAGATGGAGGCAAAACCTAGAGATGATTTTGAATGGTCATACACCCAAGAGCCACATGCTAGTCGGCGGAAGGAAATAATGGGTAGCTGTTTATATTAAGTATTTATAAATTGGATTCTGCATTTTGTGGCGTATTTGAAAAGTTACTGAAGCGCAATTTCATTTCAAACTACGGCAGACTTTCAATACAACAATCTAAAGACAGTCAAATTTGTGTGCTGGCATAAGAACACAGGCTAAATCAGTGTGTTCATTAAATGCTGTATTTATAGATAAGATAAGGTATCGATGACTACACATCACTGTCGGCTGGGTAGAACCCAATTAATGCTGATGATGTAAAATCAGTTCAATTCACTAAATAAATCATTCAACAAGAGTGTATATTTTTTAACAATACTTTAATTTGAAAAGTTTTCAAGTATGTATATTGTTGAAGTTTTGGTTTTATTTGAATTTTTCTTGTGAATTAGTTATTGATAAGATTCCTCCTTTGAAAACTACTTTGTGTGCCGTCAGTAGGTTATTTGATTTTTAGAATAAAGTTTTATTGCAAACGTGACGAGAGGCATGTATGTGTAACTTGAGCTAATATTCAATCACTTGTCGCATTGTTATTCCTTATCATTGTCCATTGATTTTGTTTGAACTTGCATCGTACGATTGTATGGCCTCTATTTATTGGTCCTACCAACATTGTATTGTCGGCAAACATCTCGTGAACAAATCCTAAACAAAACAAGAAATGCAGTATTATTACTTGTTGTATTGTAGCCAAATATCCTCAGATCAAAAAGCTGTTCGGACCAGATCCCAATCTGAAATGGGCCGTTCTAGGAATGGTTGTCACACAGATCTTTATGTGCTATCTGGTACAAGATGCTTCATGGATAACTATATTGACTGCTGCCTACTGCTTCGGTGGGGTCATCAACCACGCTATGAGTCTAGCCATCCATGAGATCGCTCACTCTCTGGCGTTTGGGTTCACCAGACCCATGGCCAATCGCGCGTTAGCCATCTTTGGTAATACAATCATGGCTGTTCCATCAGCTGTCACATTCAAACGTTATCATCTGGATCATCATAGATACCAAGGTACGACAGTGTGGCTTTACTCCCCTGCAATAGTCGGTTTTTTGTCTCACATTCTGCTTGATTGGCAAACTGAAGTAGTTGAAATCTTTAAATTTTGGCCATTGGTGAAGATGCATAGACTGTTACCTACTGTATCTCCTACAGCATCTATATGTCTGTGGTTTATAGGTTCTGATGAGTTTGATGTGGATATCCCACACAAGCTAGAAGCGAGGCTTTTCAAGTACACAATCGGTAAAATGATCTGGATGTTCTTGCAGCCATTCTTCTATGCCCTTAGACCATTGTTTGTACAACCCAAGCCTCTCACAGTGAACGAGGTGTGTAACAGCCTGGTCTCCTTTATGTTGAAGCTAGGTTGCCAAGTTTTATAGATATCAAAAATATTTCATATTACCATTTACTATCAAGTCGGAAATACCCCAATATTTATGGTGGTTTTTATGTGAAGAAATAAGTCTAAATTTAGTCTAACTCTGTGATGGTACCGATGAGTCCAGCTTTTTTAGAATTTGCTATTTTTTAAAAAGAAATATGCTTTTCTAAGCTCGTTTTGGCTCATTATTGGACTGACATATCCACTCAGTGCAGCTGATATGTACTTTGTATGTACTTATCATTTGGTGGTGAGAATTGATTGAATTCTTTGAAGAACGACTGACTGCAAGGGCAGACAACTGATACATTGTTGGGTTGTTGGATCAAAGATTAGGAGTTGTCTACCGATTACTTATAGTGAAGATAACTACTGATTGTACTGTGTTCATTGACTTGTAGTACAAATTAATCCTAAGCGTCAGTCATGAAAGTCCATCACTAGATTTTTATGCGTCAAAGTTTTGACCGATTTTTTGATTGTTATAATCTACGATGCATGAAAGTCTTTCAAAAGGATGAAGTTTTGCATACTTCGAACTTTTGAATGCGCCAATGTTCAGTGTGGAAATTTTCAACTCTTTGTCGATTTAAAACTACAAACTTTTGACGGTAGGATAATGGAAGTTGAAAACTTCACAGCGTTAGTGAACATCGAATTATTATCCCCCATAGAAATCACCATAAATGCCTTAAAAAAAGTCCCTTTCATCATAATAATAAATTATAATAATAATAATCAATGGCGCTGTAATAATTAATAATAATAATTTTTATTTATTTATATCAGTGTTTGACAACTAACTATTACTTAGAAGGTTCAGTTGCCAATGAAAAGCCACATCTACACTTGCCGTTAAGTCATAAAAACACCCATTTCCTGTATTAGTGATTAATTTTAGACCACATAATATTGGGAATGTAAATATCTGGTGACAAAACACCCTTGTTGAAACAATATTTTTCTCATATGGGTATCGTTCCGATAAAAACTGCTTGTAACTCTCCCCAGCAATACCATGGCGTAAAAAGGCATTAGTTATCACCCCTTTGGTGTTGACAACTCTGCATAATTCTTTCAAAAATTCGTGTAGCGAAAGTACGCCCATTCAAAACTTCAAATTTTTCAACAATCCGTTTTTCAAAAATCTGTCAAAATTTTGGCACATGGAAATCTAGTGAATGTTAATGTATTGTCTTCTCTCAGCAATCAATAAATATGTAGTCTTGCAGTCGCTAGTGAAGTTCAATAATTAAAGCTATTGTCAGGTTTTATTTAAATTAATTCTAATTTTGTAGGTGATAAATGGAGTAGTTGTATTTGGATTTGACATAGCAGTTGTGCAAATCTTTGGTTGGAAGTCATTCGTGTATCTGTTAGGAGGCTCTCTGCTAGCCATGGGTAAGTGGTACTGTAGCTGTATCATGTGTAACCTTTCAAGGTCACACGTAATTGTTCTCTTACCAATGAAAGGAATCGTTTTGTTTATGAAATGTTTTTCTTTGAAGTTAACATATATTTTATGTGAACCAGTCAGTTTGTCCATAGATAGCCTCGACTTTGTGACGACTCACTGATAATTCTAACGCTAGCGGACTCACCTTTATTGAATGAATCCCATCCCTGTTTGTTTTTATTGTTAATGTTGTTCCTAAAAAATAAAATATATATGTTGCTCATTTCATTATCACATGTATTGATAATTATTTTTTAATATTTACTCATCATTAATTCTTTTTCTATACAAGGATCCACACAAATTATTTTTGTTTTTATTATTATCGTTTTATTATGACATTATTGTACGTTTGTATTATATATTTATTTATTTATTACCAGGTATTCACCCAGTGGCTGGACATTTCATCTCTGAGCATTACATGTTCAAGCAGGGATATGAGACGTATTCATACTACGGACCTCTCAATATGATCACATTTAATGTTGGTTATCACAACGAGCACCACGACTTCCCTTACATACCTGGAAGTCGTCTGGCTCAGGTTAGTTCTCTGGAATATTCTAGATAATGTTAAAATAGAAGTTACTGAAGGTTCAGGCAATGTATTTTATCAATAATGTTATATATTATCACGGGCAATGTATTATACCGTTAATGTATGTATTATAACAAAGGTTGGAACCTATTTCTAGCAGAAAACAGCTTATTGTCAGTAAAACATATTTTACCATGAATAAATATATTGTAGTTGTTGTTTTGATCATAAAGATACAATACAATAGTAAAAACGCTAGCCGCAAACGTCAATGGAGAGAAAGGGGTAGTTCAATTAATTATATAAAATTAAAAAATAAAATAATAAATATAGAAAATATAGTTTGTAGTTTGAAAATAAACTTGTTTTTTGGCCGAAGCATTTGGATATTATAGATTAGTCCCAGTTGGTTCAAACAGAAGATGTGTAAAACTGAGTATCGATTTGCGGATGGAACCTTCATATTGTTTAGTTTACGCATTTAATGTGTTGTAGGTTAGAGAGATAGCCCCAGAATACTATGATGATCTACCGTACCACACATCGTGGGTCAAGGTCCTCTATGACTTCATCTTTGACCCAGAAATCTCTCTCTACTGCAGGGTCAAGCGTAAACAACTACCCAAGTCTTTGGACACAACAAGCGAGGAATAAAATTGAACAAAAAACTTTTTTACGATTTTGATATCAACTCAACCAATCTATAGCAGGTCTCCTTTCTCTTTGACCTAACTTCTTTCTCCCCTCCAAGGACACTCCTGGAGGTTTATCAAATGCCAAAAGCTCTAGTTTTTAGTTATTGAATCTTTGTTCTCTGTCTTGGTAAAACTGTTATGGTCATTGTCGGCTGCACCTTGTAGTCTTTTTTGCACATTGTAGTCGTCTGCACCCTGTAGTCGTCTGCACATTGTAGTCGTCTGCACTCAGCCGTTTATTGCAACTGTGTGACCTGAGTCAATATATTTCCATCTAGTATTCTAACATCTCGATATCCTCAACCTTGGGAGTAGCTTTTTCGTTGGTTTGTCTCAAAAGAGAGATACTTTGCCAGTTGTTTTCAATGGTTGCAACTGGGTTAGAGTTTACATGGGGATTGCGTAGAAATGGGACAATAGTTGGTTTCGCTGAGATAAATGCATGGGACACGAAATTATTGTGGAGAATTAGAAAAAAACTAGGCATGCATAGATGCGAAAACAATGTACAAATCTGGAGACGTGACAAGTATATTCTTGGGCTGGTATTTTACTGGTTAGCTAAACTCAAAAGTTTCTTTCAAGATGAGTGACTAAAACCAAATTAACTCACTTGTAACACAACTAGTCGCCACAATGCTGAAGACTTCAATTTTCAGGTAGTTTTGGTAGCAAGTAAGCTTAGTTTGTGTGGTATTGTTTGGACATTTTGGTTGTTTGTGCATCGAATTCTTACAACTAGCTCATAGCAACAATATGATAGTTTGAGATTTTCTTGTACCTGCATTTAAAATGTTAATAAGCTGCAAAGCCTGAAGCAAAGTTCTGTATAAAACTAACGATAGTGGTTTCCATCTATTTGGAGTAATCACTAATAAACCCTACTGAATCTCTTTAAAAATGGCACTTAGCCAAATATTTTAACCAGCCAACTGTAACCAATGCAATAATTATGATATATGTCTGGGTGGTTTATGGCCTCGTGCCAACTAGCTAACCACATAAGCTCATCTTTGGTTGACCTTGCACAGAGAGAGTAGTCCCAGACGGTAACTTATATAAACATACATGTATTTCTCCCGTAATATAGTACAATAATACAATATAGTAAACAATATTCCTGAATCAACTAGTGATTTTGTAGAAATAACATGACCAGCACAACCTATTACATTAGCCAACACCATTCATGACATCACGAATGCGTATCGCTACACTGCATCAGCAGATATGTCAAGCATTATTATTATTATAAGTATAAAATAAGTCATTTGCCACCAAAAACATTCCATGAGCTGTTGAGATAGAAAGTCGTCACCAGAAACATTCCATAAGCTGGTAAAAAATAAATTCTATCTTGATCAGATCCAAAGTATCACAGAAGCATGTCCCTCGGCCCGAAGCAGTTGGGGACATGGCTATCCAGGTAAGACAGTGGGCCCGAAGCAGCTGGGGACATGGCTATCCAGGTAAGACAGTGGGCCCGAAGCAGCCGGGGACATGGCTATCCAGGTAAGACAGTGGATCTCTTGTGTACAATACATTAAATATTTGATACATATTCAGCAATGATAATCCCCAGAACCTTACGAAATGTATAATATTACACAGACAGAAATGGGTTAATCTACGTAAAATGGCATCAAATAAAATACTGGATATAAAGAAATATGGCCAAAATTGGCTCGTTTCCTTCACTAGGTCTGTCTTAGAAGACTTAGTAACAATGAACTCGTCATTTTCTCAGCCAAATGTTTGTCTCGATCTACAACATACAATGGCTGTTACAGTTTCCATCATCGCTTATTCACCTGCAGTTAAACCCTGTTTGATTCATGATTGATGTGGTTAGGTGATTGCATAAAAATTTCCTTAATGTCCACAGAGCCAGCTTTCGGAAACAGTTTAATCAACTGAGACTGAAAGGGGACTAGTTGAAGTTATCCCCCCACCCCGAGGCTAAAACTGATGTTATCGGAAACATTACAATTGTTGAGCTGGCGAAAAATATCGTTTTAGACAAGGGTAAATGGATCAGCGTACGCTTCAGAATGTTTTTTCATAAAATCACCCAAATCATTGTGTAAGTGATAGATGTCGAAATAGTTTGCTTTTATATTTTTCAATAACCAATCAATTGATATTTATTATCATTGTTATTCATGAGCAGACAGCAGAAATATTGCTAATTGCGACCTATTTAATTAAAATAAAAATTTATTTTACACTTATAATAAATAAATATATCGATAACAATCCCCAGTGAATACTCAATCATAAATGATAGTAGCTATATAGCAATAGTCATAAATGATGTCAACAACAAAGAAACTATTATAACAGACTATGTGCACTTAGCAATAGATGCTCTAGCCACTCTTTCTACTCTCTAACTTGGATTTAGAAAGAGTGAAAGCCCAACACTTCGTCGCAAAAGGAAATGCATAAAGGGCAGTTGCTAGCTGCCAGCAAATACATCCACCATGTTGGATTATTCTATACGAGTAGTATTTCAGGCCTGCAACGATTTGCAACAGTTTTTACCAATTTAAGCACTCATGAAACCTTCATCATAAAAATTACTGTGCCACATCAGAAGTGGGGAGGTACCTTTCACTAGGTCTCTACTATTACAACAACACAAGATATTAGTGTTAAAAGCTTAAAAAAAGAAGAAAATTTAGAGAGAATAACGATTTATGTTTGGTGCCTTAAACATTGAATGTTCTTCTAACAACCCCAAACCTCAATTAATCAATTTTTTTTGAGCGGCAAGCGGCTAATATCTTCAGGAAATAACATTTGCTAATTGACCAATGAAAATGTAGTGTGAATTACGTGCCTATAAAATGAAACATCACACTCCAGTTAACAGCCTGGCTATAGTGCATGGGCTAGCTGTAACGCGTGAGAGCCGTGCACGAGGCAGGCTCGAATACAAAAATAGTCTATTGACTGGGTGATAATCACATGACACTATCAAAGAATGGCGGCTGTGCCAGGCGACTAGCAGTTATTGCGACACAATGCAGCTATCATGTATCCACTCCAAATACCTACGTACTAGAGCTAGTAGCTATTGTTGCTCACAAGTTACTTATTGATCAAATATCTTGACTTGTTTACTAATGGGGACAGGACATCGGCATGCCAACTAATTAACAAATCCTGTTTGTATCAAAGTTTAAAATCTCAACAAAAAAAGACAATAGGCTATTATGGAATATCAAAAGGCGCAGAGCTATTGATGTACAAGCAACCAATTTACAAAACAGGCGTACAGAGCAATAAAAATCGGCGATAAAACTTGAATGATCACATACCTATGGCAGTTGGTGTGCCAGTTTGTAGTGTAGGTTTGTATTTACTGTCTCGATTATGGTGCGGGCTGGTAGCCAACCACCCTGAGTTGGGTGTATTTACCACTGTTATTACGTCAACAGGGGGAGATGACTTCGAAATGTTACCTGAAACCAACGCCATATGCAATACAGTGAATGGATGTGATATTGCGTGATTCATCGTGTCACATTTCTGCGATAATATTAACAATATTGAGCAATTTACAAGAAAAAAAAACTTGATTGTGCGGCCAGGACCCAAAATAGACTTCCTCATGAGGTTCAAGCCAGAGAGAGAGGAGAGAGGAAGACTTGTACCTGAAGAGGAAGGCACCCGGGCCGGGGTGGCTTGCTTGGCTTGGCTCTGCCAGTCCTCTATTAGTTTGTTGATAAGTCTCACCTCGGCAGTATCATCTGCAGCTGCTAGCCTATTGGCTGAATGTTGATTTGGTCTCTTGTTCTAAATACACACAGACAGCAATTGAATCTCACACAAGACATCGCTCTCTGTTGACGACTCAACCCCAAACAACCTTTTGATATAGACCCTCTTTGTAATAAGCACCACAAAAAGTTCCAAACAGACAAGCCCATAATAACATTAATAATAAAAAATAGCTTCAGCTACATAACTTTATTACAGCTTTATTTATTACAGGGTAGACTAAGTATGCATATGTAGAGCACAAGCCAGCTACTAAGAAATAATGTATAGCACACAGCTGTACAGATAAATGGGCCACATTCGCTCTCACAAAGATACTATCATGAGGTAATCACTCACTAAATGCTGTACACTGTCCCTGTCCAGCATGACCTTCGCACGTCCTTGCTTGCAAGAACTTCCAATAGAGGGACTCGTATCTCTAGCAGTGGCAGACTGATGCAGGCTACAAAATGGACCAGCCAGAGGGGATCAACTGTTTATTCTTCCTACATAAAACTATACAAAGACTTGTATGTACTAATAAACAAGCGTGTTAAAGTCTCCCAGTTAATAACTCTTTGTATAGCACAAGTTACTGATAAGGTATCCAGCACCACTAGTAGGCTAGTAGATAGCGCTGCTTTTGGTTACCTGTAGATATCGTCAGCTTTACGTTTACGCCTTGTATAGCCTGCATACTGTTGACCTTGGGGTAGATTACACGTGTGCAGAGTGTTTGAAGGTCGGTGAGAGAGTTGTGGTTGTGCAGACGCACTATGTAGTACGTACGTATTGCCACCGCTGTAAATGTGACTCGTAGGCGTGGCATGTTGTAGGTCAGCTACAAAAGATCAGGATTATTTTAGTGCTGCTGCACAAAGATCACATTCGATAAAGAGAAATGTCATTTATAGAATGAGGAGACCCACCGGTGGTGAAGGAAAGCCTTGCGTCTAAACAGTCTTTCATTTCAGGCATAGAGGTGAAGGTTGAAGTTGCCGTCTTACTGAAGGTCTCGTTGTCACTCTCTGCGTAGGAAAGCTGTTTCAGGTCAGAAATGAGGTCCCCATCGTCGTTGTCAATGAGCCATGGAGGGGAATCTGCTGTAGGCGAGCTTTCAGTGCTCAGACCGGGGCTCAGGCCCGGGCTGTATGAAGGAACGGGAGAAGGCATGGTGGTAGGGCTGCGCTGATTACCTTCTTGCCTATGAAAGATCTAGTTTTCGTTAACACTCCATAAAAATTGACAATCCGTTACTAAAAGTAAGAAAAAGCCATTTTAGCTGAACATCAGCAGATTTGTCAAAACTTTGTTTACAACACGGGAAATCTTCATATTGCATCAACTGCCAACAAAAAACGAGTTTGGCATGCGTACTAGGAAATTACACGTTTTTACATTACAAAACAGCTTGTACGAGACCATCTGCCAACAAAATATAGAATCCGGCTCACAAAAGTTTTTGGATTATACTAAAAATAAAACAATGCTCAAGCTACTATTGACAATCTATTTATTCTCTTTTCCAACACACTGCTTACATCAGTTTACTAGCAAAATATTCCAGATGACAGGCAACAGCTGTGTGTTGAGACATCAGGCAACAGTTGAAAGCAAGAGGATATATAATATGCATGATATGGATGTAACACACTTGGCACATTTACAAATCTGGCCACATATGTGCGTATCAAGGATGATGAACAAGACCAACGTAATAAATCATATAATGCTGATTGGTTGAGCAGATGTCGTTGATGAAAAGCAACCAACAAACATTGTATAGTATGTAAATATCTCACTAATACATGCACTCACCAACAAACATTGTATAGTATGTAAATATCTCACTAATACATGCATTAATTTTAGATATTTCACAGAAAGAGCCAAACCAACGTGCCTAGATATCCATTTGTTTTTGTTTATTTCAGAATCTGCGGGCAAAAATTGAGTTGTTTCTGCAAACAGCAAACTGCTGGGATGTAGAAAGAGATGAATGAAAATAGAGATGGATGAAGAGAGAGAGAAGAGAGAGAGAGACAGAAAGAAGAGAAAGAGAGGAAGAGAGAGAAGAAGAGAGATAGATGAATGGAAAGATGGATGGATATATGAAGAGGTGGATAAAGAGATGGATAAAGATAAATGTTTGACTGACAAGGAATGTATACTACAAATTATCTCATTATAAATCAACCTTAACTTAACTGAAGCAGTGAAAGGGCAGATTGTGAAAACTACAAAAATGCTGAGATAAAACATGACAGACTGCTCACTTCCTGTGTAAAATACAGGTCAACAGTATTGCTACGGTACCTGTAGGATTTCCAGTCAGCATCTGGTTTGGTAGGAGAGGAGAGTGGATTGCTGACATCGTCGCACCAGCTATCTATCATAGGCATGTCAGCAAAGCCATCCATTGGGATGTATGGCGCTCTGTGGCAGTAGTCCTGTGATGTACGTAAGGGGGAAGAGGTCATTGAGAATGTATAGTAGATATAACAATAGAATATACAATAGATATAACAATAGAATATACAATAGATATAACAATAGAATATACAATAGATATAACAATAGAATATACAGTAGATATAACAATAGAATATACAATAGATATAACAATAGAATATACAATAGATATAACAATAGAATATACCATAGATATAACAATAGAATATACAGTAGATATAACAATAGAATATACAATAGATATAACAATAGAATATACAGTAGATATAACAATAGAATATACAGTAGATATAACAATAGAATATACAATAGATATAACAATAGAATATACAATAGATATAACAATAGAATATACAATAGATATAACAATAGAATATACAATAGATATAACAATAGAATATACAATAGATATAACAATAGAATATACCATAGATATAACAATAGAATATACAGTAGATATAACAATAGAATATACAATAGATATAACAATAGAATATACAGTAGATATAACAATAGAATATACAGTAGATATAACAATAGAATATACAATAGATATAACAATAGAATATACAATAGATATAACAATAGAACATACAATAGATATAACAAGAGAATATACAATAGATATAACAATAGAATATACAATAGATATAACAATAGAATATACAATAGATATAACAATAGAATATCGGTAGATATAACAATAGAATATACAATAGATATAACAATAGAATATAGAATAGATATAACAATAGAATATACAATAGATATAACAATAGAATATACAATAGATATAACAATAGAATATACAATAGATATAACAATAGAATATACAATAGATATAACAATAGAATATACAATAGATATAACAATAGGATATACAATAGACATAACAATAGAATATACAATAGATATAACAATATAATATACAATAGATATAACAATAGAATATACAATAGATATAACAATAGAATATACAATAGATATAACAATAGAATATCGGTAGATATAACAATAGAATATACAATAGATATAACAATAGAATATAGAATAGATATAACAATAGAATATACAATAGATATAACAATAGAATATACAATAGATATAACAATAGAATATACAATAGATATAACAATAGAATATACAATAGATATAACAATAGAATATACAATAGATATAACAATAGGATATACAATAGACATAACAATAGAATATACAATAGATATAACAATATAATATACAATAGATATAACAAGAGAATATACAATAGATATAACAATAGGATATACAATAGACATAACAATAGAATATACAATAGATATAACAATAGAATATACCATAGATATAACAACAGAATATACCATAGATATAACAATAGGATATACAATAGACATAACAATAGAATATACAATAGATATAACAATAGAATATACAATAGATATAACAAGAGAATATACAATAGATATAACAATAGAATATACAATAGACATAACAATAGAATATACAATAGATATAACAATAGAATATACAATAGATATAACAATAGAATATACAATAGATATAACAAGAGAATATACCATAGACATAACACAAACCTTCTCATCAACATCGGGAAGTACAAACAATCCTCTGTTCATGTCTATTGTGTCCTTGTCTAGTTCTTCCACGAGTGCTTCTAGAGCTACATGTAAAACCACAGCATATACTGTACACAGTACACACACCGTACAAATACAGTGTACACACCGTACAAACACAGTAGACACACCGTACAAACATAATACACAGTACACATTACAATAGAGACAACAACAATGCAGCCTAAGACTGGATCAACTCACCAGTCTTTCCACTGACATCAGACGACTTGTGAGCGAGGGCTCCACCAGAAATGCTCTCAGCGTCTCCAAATATCGACTCAGTGTCGCGCTGCAAGCAAAAACTTGATTATAAAACTACCAAAAACTGCATGCACTCCTCAGGCTGAGTGTTAGAACCCATGAGTTGACACTACAACAACTACAATGACGTCTACAACATCTGCCAATATGTCTAGAGTACGTACCATGATGTCTAGAGTACGTACCATGATGTCTAGAGTACATACAATGATGTCTAGAGTACATACCATGATGTCTAGAGTACATACCATGATGTCTAGAGTACATATCATGATGTCTAGAGTACATACCATGATGTCTAGTAACATACAATGATGTCTAGAGTACATACCATGATGTCTAGAGTACATACCATGATGTCTAGAGTACATATCATGATGTCTAGAGTACATACCATGATGTCTAGTAACATACAATGATGTCTAGAGTACATACCATGATGTCTAGAGTACATACAACGAATTGTCTAGAGTACGTACAATGATGTCTAGAGTACATACAATGATGTCTAGAGTACATACAATGATGTCTAGAGTACATACCATGATGTCTAGAGTACATACCATGATGTCTAGAGTACATACCATGATGTCTAGAGTACGTACCATGATGTCTAGAGTACGTACCATGATGCCTAGAGTACATACCATGATGTCTAGAGTACATACCATGATGTCTAGAGTATGTACCATGATGTCTAGAGTACATACAATGATGTCTAGAGTACATACCATGATGTCTAGAGTACATACCATGATGTCTAGAGTACATACCATGATGTCTAGAGTACATACCATGATGTCTAAAGTACATACCAAGATGTCTAGAGTACGTACCATGATGTCTAGATCACAAGCACTCTCTTCTACAGGATCCATAAACACTCCAGCAGTCGTATCCATGATGTCATCGAATACATACTCTTCCTCCGGTTGCCTGGTATCTGAGCGGCTGCTAACTTCACCTGCAAATAGTATTACCAGGTAACACACATCCTACATACATACTGTACAAGTGGTACTACCAGGTAACACATCCTACATACATACTGTACAAGTGGTACTACCAGGTAACACACATTTTTCAAACATACTGTACAAGTAGTACTACAAGGTAACACACATCCTACATACATACTGTACAAGTGGTACTACAAGGTAACACACATCCTACATACATACTGTACAAGTAGTACTACAAGGTAACACACATCCTACACACATACAAGTGGTACTACAAGGTAACACACATCCTATATACATACTGTACAAGTAGTACTACAAGGTAACACACATCCTACATACATACAAGTGGTACTACAAGGTAACACACATTCTATATACATACTGTACAAGTGGTACTACAAGGTAACACACATCCTACATACATACTGTACAAGTGGTACTGCCAGGTAACACACATTTTACACACACAGCGCGAGAAGATAACCATATAGACTGTGTACCTACCGGCACTGCGACAAGGCTTGGTGTCCCCAGAGCAGACTCCATTCTGCACCTTCTCACGCTTTACTTTGACAGCGCCCTCTGCCAGTTGTACGTCGGCCAGAATGACTCCCGCTTCTGTGGTCTCACTACAAATGTATGCCACTTTGTATGCAGAGAAAGTTCCAAACCTCATAGATGAAAAATAGGCAAAGCAGAGAAACAGGGGAAGACGACGAGAGAGAGGAATGGGACAGATGGAAGAAGGAAACATATCTGATAATACGATGTACACAGGAAGGAAACATATCTGATAATACGATGTACACAGGAAGGGAACATACCTGATAGTACGATGTACACAGGAAGGAAACATACCTGATAGTACGATGTACACAGGTAGGAAACATACCTGATAGTACGATGTACACAGGTAGGAAACATACCTGACAGTACGATGTACACAGGTAGGAAACATACCTGATAGTACGATGTACACAGGAAGGAAACATACCTGATAGTACGATGTACACAGGTAGGAAACATACCTGATAGTACGATGTACACAGGTAGGAAACATACCTGATAGTACGATGTACACAGGAAGGAAACATACCTGATAGTACGATGTACACAGGTAGGAAACATACCTGATAGTACGATGTACACAGGAAGGAAACATACCTGATAGTACGATGTACACAGGAAGGAAACATACCTGATAGTACGATGTACACAAAGGATGTGTAAAGGTTTGTTACTCTTCGGGTCAGTGGCAATGGATGCTTGAGTACACACACTGATGTATCCCCCTCCACTAGTGAGGAACCTGTACATGCCTGTCACTATGTGCTGCTTGCTAGACACTACAAATAAGAGCAAGCACCTGTCACCACTAGACATGCAGCCATGGGGTCTATAAATGGTAACAACTAATAATCGCTTGGACTGATCCAAAGTCAAATAAAGAAGACATCGGACATAAAAGGGCCTACGTAGGCTGATGTGGTCAGGAGCCGTTTGAACTTTCATTTGCACTTTATATCAAAGAAGAGCTGGCCAGAAATGAATTAACAGGATGGTGATTTCCAGAATAACAGATAATTGCAAATAAACTTTCATGCAAAAAGCACAGAAAATCACAAAATATTGTCGCTAAAAATAACGTGTCTCCTAGCAGAGTTTACTAGAAACCCTGGCTATAAAAAGCTAAAGTTCAACAAGACTCACGGGCTTTGAAGTGAGCAGAAGTAGACTTGATGTCCGACGGATGTATAAAGTCATAGAAGGACTTGTCAGCCAAAAAGCACTTGGAGTAACTTGTCAGATCTGTGGCCCTGCAACAGCAGTCAGCACTGATTTTGTAAGAAGATGGCGTGTCAGCAGATTCCCCTCACCCTTCTACAAATTCTGTTCGCTGACAGCTTTCAACAAGTTCTCTCCAAGCAATTGCACTATTTCTGCCTAAATAATTGAGTTGGTCTTTGAAAACGCTGCTATTTGGGTCAATTTAACAAACCGCATAACCAACGGACAGCGGGTCAGTGAGCAGCCTCTGTTATCCATATTGATATGCCAACAATTTAAAACCAACCTACAGCCTATCTCAAGGTTTTTCCGAAGCATCGGGTGAACAACTGGGTCAATGCAGTAAGAAATGCCTAGCACAGACCGACTGCCAGAGTCAAACAAATAACTGCAGTTTAACGACCATATCCATTAGTGACAGCTTGAGTTGCCTGAGCAAGGCCATCAATCAACCTCCAGATTATACTTTACAGTAAATAGTTTGAGCCATTTCAGGCAGAACTATCCACTCGCAGTACTCAAGCAATGAATTACATCCCTAACCAATCCACAGCTAGTGGACAATCCTCACCCAAATCAGTTGCGCAACTGCACTAAGAACGAAACTGTATAGCTACTTACTACTAGCTACGTACGGGCGTAATCACTGTGGGCTAGTAGAACATTGGCACAAGCTGATATTATTCCCATTATTAAGGTTTTAATAATTAGTTTTTTCCGGGTGGTAGCGTGTGGCAGTATTATTTATTGGCGGAGCAAAGAGCTGGCACGGTTTAGTCATTCATTCATCGGTACTCACTCTTTGTCACAGTCAGTAAATCTCATATCCAACGAGTGTTTGCTGGTGAAGGTCATGCTGTCCAGAGGTACCTTCACTGCTGACGGATGTTCAATAGGGCTCACTGTCAGCAACAAACACTCGGAGAGTTTTCCATCCTCTGGTTTCACATCAGCAGTTAGTCTTCTACCACTAAATCTCATCGACTACATAACAGGAAAGCATTCAGTACCTAACACAGTGAGATGGAGAATCTCATACAGCTATAAAAGCAACACAAAACCACGAAGTGACAAGCCAACCACATTTTTCCAGATCAAACATGAAACTGGTTGATACAGCGCCTGGTTTGTCTATTCATCTCTAAATACTAAATACATTTTTGAAACAATAATAAATATCTAGTAATAAAACATGTGACTCAATAATTCCCTGAATTAGAAGTTAATGATAACATTGTAGGTGAGAGGAAGTGAAAGACCATTAAAAGTAAAAAATATTCAAGATAATTGGCAACAAATTCAAGTCAACACAAACTGTCATTGGTCTTGTTATTGGACAAAACTAGTCTAGATTTAGGTTAAATTTTGTGTGGTCTTTTGTTGCCATGGCAACTAAAAATGTTTGGTGTACAGTCGGTACAGTCGATGGTAAGATACTGAAAACATACGACTCCTAGCGTAACTTATATATCGTAATGAGATAAGAAAATTTAAAGTGTACAATAAACCACAGAAGGATTTGATCCCTCAAGATAGTGCATGAAAATTCCTTTGGCACAGAAATGACGTCCAGTTGTGATTTCATTACAGCTAATCCCTGTTTATGGGATGGCTTTAGCACAAATAAACCCCGTGAGAGCAATTATGTACACAAGGCCGTAAAAAAGAGAAAAAGCACACCTTGTATGATGAAGATTTGAAGTTGGTTCCTTTTGGGCGAACAGAATGGTGGGAATTGAATCTGGCAGTGAAAGCAACACTGCTTTTGTTGGATTTGATCTGTTGCTCCGTCTCTTCCCAATCGGCAGGATGTATGAACATATCCAGTCCATGTCCTATCACGTCGTACTACAACAATAACAGCTCTATATAACTGCGCTGGAGATGGCCAGGAGATTTATTTAGGATGAAAAATATTGATGACCTGAAGGAGTGGGCCCAGCAGTAAGCATACCTCACATATACCCAGCAATTGTTTGATATTGTTTGTGACGTAGACTACTTCCCCTGCAGAAGATAACATAACCACAAATCCATGCAAGACTTCCACTGCTTCATCTATGGAGAGTCCAAAGTCCTCGGTATATGATGCAATGTCATCAGACAGGCAAACATCTGCAAGCGATGAGCAGATGTCGAGGTACAAACAATGTCAACTACGGCAATATTCCATCAGTTTGTATATACAATGAAAAAGAATTACAATCCTACGTTTTTGAATATAACGCACACCTGGATAGGCAGGCTCATTTTAAAATCAATCAATCATGAATATATTGAACAGATTGATGCAGCCTCATTAATTGATTGAGAAGGTCACGCAGAAGAGAGGTACAGCCTACTACTCACTCTTCAACAGATCTCTAGACTTGATGTAGTTTATGCACAACCGTATAATACTCGTCTTGTCTAATGTGCCTTTCACATTGTCGGATACAGGCAGTGTGTCGATGATGTCGGAGAATACTTCTCCTTCTTTGCCCCGCCTACAACGTGCCGCTTCCTTCGATTTCTCTTTGCGCACTTGCCGTCTCTTCTCAGACTGCAACCTAAATAACAGATTTTTAGCGCAAAAATTAACGTGTGAATAAATGGATGAAGAATTATTAGATATATTCTCACAGAGTAAGATGACTTCATGATGATGTAACTTATTTCGGAAATCATTTTATAACATACGTACTTTAAGAATAGTGTGAAATTCAACTAGTTTAAACGTAACCAAGTAGAAAGATTTTTTTCTGTAAATGGCACGCTAATTAAACAGTCGCTGCTCGCACATTTGAAACTTGCAAGTTTGAAAAAATAATATGTAAAAGGTAAGAAAAGGTAAAAATAATCAATAATTTTCAGGTATAATCTCGCCACTATATAAAAATGAACCAGTTGAATTTTTGTTGTGAAATCGAGCTGTACTAAACTTTCCTATTTCTTCCAGTTTTCTCTTAGGATCTCGAGTTTTCAACAACAAAAATGGGACTAAAGGTTACAAAAGGTTTTGTATAATAGAATCAGAATACTTTCCAAAACTGCATTAGCAGAAAGTGTCATCTTCTTGATCCAACAAAACCACTACCTGTGTATTTAAAACAGTAGAAATAAATGTCTATGCAGTGGATTTCCATGGTTCATGGCACAGCGCAAAAATTGTAGAAAAAATTGGGGCATGATAAACTTGAAAAACACAAAATGAAAAATTTTAAGTAAATGCTCATGCTACTTTTCAAACGGGGAAACCGAACTAATATTAAAATTTTGGTGTCTCTCTTGGAATGTTTCAGATATAAGTAGGTTGCATTAATTCATTTTTCTTGGTGTTTAATTATTACAACACTCTGTTTGATGTTGTTTCAGACGGATCAAGCGTGTAGTTGTAATATTACGTACATACAAATAAATATAGGCTATATATGTAAGCAAGAGAGCTTGACTTCCTCTGAATTAACTAACTAAATAATCCCAATAATAATAAAAAGAATTAGGGTTAATGAAAAACCCCTTTTCCTTTGATTAGTCCAAAATCGTGATGATCTTAACTTGTCATTATTGCGAGTGGGTGTCTATTTATTAATATTGTTAGCTAGAGGAGTAGCAAAGTTGTAATATAATAATACTGGTGATGACAGTTGTGTGCAGCATTACAGGAGATAAAAACTGCTAACTACTAGTCCTAAAATGTTTAAATCATTAGTATTATTAATAATAATAATTACAATAAACAACTAATAGCAATTTCACAAAACCTGAATTACTGCAATAATAAGAATTATAATTATAGTAATAATAATAGTCATCGTGATAAAACTGTGGCTATGGTTTATCTACAGCGAAAACAGTTTACTGTAACTTTGTTAATCATAAACAAAATTAATTAATTAAATTATTATAACAACTATTATTATTATATATGTATTTAATTTACTATTATTATTATTTTCATTAAAAAACTAGTATTATTTCAATTTTTCATGACGAATTATTATTATTTAATACATAAAAACACTACTAATTTATTATTGAATTGAAAATATTATTATTAGCAATAATTAACATTTTTATTACTATCATCATTTATACTAATAATAATATTTATATAAAATAATTCATAATAATAATTGTAATAAAATAATAATATATATAGATAGTAGCCCATAATTAATAATAATAATTATTATATAATAATAATGAGTAGTAAGTAATAGAATAATAATTATTATGAAATTAATTATTATTAGAAGATTAGTCATATATTTTATAATAATAATAAATAATAATAATTATTATTATTTATTACCATCGATCATCATCACAACAACAACCATAATAATAATAAGTAGTAAGTAAATAATAATAAATAAATAATTATAATAGCAGTTAGTTACACCATCATTGATTGAAATGATTGAATCGAATGAAGACCAGGAGGCTAGGCTCAGGCTGTTCTCAGTCAGTCGTGTGTGTGTGTTACTTTTTTTCTTCGTGTTGTTTGTTGTTGTTGTTGTTTGCATATATTTAAATTATAAAAAAAATATAATATTAATAATAATCATTATTTATAATTTGATATGTATAATAATTAATTAATAATAATAATAATTAAATTATAATAATATTAATAATAATAATAATTACCATTATTATTATCAATCATTATTATTACTTACTTATTATTACTACTACGACAACAATTAATAATTAATTGATCATAATAATAATAAAAACAATAGTTTAGGGTATTATTATTATTATTATAATACTTACTTTTTATCCAGCGACTTTTGACGCATAATATTTTTAAGAAAGTTTGTATGATTTTGAATGAGTACTAACGCTTCAATCGAAATTAGGTTCTGGTCACAAAATCGTTCAATCGCGGTTTGCTGAAAAGTTAGCTGAATTGCCTGTCGTATGTCTGACTATTTCTCGTTAGCAAAACTCACAGGCAATGTTGTAAAACATAGTCCGGGTAAATTAGTCTTAGTTTTCATAGATGATGTACTTTGGTCAAAAACTTGACCTGCAGTAGACTGTTTGTACGTCATAAGTCTATGGTCTGTTTAAACACTAAAATATACTGAAGTACGGTATATTTTTTGATTTTGCTAGTTGTTTTTTTTCATAAAAGTACCCATAGAGGTAGGGATAGAGTAATAACTGTATTACACGTGTTGAGACTGTATCCGGGGCGCTCATGTGTGACAATAGGCTCCGCCTATTCTGGTGTAATGTTGCAACTGCTTGTATTATGTTTGTATTGAAAATAGACTTCCAAAGTCAGTTTAACAAGATTTTCTCCTGATTGGCTGAAGTTTCTCAACCAAAGCTCTTACTCCGATCAAGATTAGACACTCCTTGTCAACATTTAGTACATTTTGTGAAAATTGAAGCATTTACTTGGTGTATCTATATTTGATCAAACTCCATTAGTGGATGTGTTGACATTTGCTATTAGGAAATGATGCTCTATCTATTATATACTGCTAGCTAGTTATTTTTTATGCAACTGTTTTTTTATAAAATAACATTAATCAATTGTTCCAACTCAATAAAACATAAAATAATAACAAATTTACAACGAAATAATAATACGCAATATGCGAACACTTTGACAAGCTTCATATCATTTTGAACATAAACATACTGCATATCTCAATATTAGAAACTGTTGTTTGTCATTATGTAAATATTTAGCTGACAGAAAAGTATTTGATTTTTAACTTGCTTTCATGCTGAATGACAAAAGTCACTTCAAGGTTGTATTTCAGTATTTTATGCACAGATGTAGGGATCATGGAGCTAGTGATAGAAATATTACATGCATGTTTTCGGTGCGCTCAAGTGTGACCATAGGCTCCGCCTATTCTGGTGTTTATTGCCACCACTGAGGGATCGCAAGATGTACGAGAGATGCTATTCTATATTTCTATGAAAGTACCATGGATGAAATATACCAGGATTGCCAGAAACCCGAACGGGGTGTAGCCAATTTTGGCCAATGGGAAGTCATCCATGGCGCCCATATTGAACTGGTTGTTCGGAGCGAAAACATAAACTACTATAACAGCTCGGAAAAATAATCGTTAATATTGGTATTAACGCGATATTCTGATTTTCTAGTTTCGGAGCGGAAGCTGCATAAAGTTTGCCACAAACCAAAGATTACATATATGTTATCGTTGGCATATACAATTTTGTTCTCGGAGCGGATATGGTATTGTAAGTAAAAATAGTTGAATCGTCAAAACTAGCGCAGTATGCCCACGGCGTGAACTCAACGTGTAAAAACTCATAAGAAAACGATATTTATTACGAGATCCAAGTGTTCTTGAAAATTCCGGAGCAGTATGGCGGTTCCCACAAACGGCTACATTTGGCTCGTCACAAAATTTCTATTACGCGGCCGCAGCTGGCAATCCTGTTATATTTCATCCATGGAAAGTACCAATAAAAATCGATCAGTGTAAAAAGTGCTTCCGGATTGCCATGAGAAAGTCAGATCGCTTGCAATTAAACATATTAAACCCCGCCTATCTTACTTTGAACGGTTGTCTATATGTTCCAACACTTTTATAACCCAAATAGAAGAGGGTAGTCTTTAGAACCTATAGTTACACTTTAAATAATATATTTCAGTGAGAGCGATTAAAACCCCGTGTACATATAGCGATTACTAAGCGATTTCATTAGCGATTGCGTGATTTCGCAACTTCTGTTTCCTACAAAATCGCTAAGCAATCTCAAGCATTTTATTTGAGGTTATTGTCAGGTTTTGATCGAGATCAAAAAATCGCTGGCGGATTCTTTGATCAGCCAATCACAACGTAAAAAAATTTTAACCCTTGTTTCCAATAATGTCTTGTCATATTCAGCGCTCCAATCTATCAACGATCCTGTAATAAATTGAAGGCTATGCTTTGTAACGGCGAGTTTGACTGGAATCGCTGAAGAATTGGCAGTAGTGAAAAATTGCGCAATTTGGGGGAGGGACTTCCCCAATCGCTAAGCAAAATCGCTAGCACGATTGCTATATGTACATGAAGCATAAGTGTATAAAACATTTTCTTGGTGTCACTATTAGCTACAGAAATATCGTATTTTTTTAATCAATTTTGGTCACAATTAATTTTGAGTAGTTTTCTAATACAATTTCTTTTGTAGTGAGTCTATGCGAGTACGATTGTACTTTGTAAACCGGAACAGAATTAACGTAAAAAAGCAGCCTTTATTTGGTCTCACAAAACACGGCCGACACAGATGACTATAGGAGCGTTATCTTACATCCATGTATCTGATTAGGAGTTGTTCTATGGTATCTGACAAACCGGGCTGAAGTTATTGTGGTGGAAACAACTTCAGCTAAACAATGCTTTGTAAAAATAAAACAAACTACTTTTGCTACGAAAATAATATTTTTTTACGAGTTTATCTTTTCCTCATTAGTTTCAGGGCTGTCAGATAAACGTTGCGCTATGCCCATTATCTTTATCAACAATTATTGATCAAAGCATACCCCCCAGGAGGGAAACAGTAAAAAAAATAGGTACATATGATGGATGGATACTAAACCAACTTTTAGGGGTGTTTTTGGCACCCTACCAACATCAACGTTGGAAGGGTGAGTTTTCAAGAAAATTAAAAAAAAGTTTTGAGACATATAAAGGGGAGTTGGAAGGGTGAAGTGAGAGAAACATACATGGGTAGTTTAGTATTTACTTTGAGGCAGGTGTTGGAAGGGGTCCTGGCCTTTTCCAAGGGAGTTGAAAGGGGTGTTTTGCAAAATTCCCAGAAAAGAGTATATGTGGTTGTTTTTAGTGTTTAGCATCTACCATATGTGCCTATTTTTTGACTGTTTCTCCCCTGGGATATTCCCTCTCTATATAATTTCCCATATCGCTGTCTTTATGGTTCTTTTGGAAGGGAGTGGCGACAATAAAAATGGTGATGTCATTTCAAAGCAGTTTATTGAAACATTCGATGAAAAAGAGGAAGCAACTCCAAATAAATTTATTAATAACAGTCTATTCGTAATAATATCGTGGAACATTAGTATCAGGCAGCTATAAAAGAAGCTGCAGAAGTATTCCAACATAATCTTTATTTGGCTACACATAATATATTGATAAATATTGCTATCGAAAACATGACATCTGTGTGATTCGAGTTGAAAACTTAATAACATTGAAAATCGCAACTTATTATGATAAAAATAATAAATGTCCTGATCATGTGCATTAATTGTAATGCTATGAAAAAGTTCATCATTATGGCAATATGAAAGCCCATTCCTTTTGTTCAATAATAAAAAAGAACATGATATTATTATCAACTTTGTGGTTAATAAATTTATATGGAGTTGTTTCCTTTATTTATCCAAAATCTAAATAATGAACTGCTTGGAAACACACGTCACCAATAGCCATAAACAGTTGTGTTTCTATGGGACTCCTTTCCACTCCCCCCATTCTGTAATAAAGATCGCAGTCTTAGAGACACGTGATGTCCATGTGATCAGTGTAGCTCCATGTGATCTTTTGTTTGTGATACATTTCATTTCCTTCTTGGTTGTTATTGAAGAAGAAAGCTTCAAGATGAAACTTTTGTTGTCAATGTTGATGCTTGCTGGAGCTATCAGTGCTCTAAAATTTTACCCAAATCACCAGCCACTGTCAGATGAGCTCGAAAACTTTATCAACAATGAAATCGAAACTACATGGACGGCAGGGAAAAACTTCCAAGAACGTGGGATGACGACTGCTGGTTTAAAAAGAATGTGTGGAGTTCTGAAGGATCCTAACAATTTCAAGCTCCCATACAGAGAACCACACCAGATTGAAGAAGGAGACATTCCAGAGGAATTTGATGCTCGCACAAAATGGCCTCTATGCAAAAGTATTTCGTAAGTTGGCTGTTTCGAGTATTATATCTCTCTGCAACTAGTACTACCAACTATTATACTATTATACTATTATATATATATAACTACTAATATTATTAACGACGAGGATGATGATGTTAGTTAATAATAAATAATGATAATAAAGATTATAATACATATATAATGATACTTAATAATTAATTTAAATAACAAAGGAATGGTTATTACTTTTTTTGCAGCTTAAATCTTTAATCGATGGTTTTTTTTTAACTAATCACAACTGTGCATTCATATTTTTTGCATTTTCTTCAGACTGAAGGTAGAACAAACTCATTTGCTCATTCTAACTAACCAGCTCCACAGCAAGTGCATGCTGCAACAATATTTGGCTTCAAAATTGAATTGGAGTGAGGCATGCATGATTAGTTACAAACCGACGCCGTGATAAAAAAAAACAATTTAAAACTTTACAATAAATACATAATATTACTAAAAGTGTGGACTCTTCATTCGCACATCAGTCTGAGGCTCTCAATAAATTTTAAAATTTACGTAAAAGAACTAGTTCGGAATCACTTACCTCGTGCTACTTTTCTAAGAGAGGACACTCTAAACTCACATTTAGTGCAAAATACTTTGTACTCTGATCGGTTTGGTTAGTAATTTTTGATGAAGTTTTGAATTTTATGTGCAAATTTTTGCTCACGGAAAATGGGTGTAACCAAACATAACCTTCTCCTCAAATACTCAATTGCTTTTGGTAAAAAGTAATATTTCTTTACCCTGACTAAAAAGATAATGTTACAAGTCAATGCCTCGAATCTAAAAGGTTATAGTCACCATTCACGAGCACTTGTGGAACTCTTCGTCCTTGTATTTCTTTCAGATTTAAGGCATTGGGTCACAACATCATCTTTGCAGTCAGTGTGGAATTCGGAACGAATGTCGACAGGAATGAATGCAGACATAGCCGGAATGAACGTAGACACATCCTAGAATGAACGTCGACAGAACAGGAATGAAAGTCAACTATGCTGGAGAGAAAAAAACTCGACATTCATTCTAGGAAGTGTCGACATTCATTCCTGGCAACATTTAAACTTTTGTTTGGACGTTCGTTCCAGGAGTAAAATAAATTATCGTTTTTTCCCAAAATAGAAGTAGACAACTGCTGGAATGAAGTCGAAATGATATGTTATATATCGCCGAGAACAAATGTAGACACATCCAGGAATGAAAGTCAAAATTCTCTGGTTTGTTGTGTAGTCGACATTTGTTCCAGGTATGTCGACATTCATTCCAGAATGTGTCTACGTTCATTCCAGCTGTGTCTGCATTCATTCCTGTCGACGCTCATTCCTGTCTACGTTCGTTCCAATTCCCGTCAGTGTTAGTGTCAAGAAAATTTTAGTTTGGCCAATCGCCATTGGATACTTGAGGATAACATTAATTTGTCATGATATATTTAGAATGCTTTTTTTTAATATTTTTGACATTTATTGAGAGAATGTCGAACTGATATGCAGATAAAATTATATATTAAAAAAGAGCACACAACTCCAGTTCGTGACAGTTATACATGATTCACGGTAAATTGATTTGTGATCTAGGACAACATATCCGCTAGTTGTCTTTGATTCCTTTACATAGCATTAATCTGAGCTGTATTAGTGATTTTCAAATAACATATATATATAACTTTGATTTAGTTTTATTATATATTGTAATAACTAATAGTAATGAATGAAAATAGTAGCACAAAAATTGCTGTTATGGATGTTTATTTATATTTTTGCAGCTTTAGAGGTCTTAATTTTTTTAACAAAAGCGGTTATATCTTATTTATTATTACTGTGTTTATCAAGTTTGCTTTTTTTATAAATGAAATTACAAATTGGAGTTTTTTATTTTTGTGAAAATTATTATTTGGCTTCATTCTTTTAGTCTTAATAATAGATGTGACTTTTTTGCGTTAGTGTTTTCATCTGCGTAGATCCTTTTGGCTCGAGGTTGGTTTGATCAATTGAAAATACTTGTTCCATTAATTTTAATTATTTTATGCTCTGGTTTTTTTTTTGGAGTTGCTTGAGATGTCCCTTAGCCTGTGGAACTTTTTCTGTTTATAGTACCGTTCGTGATCAAGGAAACTGTGGATCATGCTGGGCATTCGGCGCTGTTGAGGCCATCTCTGATAGAATATGTATTGCCAACGTTCACACTGCTCAACCAAGCATCTCAGCAGAAGATCTACTCACTTGCTGCTGGACATGTGGGATGGGATGCAATGGTACTGTTAGCTGCCACGTCCTTTATTTTATTAGCATGCACACTCATTGTCGTAGAGAAAAGTTGTATCAACTTTTTACTGAGTGAAACTTATGAAGAATTTTGGCATATCTTTTAGGAGTTATCTATTCGCGTAGTGGTTATTCTGAGTTGTCTATCCTTGAAACACAATTTATGATTCGCTAGTACAATGTAAAAGATTTGGACAAAAAGTGGCTAATTTCGAAGCCGTATAGAGAGAAATCATTAAGATTTATTACAATTCTACCATACTAAGTTACGTAAAATGAAGGCTACACTACAAAGTCACCTTTGCCCATTAGGCTTTTTTGTCGTAAATGTCTATGCCGTTGTAAAACTTGATATGGTAAAACACTTTCCAACGCAATATGAATTATCATTCCTGCCATATTTCCATGTAAAAATGTTAAAAAGCATCAGCTATCTTGATACGGAGTTGTGTTCATTTGTTTATATTTTGTGAGACTCATCCTAGTAAAATAAATTTTTGTCATTTATAAAAAAACTCAGCAACATATGATAATTATAATAATTGTTATAAACTATTATATTACCTACTGCTTACTATTTATCATTTTATAATAATTATTCATTTTAAATTATTATCATTTGGCTATAACAAATAAATAATTATGTTTTGTTAATAAAAGTATAGATGAATAATTATAACAATAAAAAAATAACAACCCCGTGAATGCTAAAACCTGAAGTTTAAAAAAGTAGGTTTTGAACTTGCTGAAAAATGACAATTTCACCCCTTTCGGCAGAGACGTTTGCAGTCCGAAAATTCCTATTGTGATTATTTGGTTGGATCGTCTCTGTTTGCTATTTTCTACTCTACTGTTCTGGTGCAGTCTGTTTACTATATTCTATTCTACTGTTCTGGTGCAGTCTGTTTACTATATTCTATTCTACTATTCTGGTGCAGTCTGTTTACTATATTCTATTCTACTGTTCTGGTGTAGTCTGTTTACTATATTCTATTCTACTGTTCTGGTGCAGTCTGTTTACTACATTCTATTCTACTATTCTGGTACAGTCTGTTTACTATATTCTATTCTACTGTTCTGGTGCAGTCTGTTTACTATATTCTATTCTACTATTCTGGTGCAGTCTGTTTACTATATTCTATTCTACTGTTCTGGTGTAGTCTGTTTACTATATTCCATTCTACTCTTCTGGTGCAGTCTGTTTACTATATTCTATTCTACTGCTCTGGTGCAGTCTGTTTACGATATTCTATTCTACTATTCTGGTGTAGTCTGTTTACTATCAACTCTCTTTTTAGGTGGATATCCCCAGTCAGCCTGGAGTTGGTGGAAGAGACAGGGCTTAGTAACAGGAGGTGCCTACGGTACCAATATGGTACGTAGTAATGTGTATCACTGCGTGTGGTGTGACCTTCACTCGTTATCTTATCCCTTATCAGTAGGTGGTGTGTGAACGCAAACATCATGTGATCATTGTGGTCATGTGATGGGTACACCCCCTTTGTGTGGTCATGTGATGTGGTACACCCCCTTTGTGTGGTCATGTGATTACCTTATGACTTGATATCTTATCTCCAACATTTTCACCTCCACTGCCTTTGTACCTGCTCTCAACGTTTGTTTGTTTTGTTTGCATTTCTATATATTTAAATTTTGCAATTGCTATAGTTTTTTTTTCCAAGTTGATTGTTGTTTTTAAAACATCTAATCGGTGATTTTCATTAAGTTGACAATTGAATAAATTTTTCACGTCAGTTCTCTGATATGCGTAGAATAATTAATAATAACTGTATATTGTTTTTAAGTGTTTGTGGTTTGTTGTTTGTTTTTTAAAATGATTATGAAAGATTTTTTAAATAATGATATTGTTATGATGTAACTTTTTATGTTATTTTTGTTTATTACTCACAGGGATGTCAGCCATACGCCATCAAACCATGTGAGCACCATGTGAATGGTACAAGACAGCCTTGCTCTGGAGAGGAGAAAACTCCCAAATGCTCCAAGCAGTGTGAAGCTTCCTATTCAAAGTCCTACTCTGTGAGTTGTCTCCCATGTTTGCTTAAGGTGTTGTGTCATGGATTTTTGACTGAATTAAACTTAATTTTATTTGATCTTCTGGCCTAAATTCTTGTCCGGAGTTGTGCTCTCGTTAATTTCATCTATAGTATTAGCGCAATAGATGTTGACTTGAACACAATTTGTTTTTTGATACGGAACAACTTATCTAAGGCCATAAAACAGAGTTCCACAAATTGGGCTTGCTTATATAGGAGGTGGGCATCCCAGTAATAGCCATTGTTCACAGACTTTCGAGCGCATAAAAAAATAAGTTTGCAATTGTTTTCAGATTTTTTTAGGTGTTTTAGTTGAGTCAGTATTTTGATGTATTGTTGATAGGTTTGCTATTGTGTACACACTGGCATTCACGTGATAAATTGCATGGCCAATATCTCAAGAACTAAAGCAATATTACAGTTGAAAATGATTATTTTTAAATCAAATAATCTCAAAAGATTCAAATTTTCATTATTTGGAGTTTAGTTTTTAATAAAAAAAAAACCACCAGATTTGCATTTTCGGAGTTTGACAGACAATATAAAATACCAATAAATAACTATTTTAAAATGCAATAAAAACTAAATATTGGCTAGCTTATGATTATTTTTAACGATTTGGTTAAGGCTATTTAGCATTCTTTGACTCTAAGGAAAAGACAACTCCAACAAGTGATATGGAATGCGTGACAGTTCACCTTTAATAAGTCTAATGTATATCCTGTTTAAGTTGCTAGTAGATATTATGACACTGTGGTTTATGTTATTTGGCATACTTTAGGATGACAAATGGTATGGCGAGTCTGCCTACTCCGTCTCATCTGAGGTTACTCAGATTCAAACAGAAATCATGAACCATGGACCAGTAGAGGGCGCTTTTACTGTCTACGCTGACTTCCCCAGCTACAAATCTGGTGAGCTTTATAATTCTCATTTATAGGAAATAGCAAAAAGAGTTAATGTTTATATTGGAGCTGAAACAACAGAATAAGTTATAGGAAGTTAATAGAGATAAGTTCTGATGGAGAAGGAAAGGTAACTCCTTGATAAGTTCTGATGGAGAAGGAAAGGTAACTCCTTGATAAGTTCTGGTGGAAAAGAAAAGGTAACCCCTTGACTCGTTTGTTTCAGGTGTCTACCAACACGAGTCTGGTGGTGAGCTTGGAGGACACGCTATCAGAATTCTGGGATGGGGCTCTGAGAACGGTACCCCATACTGGCTGGTTGCCAACTCTTGGAACTCTGACTGGGGAGACAAGGGCTTCTTCAAGATTCTGAGAGGAAAAGACGAATGTGGCATTGAGAGCAGCATCGCTGCCGGCCTACCCAAGTAACTGCGTCTGCCCCACTTCATATCACATAGTTTGTCCATTTCAACTTTTTAACTTTTTGTATTTGTTTTAATTCCATTTAAATTTTCCCTTCATTGTTATATTGTGAAATAAATACTTGCAATCAGTCAACATTACCTTATAGCATTCACTTCAGTATTGGGAAGCCATCTTGAAAAATGGAAAAGTATCTTCAAATTCTCAAAATCAATACTTTGTCATTTAGTTAGTATGACGGACAGCGAGCAAGTCGACGATGGATACTTGGTGACACGTACATGTAGACATATACCAATTCCATGGGGAGATAAACCAAACTGCAGAGAATGACAATCATTACACATAATTTTATTCATATATTGAATAAATACTGTTAACTACAGTTAAGATTGGTCGTAACAACAACTAGTAGTTTTGTAAGTTTTCACACACAAGATTTATTACAGGCTTCATTTTCATTTTTCAATAGGAGCCACTTTCATCATCAGTTGTAGAAGGCGTTTGTTCTTGAAGAACATGCACTGCTGAATTTTCTCTTGCAGCGCGTTAGCTACCTCACCAAATTCCATACAGTAATCATTGGTGCAACTCAGCATTTCCTCTTCTCCCTCCAAACAAAACACGCAGGTAAAGAAATATTGCCAAAATGAATTTCTTCTTAAAAATCTCACACAAGCCGATGTGAGATATAGAGGCTGTATAAGTTAATATGTAGTGTAATTGTATTGTTTAGTTGTGGTACATAATATGTGGTGTAACCCTTGCAATATCGCTAATAAATGGCATTAGTGGGTGTAATAATTGCTCAATTGACTCCCTACGGAACAAGTGTATAATATACTTTAGTAATGTAACATCGCACCGCAGTTACAGTGGATACAAGATCGACAGTTGTATACCCTATATACAGTTATATACAGTTATATGCAGAATACAAAAGTTATGTATATAATATACAAAAATTATATTTACATTAAGAGAATTCGCGACCTGTTTGTCAAACAAAATATAAAAAGTAATAGGTGTTTGTAATACGAAAAATATAAATAAATACTCGTTAATTTTTTTTTCAGCGAGCTACTTTTTGTTGACCCACCAGTTCTGAACAAAATGGTTATTTATTTGTTAAATTTATTGCCGGTCTGATTATTTTTTTTGCAATGTGTTTGGCGAACAGAGGTCGCGAATACTCTTAATGTATCCAGAAGTTATGTGTAATATACGATAGTTATAGGCAGTGTACAATAGTTGTATATGCTGTGTGGTATACAATTTTCACGCTGGATTATTATAGCACTAAAAATACACAATCGTTCCACAATATTAGATTTAATAACAAATAGCCCTGTCCCTAATTTTAGTTTCACATTTATAAATTTCGAGTTTTTGAATACAGCAAACAAATATTTGGTTTTTTCAAGTGACGCTAGTTTCAATGGTTTTACTTATAGTTCATTGAAACATTACAAATAGGATGTTAGCTATACCGGAGCACGTCTTCAGATTGCTCTATCGCCGCCAATACATGAATCAGCGTCTTTCATCTACTAACAGCATCAGCTTTGTTTGAGAGGTTTATTGAAATCTTATAGTCTGGCATTTCTACGGTTTTACAATCTCAGGCGTCGTTCGTATATTAGAGACAAGAGCAGCTTGAGTAGGCAACAAACTTGATGTTACTTTAATGCTACATATCATACATACACTGTAACATATCACACATACACTGTAATATATCACATGTATACTGTAACATATCACACATACACTATAATATATCACACATACACTGTAATATATTACATATACACTATAACATATCACACATACACTATAACATATCACACATACACTGTAACATATCACACATACACTGTAACATATCACATACACTGTAACATATCATACATACACTATAACATATCATACATACACTGTAACATATCACACATACACTGTAACATATCAAATATATACTATTGCAAATCACATATACGCTGTAACACACCAATTACAAAGTAAACTTACAGAAAAACAGAAGTAACAGCCGAAGATGCATTGTTGAGTTTCCATTTCAGACAAGTCAATGGCAGCAGACATCAGAGTGAAGACACTGATACACAGCAGCGCTGTGGGCACCTTCATTTTCTGAAATATCAGTAATGAAATAAATTTCTCATAAATATAAAAAACTACGAACATTAACGAAATATGAAGTCAATTGTTACAAATGCCTACCAGTATGTTTGTGTAGAAGATAAACTCACCAGATTATGTGCAGAGACAAGAATGAGCTGTGCCTCACTGGTTGTCATATATATATACCACGCCTTTCTAGCCAATCAATAAACTGTCCTACGCACAGTTATTATCGCTTCGTATGATTAGCGAACGCGTGGAATAATTTTTAATATAGCATCTCGTGGTTTTTGTAACAAAAAGTCTCAAAGACAATTCCCCTGCAAGTTTTAGTCCTCCGTTTAGGAATGGTAGTCAAATGATTATTTCTTAGCTACGCACTTTTTTGAGTTTTGGTAGCGGGACCTGCTGGTTGCAAGTTTGCGCTTGGCTCAAACGGCTGCATAACTCTTTGGTTACATATTTGCTACCACCAGACAGCTTATTCAATGCGGTCCCGGCAGAGTAGTTCCACTTTAGCGATGCAACCGGAAGTAGCTTAGTCGATCGTTGAACTTATCATTAGAAATCACGACTTGCTTGACTATTATTCTGATGTAAGGAAATTTGAGCAAATAATATGACAAAAATAAGGTTGTTGAGAAAACTCCAAGAATCAATAAAGCCTTTGGAAATTCTTTTTTGAAAAAATTTTGGTTTATTCAGTTAAAAAAAAAATTAAATTAATGTCCATGGGTAGAACCACAGTTTTGTATTTCAGGTTTGATTGAGCTTGCCAACGTAAACTAATGAAAGCACGCCCTTGAACGATTACTGTGGTTTGCTCTCACAGTGACGTTGTAGTTTTACAATTTATGTTGATGGCGCATCGTCAGTATTACATACTCCAAACTTATCAGGCGCCATAAATAAAAAAAATGTTTCTTTAGTGATTGTTGAAATGAAGTGACTTTCGTTTTAACAGTATTGTTGGTGGAAAGCGGGCTACCGGTTTCTTTAATGATAGCTCCGAACAAAAATCTGCCGGGACCCCATTACAGTAAAATTGTTCTAATAATAAAAGAGCCAATTTTTAAGACTTTTACGCTTTTACTGCCTCCTAAGTAAATTGATATGGTCACCTGAAGAGTTAAGCCACCTGTAAAATTATCAATTTCCTACCGCGATCGGCTTTTGACAATTAGCAATATCAATTGGGTGTCTTTCCTTATTCCATTCTCATGCAATAGCGGTTTAATCGCTGCATTTGATATAGCCCTAACTTTTAATGACAATGTCAAGATTACTGTTAGACATAGTATTTTTTGCGGCATGAAAGAAGTGAGTCTGTAGAAAAACTTTTTTGCAGGAATTGTCCTGGCCAATAAATAATTTTGTGGAAACAGTGATATGATTGGTGGAAGCGGAAAACAGTGATATTATTGGTGGTAGTGACCCTGTAGGGGTCACTAATTGGTGGGAGAGCAGGACAGTGATATGATTGGTGGAATAGCAAAACAGTGATATGATTGGTGGAATAGCAAAATAGTGATATGATTGGTGGAAGAGCAAATTTTCTACCGATTTTTTAGATCCCCATCAAAACCTACGGAGAGTCTCAAATAAAATGGTACAGACTGTTTTATCAATTTTTACCAGAAAAAGGAAATAGAGAAATCATCAATCAGCAGGAAGTGAGTTGGTGCACAAGTGGCCTAAACTAACAGCTTTCAAATGAGAGTTGCTAGTTATATCACGTAAATAACCAGATAAAATTTAGACAATATCTCGGATTTACATTCAGTTGAGCCACAAACAGATTTATTTTCAACTTGCAACTCACCGAATCCTATCAGCCTTCTTCCCAAACGTATCCTATCGGCCTTCTTCCTAAACGTATCCTATCAGCTTTCTTCCTAAACGTATCCTATCGGCCTTCTTCCTAAACGTATCCTATCAGCTTTCTTCCTAAACGTATCCTATCAGCCTTCTTCCTAAACGTATCCTATCGGCCTTCTTCCTAAACCTATCCTATAAGCCTTCTTCCTAAACGTATCCTATCAGCCTTCTTCCTAAACGTATCCTATCGGCCTTCTTCCTAAACGTATCCTATCAGCCTTCTTCCTAAACGTTTCCTATCGGCCTTCTTCCCAAACGTATCCTATCAGCCTTCTTCCTAAACCTATCCTATAAGCCTTCTTCCCAAACGTACCCTATCGGCCTTCTTCCCAAACGTATCAAGAAGGGATGTTCACTGAGCTCTCATTCACTTTAGTATAAAAGTGCAGCAAAAATAAAAAAACTGTCGGAAAATAAAGTCTCATGTACATATAGCGATCACTTGGCGATTTCCTTAGCCAAAACTCCTAAAAAAACTGCCCAAGTTTTTACTCATCTATTCTTGCAGCGATTCCAGTCAAATTCACTGTTACAAACTACAGCCGACAAGCTAATATATCGGAGCGCTGCAGATGACGAGACGCTACTGGAAGGGAGGGTAAGATGTTGGCGAGCTGTGATTGATTGATCTACAGATTGGCTAATAACTTTTTGATCTCCATCAAAACCTGGCGTTAACCTCAAATAAAATGCTAGCGATTTCTCCAGAAATAGAAGTTACAAAATCGAGTAATAGTTGAAGAAATCGCCAAGTGATCGTTATGTGTACATATAATATGCACACTTATGCATACGTGAACATATATGTTGGCACTCACCCAAGTTATGATGTCATTAGGATACTTGTCAGAGAAGTATCCACTCCCACCAGATGTCAGATACTCAACTGCTGTAGATCGGTAAATTTTTTGGCTCATTTAATCTCATTGTTGTCAATCTGTGCCTCCCTTCGATGTGTTATATTTATGCACAAACTGAATGACGGCCTGTGTCCATCCTTACCACAAATGAGGAGTGAGATGAAAAGTGTGATAGATCTTTTATTGCATAGCTAGCAGTTTAGAATTAGCTCAAGTCTAATCAAGCTCTTCGGTTAGCTCAAACGACAAGAAAATCACATGGTTCAAGGACAGTATAAAGTTTTTTTTTCAAACAGGACACCATTAAATAAACTGCAGGAAATATCATTCATTTAATTTATTGTAGGAATAGATCTTGCCGACGAATACGACTTACCTTATCGTCTATTAAAAGTTATTTCCGATTTGCTGTCAGCAATGGAGGCAATTTGGCTGTGGTGCTAACTGGTACTTTTTTGTTATCAGAGATTGTGTACAAACATATGGTGATGATGAATCAGAACTTTGTGTTTTGCATTTTAAAATGCCCGAATGCTTTCCAAATGTCAAATAGTTGATACGTTTTGAGGATACAAGTCAATTAGCAGGTTGGCTTCGAATATCTCAATGTAATAATGGAAACATTTTTTTTTCATCGTGTACTTACTATTACAAATAATGCATGGAAATTATACATATTCTTCCAAATTAATATCAAAGACTGGACCTAACAACTTTCTATAGCTCTAACGCTCTAAGCCACCATACATGATGGTAAACAACTCATCATTTATTTGTTGTTAATATGTTATTTCTCTGACTAAAGACTCCTCTACCTAGAACATTTATTTTCTTCGAATGAAACTTTAAATTGAAGCCACTGGACATGACAGCTGTTAAAAATACTTGCTAAACGCAGCAGCATTAAGTAACTGGCAGCAACCAGCAAGACACGAGGGGATATGCGAGTCCATCAGACCTATATTATATATATTTATATATTAAAGCAAACAAATTCGATGATAAATGGTTTTGTAAGGCTGACACAGCGATCAAATACAAGCTTACACGCATCAAACAATTTTCTCCTAAAAGGTTGATAAAATTGCCATCATGAAGTAAGTCGCACTGAGGCCGCTGACAGCAAAAAACAACCAATAAAAACAGATAAACTTATGGCAGCTTACACAATACTTACATCAGGTAGACTAGCACCACTGGACGTAATTAAAATAGATAAATGCATAGCACTGGTAAAACATTACGAAAGTTGGAGAAAATATGAAAAAAATGGTGGCAGATCTGAGCGATGGATTTGTATAAAAAAATGTTTACTTTTATCAGTCAAAATTGATTGTCACTGATATGGTAATTAAATGAACTACATCGATGGAAATGTACCAGATTCTGAAAAATTATTAACAAAAATATGCGTGAAAAAAACTGACTTTTATAAATCAATATATCCGAATACAATAATGACTGTTGTTTTATCTCAGGCACACAAATGTGATGAAGAAATGGCAAAAAATTCAAAAGTTTAACAAAAAGACTTTCCACAAAGATTGAGAATGTAGAAGCATTGTACAAAACAGACAATTTATGATAAGATGACAATGAAAGTGACAGGAGTGGACAGGTGATGTCAGGTTATACTGAACTGAGGGCCTCCTTCAATAAATCTATATATCTGACGTTCTGATCAACCATCTGGGATTCACTGAAAACAGAAACAACAACTCCGTCACACAAACGCCTCAAACAAGTGAGATGTGAAAACCTCTAAGCTTTACAAAAGAGTTCAGCGTTACAAATGCACCGATATCAGCTGTAATTAAAAAGTGTGAAAGCAAAAATAATATATTGTAAGAAGATGAAACAAACAGCTAGCAAACTTGAGCCAAGTTTATAATAGTACTGTACATTACAACAAGGACCAGGGAAGACAACTGAACTAGTTATGAACACTCCACCAACCAAGAGCTAAAATAACCAATTATACAAAATCAATTTGATCTAGTTAATAGAGAAATTGTCATCAGAATATGATATAATTGTTGTATCCAAGTGCACTTGACAAATGATAATACAAACAACTTGACTGCATATTTTAATCAGCTTCCTGCAGATTATGTCATGTCTGTGAAATACCAAATTAGCTTATATGAAGCGTAGCTCGGGTTCTTAAATCATTAAATGTGCAGATCTCAGCTAACTGCCTTTCTAAAAAGGGCGATATACGTCAGTTAGCTCTGAGACAAAACCGTATACGTATTATTTGTGAAACAGGCGGCCATCAGCAACGCTATTATAGCCTGCAATACGTACATTCTGACACATTAAGGACATGTTCCAGATAAAATAAATGTAAACTGTTACAGTATTTGAAATTCTGCAACATTAGAAAAGTATCATAGGAAGTAGCTAGACAGGAAGTAGATACATGTAGAGAGTCCACTTACTCAATTGGCCCCTCCTCTGGTTGTCCGAACTCCATAAACTCGTTAAGGTTGACGGAAGCGAGGACAGTGCCATTGGGATGAGCTATAATGATCTGTACAGGAAATGTGTAAACCTCCATTGATTGGTTGGCATATCTAGCGAGCACTGGGTGACTTTTCTCAAGCGTTAAATAATACTACAAAAAATATATTTGTGAATAGGAAAAACACAAAAAGTCAGTTTCCTTCAATAACTAAATCGATGACACGACATGAGCTGTACGGCAGATACATAACTTCTCACATCGAATAAGTGGGTCATAACCAAATGTATGTCACACAATCAGCTTAGCCTTGTGCAACTCAGAACCGTAAAGTAATATTGTATACAGCCCTGAAGCAACCCTCTGATAATAATGAGCTTGTGAAAAAAACTTGACTTACGAATACGTGAACATAGGATACGCGCCAGGTGATGGACTGACGAGATGAAAGCGCATCAAATCGGCTGCGAAAATCTCGCCGAGCAAGCCAATTCTGTGACTGAAACCCATTTCCGTTTTCATAGCGATTGTATTTAACAATTATTATTTTAAGCAACAATAGCTATAATGATAAATAAACACTAATTATTATTGTAATAAATGAAATTAAATAATCATAAAATAATAATAACAACAATGATTTTGTATTTGTTTTTAATAACAGTGTAAAAAAGAAATGCAAATTTAACCCTGCATTGAGTGAAAGGAAGGAGTTTGATCTCTGGTGAGAGCATTCTTGGTAAAAAAAATAATTTAAATTGAGACACGTTTGTGGCATTAAAATTTTCTCCAGCATAAAAAGGCAGCTTCACATGTAAAAGTCAGCTGTCCGTCAATATTGAAAACTGGCGTACAAAATCTTACGTATACGAGAGCGTTTATGCGGGTGGAGTGAGACAGGTAATCTCTGATAATCCGGTCATGTGGGGTCACATGACTTCTTTCGCGTACTCGCTAACAGCCTGGTTGGCCTTTCGCAAACTCACTAATGTAAAAGAAATCTCTTCTATGTATAATCAACCTATTGCTTGAGCAAGCCTCAATCCAGCACTGATACACAACTGTTGGCTTTTTGTACCAAACAATATTGGTTGTCAAACATGGCTGTGTGTAGTTCGTAGGCATGAGCCAGGTGGATAATATCGAAATAAAAACTTGGCGAAATGCCAGACTTGACCCCAATTAACAGCATCACAGAAGATCAAGGCCCTTTCGCACTATCACGCTGTGAAACTCAAAGACATGAACGTGAACCATTGCGAGTGTGTGTGTGCGGGTAACACGCAGGTAAAGTAGGATCATTATCACGAGTACTGCTATTATATCAAAGCAAACCGGACCAGATACGACAAAAACAGCATAAAGTGAAATGAGCAGAAAGTGATAATGAAACAATAATATAGATATGGTGATGCAATTATATTCACAGGAAATGCAACGCGCAATCTCTCACTGCGTACTCTATTGGGGATAATCAACACTTGGTGTTGTGCCACGATATCGAACCTACATTCAACCGCTTTACTAATTAGTAATTTCCTATCAATTTAAAATATTGTGACCTTTTCCGCTGGCATTCGATGTCAACCAGGTAAGATGTACGTTCTATCCACACAGGCCGTTAGTTTACCTTGTGTAGAGGATATTTCCAAGGTAAATGTATGAGCCATACCTTAAGGTCAACGACCAGCGCCCAGGTAGATATAAATCTCTCTTTGAGAAGAGAGATAACGCCCGCACTTTCCAGGATTGTCTCCCGGAGAGTGCGGGCAGAGCCTCAGCAGGATTGGTCATCCAGAGCTCCCCACAACACTATGGAATGGACTAGCTTGTGCTCCTTGGCAGCTAGTTCGTAGGCTTCTGTGTAGTTATAATAGGGTACCTGCAGTAAAAGCACAGTCTATTGTGGGCAGACAATTCTAAAAGAAACTAAAAATTTATGCTTCATAAACCCGGAGTCAGTAGGCGGGCGCTTTCGGCGAAGTAAACACGAAGTAACTTTGGTAATTTTTAAGCGTTCTCAAAGCTGGAGGCTCACAAATGTGGCAAAACAAGCAGCTGTGAAGAAAAATAAATTTATTGAGTTGTCTTCTCTTACAACAATTATATGCTATAGAAGCCAAGGAAGCAAAGTTTAATAATAATAAAACAGTGTTTTTTTATTATTGTTATAAGAAATAATTATTTCTACTAAAACAGTGCAAAAAATAAACTATAACTTTTACATCACGAATATATTCATACTGACACACGGATATTCGACAAAATAAATCATCATAATTATTACGGCCTTGCATCAACGATCGTTGCTTGCACAATGACGACTTGTTGTTTTTGCTGCTGTGTTCAAAACAGAAATATCGATTGCCATAAAGCAGTTCTGTTTTTAATCGCGATGCATAAATATAGAAAAGACAACTCCTAATTTTGCAAGCAAGCATTGTTTCTCGCGAAGCATCAAGCATCACTTAGCGTTGAAGTTCTCGCGAAACTACATCATGAACAAAATGCTATTTTTTACTCGCCGAAACAAAAAAAGTTAGCCTATTTGTCGGGATCGTGATTTCGCATTCACTTTGCCGAAAACGGTCAGTAAATCATATACGATTTAGTTGTTTTGCATTAGACGATACTCACAAAATGTCACCCAAGAAATTATTTATTACCTATTCATACCAGAGTTACTATTAATTTAGGATGTTTTAGTGGCTTGCAGCATTCGAAAAAATTGTAAAAAGTTATATCATAAATAATCGATGAACTGAATTTTTTAACAAATGATTAAAACTAACAAACAAACAGTATAACATGTCTGTTCAACGCCAGGTACAATCAGCTTCCATACTGGTTAAAAGGTTGTTAATATATAAGGGTGCATACACACGAGAACAATGATTGGAGAAAGAACATTCACGTTGGAGCTGTGCCTTTTTTCGGCCAATAAGGGTACACAATAACAATTTTACTAAAGACAAGTGAAAAAAATCCGCTAAGTTGTTTTCCGACATAAACACAGCATTATTAATTAAGTTTTCAATGACTGTTGATACCACAGCTTGGTCTATCTACAATGTCTATGGTTCTCAATTATTGACTGCAATAACTGTTTTAATTATTTGTGATTTTTGACAACTTTTTTTAATTTTCAAGGATCATTAACGTTATGGGTTTGAACTCTTATCAAGTATTTTATTTAAAAATTATAATTAAATACAAAAAAAATTGTTATATACAAAAATTGTTATTAAAGAACGGATGAGTTTCAGACTTTCAATCTTTTTTGTTTGTAATAATCAATTTTATTATTTATTATTCTTTGTTGCCAGAATATGAGGCACTTTTTTACAATTTGTTGTGTTATAAATGGCAGCAGGGGCTGAACTACACTGACTTCATGGTGTGATTTCATTGAGAGTTTGCTAAAAGAGTTTGCAGCATTTAACTGCAGACATTGCAAGTGGCAAAGTAAAATATTTGTAGGAGTTGTGTCCACATTGAGATGTCTCAAACGACACTAAATTGAGCTTTGCATTTGCTATGGAGAGTGAGATTCACTAGAGATTTGCTATTTAAGTGTCATGTTTTACATTTAATACGTAATAGAGACTTCTGAGGAGTTATCCCCCCAACTGATACAGCTGGAAACTCTTCAATAATCTGTATAAAATATCATTGGAGAACACAACCTGAGACACGATTATTATGACAGATATTCCATCACTCGCCTGGCAAAAAGATGTTGTAGAAAAGGCTCGATGGATCAGTGTAGTATTTGGGATTTTTCATCAAATGACTTTCAATTTTACAACTAAAGCAAACATTATATCTACCAGCAATGCTATGATCATACATTAGTTATGTTTAAATTTGCAGACATAGATCATTGATAATGTGCCAAAACTCACACCGTGTGGTAGTTTATTATTAGATTAAATGCAGAGCTCATCGTCAGTATTACATCACAACATACTGGTTCGTTGGTTGTGTATTTCATGAATATATCAATGTAATTTCACAATTACCAATCTACTGCTATGAAAATAAATAATAAATAACAATAGTTTATTTCTTTTACCATTTTTTAATTTTAGAGTAATTGATTATTATTTTAATTAAGCGCAAACTATTGTTTTTTGATGATACTAATATAATTATAATATATTAAGAGTATTCGCGACCAGTTCGCCGAACAAAATACAAAAAATAATAGGTGTTCGTAATTCAATATGTCGCGTGTGCAACGGAACATTAGTTTAGAACACAATAATATTCAATAAAATGGCTATAGTTTACCGAACAAATCATAAAGAAGATAACTCCCCATTTTCAAAATAATCACGAAAATAATAAAACTTGAACTGCTACAAACTGGAATAGTTTGTCAAGCTGCCCTTCAATTTAGTAAATTTTGAACGCTTGCAATTATTTTGATTTATTTTTCAAGGATTGAAAACCGGTCTATGAAAATGAAAAAAATCAACTCGCTCTTGATTATTTATTTAGTTTTCAGTTTAATCGCGACCTACGAACAATATAAGTAAATACTTGCTGAATATTTTTTTTATTTAGTGAGCTAGTTTTTGTTGACCCACGAGTTCCGAACAAAATGATTATTTTTTGATTAAATTTATTGCCGATCTGATTATTTTTATTGCAATTTGTTCGGCGAACAGAGGTCGCGAATACTCTTAATAAGTAACATTGATAATTTATAACAATTACAACAAATAGTGCTGTTTGTATGAAAATATAGAGATCATCCACAAATAAAATGAATAGCACATAAAAATAACACTAATAAATATCGTCCGGCTGAAATAAATTTGACAATTATATATAGAAATTATTTTGCAAGGCCCATTGAAATGTTTGTCGGATTAACCTATAACGCTACGCACGAATTGCACTGCGTATAGAAAACATTCATTTGTTTGGTCCCATTAAAAGTTCTGCCCACTGGAAGATAACTTCTACCAAGTCTTTAGTTGAAATAATAAATTTCTTACGGAAAATAATTATTTTGAGTGATTTTGATACACACTTGAACTTATATTTTTTAGAAAAGAGACAAGTTTCACAGATACCAGCAGCTGAAAACGCCACCAGTTATCAAATATTCAAACTCTAGTTGCTGAATAAGACAGGAGCTTATTCTGGATCATCCCGACGTCACCTACCGTTGTGAAGGGGTAAAAGACAACTTGCATAGCTTTCTCACAAACGTCCACCTGCACCTCATTGGTCCACACCAGACTTTCTAGCGTATTCTCTGGAGGGTCAGTCTCTGGCTTGTGTGATGTACGCAGGTCGTATCCATCCCAGAATGCCGGCCGTGACTCCGACGTGGCAACCAAACCCATTTCAGGCAGAAATCCAATGTCAACTTCCATGGAATGTTCTGGATCATTCTTTAACCACTCCATATCTGAGAGTGAATAGTGCAACTATGACTTCTAGCCATACATATTTGTTAAATCGTTAAAGATGAATATGATGAATAAGATGACTTAAACAAGAGCACAACTCCCAGAAAGCCAACCTGTCAAGCTAAAGGCTTGAACGCTTTAATGCGGGTTCACACTGTAAGATAATTGTTCTCCCGATTATTTTCAAAAGTTGACGCTTGCGATTTTTATATTTGTTATTGCACGTTTATTTTTTTTATAGCTGCTGTTCACTCATCAGTTATAATATATAAAATACAATTAGTAACAAATAATAATGAATATATTTTGATATTGATGAATAATAATTTTTTTTAGTAAAATAATTTATAACCATCATAAAAGTTTTGGTTATTGCTATGATACTAATTAGAATGCTCAGTTTAATACTTTACTTACAGTTTGACTTTCAATTGAAAAAGATTATATTAAAACAGAACAAAATTTTAAATATTACGTATATCAAATGAGCAACAGAATTGGATTGAAAAATTTTTTCAAGTTGCAGCAATTTCTTGACAAGTTTAAAATTTAAACGCTGTGATGTGCTCGCTGATTGGTTAGCTAAGCCGATAATCGTACAAGGCTCCATTACGTTCCAATGAAAATAAATCTGCCCCCGATTGCGAAATTGTTAACATGCGCACTTTTCACACTTGCGAGCAGAGTTTAGGTTCCGCCCACTCAGACGATAATAGTATAGTGTGATCGCAGCTTTAGTTATGAGACAACAAGAAATACAGTCAACACCCAATTACCGCTATGTTTACAAAGTACCATCGACACCCATGCATCACTATGTGTACACAACATACAGTCAACACCGCACATCACTATGAAAACAAAGTACAGTCAACCTCCACACATTACTGTGTGTACAAAGTACAGTCAACCCCCACACATCACTGTGTGTACAAAGTACAGTCAACCCCCACACATTACTGTGTGTACAAAGTACAGTCAACCCCCACACATTACTGTGTGTACAAAGTACAGTCAACACCCACACATTACTGTGTACAAGCCCAATGAGTCACAGCTGGCCCAAATATATCTCCAGCAGGTAAAAGTGACACTTACCTACATTCAATCTCTTATTCGTTGGTACGTACATTCTAAAGTACTTCAGCTTAGACAAATCCCTGGAGATAATTAGACGACCTTTGAACTGTGCAGGGGTGAACCAGAAGGGTTGATGAGGTGGCTCTTGCAACTGAAACTCAGCGTGTACCCTGCAATAACAAACCTACTTACGTTTCTTTACAAAATTTCCCACCTTATATCTGTGCATAGACCTACATCAGCACCTGGTGGGAGTTATCTCCCTACTTCTGATGTGACAATATTTGAACATTATTACAGCTAGCAATAATTCATCATTTAATTATTGTTTATTATTTTTATTTGGAATTTACTATTTATTTGAATTAATGACAAAATTCGATTGTACTAATTGTAATTATTCTCAATCACATAACAGAGAAAAGCGCGCAGCCTAAGAAACTTTTCAAACAGTGGGGAAACCCCAATTAATTACGGGGATTTCAAGATTTTGTCCATTGTTTTATATAAGCCCGCAATAACTATTTTTTGGGTTTCCCCAGTAATAAATAATTTGCTCAGGTTGCGCGTTTTTCTCTAATGCTTTCTATAGACATTAGATGATAATAAAATTAACAATTAGACCAAGTATAATAATGATAACAATAATAGCAACTAAAATGATAATAATCCACTGCTCCGCAATTCAGAATATACAGCAAAAGTAATCAATTGCGATTTATCAGTCGCGTAACCTATGTTTAGTCTCTTTGGTAGCCGTTTACTGTGATAGCCGTTTACTGTGGTAGCAATTTACTGTGATAGCCATTTACTAAGGTAGCCATTTACTGTGATAGCCGTTTATTTTCATTTCAGATTAACAAAATACACAAGAAAAGGATCACATGCATTACAGAGGCGTAGATGTACAACGTTGAAGGTGTACCCTGCACCTAAATCCTTCATCCTGAGCTGTTACATGAAGGAGGTAAAAGCAGGCCACCATGATTTGCAGGCTTGGCGTATTCCTATAAGTTCATGTCGGCAAAGTTAATCAAGCCGGTAATAGAAAACTATGGTTCTGCCAAACAGATTTTACGAGGAAAAAAATTTCTTTTCTTTTCAAATATAATGTAAGTCAAAACTACTTTATAACAATCATGGAAAGACTAGAATTATCCACCGTTGCGAATGCAATCATTCAAATCTATCTATGAATGTTTCTCATAAGAGACCAAGACAAACCATCAGCTAGCATATAGGCAACCCTTCCCTGTCACCTGCCAGTTACCTGCCTGTCACCTGCCAGTTACCTGCCTGTCACCTGCCAGTTACCTGCCTGTCACCTGCCAGTTACCTGCCTGTCACCTGCCAGTTACCTGCCTGTCACCTGCCAGTTACCTGCCTGTCACTGGCCCATACTTGTGCATACATGGATAATTCAACATTGACATTTACCTGAATGAAATATCTAGCCAGTGCTCATTGTATGCCCTCACACAAGCCATAGAACCTTGAGGTGATATACGCGTGTTAATGAAGGGCCGGGGGTGTAACATAGCCAACAAGTTGTGTAGAGTAATGAGATCTCCGGTGACTCTGGGAGGGTAGAACCTACAGCAGCAAGCAATAACAAACAATAACAAACAACAACCATAGTGAACACTGATGACATAGTAACAAAGAGGGAAGAGAGCGCAGGAGTAGCTGACACAAATAATGTGAATTCCTCTGGGTTTAATTAGACTGCAAGCCCGCTGACATGGCCTGCTGACATGGCCTGCTGACGTGACATACTGACGTGACATTGAGCAGGATAAACAAGTACCACTCATTCAGCCTTGTGTGCAATGCCAGCATCTAATGCAACAGCATCAACTAACACCATGTTCCCAGGGTTCAAATTCGTTCGTTCGGGTTGAGCAGACAACTCGTCCATTTGGGTCATTGGAATGGTGACTCCATAAAAATTGGTTGTGTTAGTTCGAATTGGTTCTATTTGGTTCCACAACCAGCGTTGGTTTGGATGAGCATTCATTAGAATCATGGATTTCATTTGCTTTGATGAATGTGCACTCATTTGATCAGCTCTTTTGTGGAGGAGGCTATAAACTAGCATTTTGTCAAGAAACTACTAATAAACCCGCAGCAGTTTTTGTTTAGCTTTTCAACTGCAGATTTTTACATTTGTGGCTCCGTGCACATTTAATGACAGAAAAATTATAACGTTTTATTTATTTGTTCGGAAAACTGACAGTTTAAAAGGCATTGATAGCAGAGTTCAGGGAATCATAAATGTGTTTGACAGGCGGGCTAACTAAATGATTATTTCATTATTATCAATTCATTATTGTTATTTATAATATCAATAATATCAATAATAATTATTATCAATTGTTGATTTTATTATTATTATTATTATCATTTATCAACTTACCATTAATAACTAATAGTTTGTGTTGTAAGAGTTCCACAAGAAAACGCTTTCATATTACTAATGATAACATTATTGCGCTCGCTACTCACTATGTTGACAGGAAGGGACAACTCACGCTTATGAATTTGATTCGAATTATCATCACAACAGCTAGCAGTGCCAACTCCAATGAATGATTACCAACACGAACCAAAGTTGAACTCAAACGAACCCAAACTATGGGAACATAATGTAAGATGACGATAGACGGTGAGACACTAAACTTCACAATGATTCGAATATATCGGCTGACTGCAAGATGAGACAAATCCAAAACTTATTACTCGACCTACTGGAGTACTCACCTATTACTTGACATACTCGAGTACTGGAACTCTCCATCTGGTTGCGCACCAAATGGAGTGATCTGATAGGCTTCACCAAGCATTGGGTTACCCCCCTTAGGAGCAAATATGCTAAAGTAGCGAATAGCAAAGTTTTGTAGTTCAGTCGCAGGTTTCTGCCACCGCCTGAGCCCACTGAGAGGTGACAACTACAAGTAAAAAGACATTAAATTAGTCAATATAACACGTTAAGAATAAGTACAGTACATGTAAAACGATACAATCGTGATATGACCACCCAACTGTATCAAGGCTCGGCTACACTGCATTGATGTTTTGACGCCGATGTACCTGTACGATGGATCATAACAATGTGCAGTTGGTTACACAGGCAGATGCATGTGCTGATATACATAGCCCACAACGGTATGCTGCTGTAGAACTAGCCAATCATACAGCGCAAAGGATGACTCTATGCCTGTTTTATATCCGACAATGAATTATTTGTTCCCCTGATATGACAATTGGTAAACATTTACTGCAATATTTGTTCATTTTTTTCACGACAGAAACAAGAATTTTATTAATTATTTTAATATTATTTCTTCTTAAACTTTTAAAATAATTGTGATTAATCATCATTCATAGCTGTAATCATTATAATTGTTGAACAATATTATCATCGATGACTAGTTTATGAGCCGTGTGATGTGAAGTAAATTCTTTTGTCAGCAACTGCATTACATCGAAATAATTTTGGTTTAAAAGGATAGACATACAAGTTCTATAACATCAAAATTCCTTCCAAGTTGATAATAATGATTATATATATATAATAACCGTTGTTGATGAATTTTCCCAGCAAAAATATTGTAAATGGTTAAATTTGATGAGCTTGTAAGCATAGTTTGTTTTAACCGATCAAAGGGCACCGATATGCCTTCGGTACTGGGCATAGACCAACACGGTGGTTTGGCATATGAACAAGCCCCACGACGTGTGGATGTATCGGCCACGCCCATCGTGAGGCCTTCCGATGGCAAACATCGGCTTGTGTAGCCACCCCTTTATTCTAGTGTTTTACGTATCTGAATGAGACACGGAGAACTCACAAAGAAAAAAAATATACACTTATTATCAAAAACTAGTAGAAATAGATCAAAGGGCTTAGACACATTTAATGCCAACCATTGCAAATAATTATTACTACAAATCTACTACTAACAGTTACTACTATCTACTACTACTACTACCATCACTAACTACTGCCACTACTAACTACTGCCACTACAAACTACTACCACTACTATCTACTACCACTACTAACTACTACCACTACTAACTACTACCACTAATAACTACTACCACTGCTAACTACCAATAACTACTGTATGGTAAACTGTAACATCGATTGACATCAATCGACAAACAATAACAAATGATTTAACAGACTTCCTCCTAGCACAAGTCAGCTGATACTCTACCTCAGGAGAATCCATCGGCAAATCGTGAGAGAGAACCTGCATAGACTGCAACTCTAGTGGTTGCATGTATGACTTGATGGTAACCAGCGTGTCCTCAGCGTGTATCGGCAACTCATATGCTAGGGTCACCTTCACAAAACAACAATAAAGTCTATTTAATTCAACAATAAAAACTGGGATGGTTAGCGCCATTGCATATGAGCGAGATATACAACAGCACAGATAATAAAAAGGTTCTCTCTCAGTTGAATTAAAAATAATTAAACTTGTGCATTCCATCGTGCAAACATTTGTGTTACGGAAAACAAAAATGTTCAGAGAACATAGCGACTGGCATCCATTATGAAGCAAAAGAAAGCAAATCTACTCAAAAGCTACAATAGCATTCATCTCCATACTCTAATGATTGCACCACTCCAAAAGTCGCAATAAAAATTACACCTCTGTATTTTGCATCTTAGCTAAATTTTGCCTCTTAACCCTGCCAAGTGGTCGACTTCCCTGTGCAACTCTAACAACAATACACATTGACATCTACGAAATGTCAGCTTACATTGACATCCACTAAAATGTGAGCTAGGGGTTCAAACTCTCGAGCATCGAGCATTCCGTCGTCGTTAACATCGTGTTGCCTAAACATGGCCAATGCTTCAGGTCCCATCTTTCTAAACAGCTGTAACATGGAAAACATGTTGAATGGGGAAGGCAGCCATATCTTGTAACTTAAGACTTGTAACTAAGAACTAATCATTACTGACAGTACTAAAGTACTGTTAAAAGTTACGGAAGCAACATTTAAATGTTGCTTCCGTAACTAACAAAATTGAAAAAAACACTGACAAAAATTTGGTTCCATTTTTGTTGGTAACTACTAGTCCAAAAACTATCCAGTTCCAACTGCAATCAACAAAAGTAAGATATACTGAATGCTTGATTTTCTTTTTTGATTCAAATAGAACAGACAGTAAAGCAACTACTAAAAACCAACAAAGCAATGCCTACAATGCCCACCTCAGGGTCAGCGCTCCAATGGGATGTACTATCATCTTGCATCCAAAGACCGACAGCAATTGCAACGATAGCGACGCAAAGGGTGATAGCAAAACAGAATACTCTATATTGCAAAAGAGTAATTTCAACAGTGATCGTCCCAGAGGACTTGGAAGTTTTCGTATTGGTTTGGGGACCTGTGCCCCCTGGGTCTTCAGAGGGCATGCTATGGCTCTTTGTTTCCTGCAACAGAAATCAGCGAAAAGATAAATTGGGTATCGCAAGTTGAGCATAAAAATTGAAATTGTGTTTGAGCTTGAAAAATATCAATAAAAATTAGATCGTGCTTGACGAAGGAAGGCTTCAGTCCAGCCACTTGCATTACACAGTCTTTCATCAAACGAGCCATACATTCATAATATATTTGATTACACAGCCGTGGTTTCTGCTGCCAATAGTTAGGTCAGTCAGCCAATTTCAAGTACGTCAGTGGCGTTCATAAAAAGATTCAAACTGTAATGAGTTTAAAATTTGGACACGTTAAATTCTACTTAGTAGAGGTCTGTAAAAAAGCATCATCTTCATAAAAAAACCAAACTTTACACATAACAATACAATATATTTGTGACTATTTCAGTGGCCTTTGGTCATTCTATGGAGCGCAAACAACATGATTTATCGCAGGCAAAAATAGTAGCATTGACTAAATGCTTAGCTTGTGTTTTAGTTTAGTCAAAGTAAACATTTACTGTTAGATTTACAATTGACTTCTGAACAAGACGAAAGAGACATTATGTTTATTTTACCATATCGCTACTATACTAGTAACCAGAACAGAAATTTTTTCAATGATTCATGGGTTAACTGGGAGGATTAGACCAGAGTGATTCCTAAGGTAAAATCCGCAAGTCAGTTTGTGTTGTAAAGTTGGGGACACTTAGGATGAGCGACTCAAGCCTGGGTTGTATCCCACTATACCGCTCTGCCTCAAGCTGATCATAATAACAACTGCTATAAAAATACACAACCAAGTTCGTTGAAATACTACTTAGGTCCTGAAATGCTGAATGAGCGGGAAAGATTATCAGAAATAATTACCCGAATATGATACAAATATTGAAACAGTGACTTGGAAAAATCAACATGGCACACTCATCTCACCAGGTTCAACAATATGTGCTAAAAATGGGAGCTAGTATAAAAGAAACCGAAAGCCGACTTTCCACCAACAATACTATTAAAACGAAAGTCACTTCATTTTAACGATTACTAAAAAAACATTTTTTTTTATTCACGACAGTTGATAAGTTTGGAGTGTATAAGACTGACGATGCGCCATCAACATAAATCGTTACAGTACATTGGCACTGTGGTAGCAAACCACAGTACTCGTTCAAGGGCGCGCTTTAAACAGTCTACGTTGGCAAGCTCAATTAAACCCAAAATACGAAAGTATGATTCTACCAGAACATGATAGTTGATTATTTTTTTTTGCAACTGAATGAACCAAAATCGTTAGAAAAAAGAACTTTCAAAGGCTTTATTGATTCTTTGAGCTTTCTCAACATCATTTTTGTCATATTATTTGCTCAAATTTCTTAAAATCAGAATAATAGGCAAGCAAGTCATGATTTCTAATGATAAGTTCAACAATCGACGAAGCTACTTCCGGTTGCATCGCTAAAGAGAAACTACTCTGCCGGGACCCAATTGTGATGCACTTGCCAAACAGCTGAGCTCATCTACACCATGTGAATTATGTCAGACTTTTTGATTTGTTATTTTCTATTTTACTTCAACATTCATTTTAGACTTCCATTGTAACGAAAATTCAAACTAAGCAAACATTTAGTGACTTTCCATGACGCGACGCCGTAGCGCTACGCCGTAGCGCTACGCCGTAGCGCTACGCCGTAGCGCCACGGGTTTTCCTCTCTTGGAAATGGGTATGTCGCTACTGAAGTCGTGATTATGTGGCGCTATTGAAAGTCGCTACTAAGTAGCGACTTACAATAGCGCCAGACCACTGAAGCGTTATGGAAATAGGGAATGCCGTAGCGCTACTGGTTTGCACATGCGTGTATTGTATTTCCAGCATCACTGCAGTCAATATAATTAAATAATTTGGACAGAAATTTCAGTGATATGATTGAGACAGTTGCCTTTCTTTCAAGACCACTTATATTAATTAAAAATGATGCAGAATTAGTGATCACAAATATATTTATGTGTTTTATTTTACATTAATTGTTTTTTCCCTATTTTAGATATTGATAATAATAAAAATCAAATAATAATAAATAATCAATTGGCCGTGGTTAAATAATAAATAATAAAAATAAATAATTATTTTCAGTTTAATAAATAAATTACACATTAGCCAAGCACTGCTGCTTCAATTTTTTTCCTGTGGAGTATGTAGCATTAGATGAAACAAACACAAGAAAAGCATTTAAAACCAATTGTTTGTGGAAACAATTTTCCTTCATACAGTAGTTTTACTCATTGACTCATTAGCTCAAAGTCGCCGTTGACTCGCTAATTAGGGTTCATGACCTTTGGCTTTCTGTAATTGCTGGCTCATGGAAAAGCGTGATGGTTTATCGCTATTGAGAAGCACTGAGCCATGACACCATTATGTAGCGCTACATGGAAAGTTAGTAAATTATCACAGCCAATGCCAGAGCCACAAAGTAAAAACAGTTGATCAGCATTTGCTGATTACTGAATTGCTTTGCATGTTTAACCTAAAATAATTTATCCAAAATGAAGACACCGGTATGAATTTGAGTTTCCAGTAGTAAATTCTGTGGACTAATATAGTGCAACGACCAGAGGTTTGGTCACTGACACAATTTTGCTGACTTTAGTATACAACATGAAGACTCAAGCACAAGGAAATGAATCAATAAAAGCCAAATAACCAAGAAGTAAGTAACCATGGATAACCACATGACATTCTTTGGCTGTTGGTTGGTACAAAAACAAAACAAAAGGGTTGCCCTCAATGCTTGTAAATAACCTAAAAAATCAACCACACAACTGACATCACTAGCAAACTATGTTTGAAAACACAAAAATAGAGGAAAAACGTGAACTCAATCAGTATAGGTATATTTTACATTAGCAGCCCAACTGATAGCACATTAAACAGTATATATGAAAATTTAACTAGAAAGTGTAATGTGTACATTTGGACCTCCACGAGAACAAGTGACATGAAAAACTTGATGCTACCAGTTGATCTCATAAAAATGACATCTCTTTAAACATAATATGTTGAGAATGCTGAGCGTATGTCTCTAGATTTTGAAATGAGACTAAATCAGCACTGCGATCTACAAAATTGGGCCACATTAATTAGGTAGTTAGAGCTTACAAAGCTACCCAACCCCAATCACAGCCACATCTCAAACCAATCATTGATATAGAAACAACGACCACTGGAAAACCACTGGAAGAGGAAGTGCTAATAAACAGCTAAACGAGCTAAATTCATGATTGATTAGTTGACGAAATTCGCAACAGTAAATAGAATAACAGCAAACTGAGTGGGGTCCAGGCAGTTTTGTAGGCGGTGCTAGTAGTTAAGATACCGGAAGCCTGCTTTCTACGATGAATACTATTAAAATGAAAGTCAATTCATCTCAACCGGAAAATCAAAAATATTTTTTGATTCACCGCAGTAAATAGGTATGGGGTGTAAAATACTGATAATACGCCGTTCACATAAATCTTCTCAGTACATAGCTACTGTGGAAGCAGGCTACAACGAGGGCGCACTCTTATCAATTTATGTTGGCAAGCTCATCAACCCCGCAATGTGAAATACGGCTCTACTCATTAGCATAATATTTAAATAATTTTTGTCAAGTAAAAAAAACCAAAATATTTTCAAGAAAAAAATTTCAAAGGCTCTATTGATTCCTCGAGCTTCCCAGCGACATAATTTTTGTCACATCAGCTGCTTAAAATGTCTGAAATCAGAATAATAGTCAAGAAAGTCGTGATTTCTAATAATAAGTCATTGACTATGCTACTTCCGGTTGTATCGCTAAAGCGAGACTACTCTGCCAGGACTCCCATTGGCAGATGAATCATTAAAAAAATTGAAAAATATGAAAAGACTATTTTACCAAAAATTCAAAAATTTTGGTTGACTGTTTCAGATTTTGTCATATATACCAAATAGTTTTCTGCAAATAATGCATTCCAATAAAAATCAAGCAGTAATTTTGATTTGTGGCCACTATGTTATGTTAATGGCGCGATCCTTAAAGCGTGCCAAAAAAAACACATTTTCTATTTACTAAACTGAAGAATGAGTGATTATTGAATAAGGACAGTGACCACCTTTGTCAAAGCCCTTTGGCAGAGCTGTGACCAAATCACCGAGATTCAAATATTTGGTGACTCAAATATTTGAAAAATGATTTGTTTCAAATATTTGATACAACTGGTGATTTGATTTGATTTGGTTACTCTTCATCATTATTTGATTTGATTTGCCTCTTTTCACACGATTTGACCAAATATTTGCAAAAATACAGCAAATCATCAAAAAAGCCAGTGATGATGTTTGCAGCTTTTCTTAATGTTTGTAATTGACCTGAGATTGTAGTATTCAATTGTAGCAAATAAATAAAAGCAGTGAAAAGAAACTAACTACCTAATTATTAGCCTATAGTAATCAAGGATCATGGAAAACTATGCTGCCTTTTCTTTTATGTCTAAGTCTTCATCAGCAAAAGTTGAATTATTAGTTTACTACTTTATTTTCTGACTTGAATGTGGTGAGCTGAAAGTTGCTATGAATGGCCACCAGGTTATTTACTTATCTGTAGTGAGTATTGCATTAGTTGATGATGTACTATAATGATAACTGCTTTGATACATATGCAAACTAATGCTCAGTGTTTGCTATTATTTATCAGTTATCTACTATCGCTGGTACTATTAGCAATATAGGCTACCACAACGACAGTCTTTTGACAATGAAAGAACTTCAGAAAGGTATAAACAACTATTATAGTGGTTGATTGTTTTGTTTACTGGGTGTGCATTTTATCTATTGCATGGAGCTGGCTAGTTAATTTGGCTAGTCTAAGCATTATTTTGGAATTTAAATGATAATATATATCGGTCGGCATACCAATAAATAAGTTCCACTCGAAAGTGTACAAAGGAAAATGCAAGTTTGCGAAAGTAATCAAGTTAGAATATGGTTTTCTAGAGGCCAGCTAACCACATATTGTGATTTAAATTTGGGTCAATTTGTTTAGGCAGCCTATTAAAAGCTGCAAGTTTTTTTTTATTACATTTCTAATAGTTTCAATGATGATTTGAAAAATTTGCTGCAAATGACGCTCCAAATATTTGATTTGATTTGGGAAAACGCATGATTTGACTTGATTTGATTTGACATTTTTACTCGCTAGTAAAAACTTGATTTGATTTGAAGGAAAATTCAAATGATTTGATTTGAGTCATGAAAATCGTGATTTGTCACAGCTCTGCGCAGAGCTGTGACCAAATCATCGAGATTCAAATATTTGGTGACTCAAATATTTGAAAAATGATTTGTTTCAAATATTTGATACAACTGGTGATTTGATTTGATTTGGTTACTCTTCATCATTATTTGATTTGATTTGCCTCTTTTCACACGATTTGACCAATTATTTGCAAAAATACAGCAAATCATCAAAAAAAACCAGTGATGATGTTTGCAGCTTTTCTTAATGCTTGTAATTGACTGAGATTGCCATAATTCCTAGTATTCAATTGTAGCAAATAAGTAAAAGCAGTGAAAAGAAACTACTTAATTATTAGCCTAGAGTAATCAAAGGTCATAGAAAACTATGCTGCCCTTTCTGTTACGTATAAGTTTTCATCTGTAGAAATCAAATTATCAGTTGACTACCTTTTTTCTCATTTGAAAGTGTTGAGTTGAGAGTGTTTATGGATGGGGACCAGGTTATTGACTTATATGTAGTAAGTAATGCATTAGTTGATGATGTACTATAATGATAACTGCTTTGATACATATTCAAACTAATGCTCAGTGTTTGCTATTATTTATCAATTATCTAGTATCGCTGGTACTATTAGCAATATAAGCTACCACAACGACAGTCTTTTGACAATGAAAGAACTTCAGAAAGGTATAAACTATAGTGGTTGATTGTTTTGTTTACTGGGTGAGCATTTTATCTATTGCATGGAACTGGCTAGTTCATTTGGCTAGTCTACGCATTATTTTGGAATTTGAATGATGATATATATCAGTCGGCACACCAATAAATAAGTTCCACTCGAAAGTGTTCAAAAGGAAATGCAAGCTTGCGAAAGTAATCAAGTTCGAATACTGTTTTCTAGAGGCCAGCTAACCACATATTGTGATCTAAATTTGGGTCAATTTGTTTAGGCAGCCTATTAAAAGCTGAAGGGTTTTTTTTATTACATTTCTAATAGTTTCAGTGATGATTTGAAAAATTTGCTGCAAATGACGCTCCAAATATTTGATTTGATTTGGGAAAACACATGATTTGACTTGATTTGACATTTTTACTCACTTGTAAAAATTTGATTTGATTTGATTTGAAGGAAAATTCAAATGATTTGATTTGAGTCATGAAAATCGTGATTTGTCACAGCTCTGGCTATTGGATATTGATGGTCACAGTGTTATCTGCGTTAAAAAGTATTAGCTCAGACCATTTTCTTCTTGTTCATGGAGTTGAGTGTCTGATTTTTTTTGTGTTAGTCTTCGCGTCAACCAGCAAAAGATGTACACGCTTTAATGAAAAAATTAAAAATAAAATTTATACTAAAAAATTGCATCCCTAAAACAAAGATGGAATAGCAAAGCTCAAATTTAAAACTGATTACTGTCAAAAAATTCTCATTGATGTTATGAATACTGATCGCTACCTCTGGACTAGAGCCATGGGGTGATATTTCATTCAACTAACAGCTTTGGGCTATAAATTTACTTATCAACAATTTTAATAAACCAATAAAGAAAGATGTCTTCCAGTGTCTATTTTTTATATTATTCATTGTTATCAATTATCAGCAACCGATTATTTACATTCAATACACATGAGTCTGAAAAAATTTTGACGACCAATGTTTCAATAGAGAAAAACGCGCAACCTGTGCAAAAAATTTATCACCGGGGAAAACCCAAAAGTAATTATTGCGGGTTTATATGAAACAACAGACAAAATCTGGAAAACCTTGTAATTAATTGGGGTTTCCCCACTGTTTGAAAACTTTCTCAGACTGCGCGTTTTTCTCTATTGCGTAAAAGCTTGCAAATATTTTTGTAAAATCCATCTTTTCAAATGATAGAAACCATAGAGAAAAATCAATAGTTATAATTAATATTCAAATTGACCATATGTTGGAGATAAATTGTAAAGCAAAATTAGATAGTGCAATAACTTGCATTATTATGCTAATTTCCACAATATAATAATGAGCACATTTATTACAATATCAACATCATTTTAATATAATTATTAAACTTATTATGGGTTTTTAAAAGGAGTCAAATCATCTGTTGTAAAAAGTCAATGAAAAAAAGTCATATGGAATATCAAGCCTACAGGCATCAGAGGAGGTATTCTCTTTCTCCCAGAAAAAACTTGATATTACAGTGTATGTAATTTTCTTTATTTATCACCCCCATAGCAATAATCACTTTTTATGCAATTTAGAAGTTTGATGGTAAACAGCTGTGGAGACTATTACACCCCCCCCCCACATATACACGCTCAACATATGGTGCTTTCTAGTGTTCAATAGTTAAAGTACATGTTAGAGGATGTTCGATGGTTCAGGGCAATACTTGAGGATTAAAAAATTCTATAGAGGCAGTTGTAATTTTGAATAACACTTACAGGAGAGATAAAAACGTAGAAGTTAATCTAATTGCATGGTCTACTTCTCTTAAGGCTAGATATTCATGCCTTTATGGTCTTCTTTTATGGAAAGTAAAAAAATGCCACATGTAGTTCAAAAACACTATAACAACTTCACAGTTCTATGGCAGTAGGTCTACTTACTAATTCAGTGTAGTTTTGATATATATTTACTAGCAGTGGCTATAACTAGTCAGCTTTGAGCCTGAAAGGAAACCGAAAAGAACTGGTACTAGAACGCTGCAAATGTCGCAAGTTCCAGGGTCGAAACAAATAGTCTTCTGTTGGTATACACTGAATCAGCAAAGCTATTGCAGGGCGCAGCACCTCAATGGGCCTGCAGGAAAACTAGTGGTGTGCTGGGCCAGTAAGCGCAAAGTAGCTTTTTTCAGATTGATGTCCGGTAGATATATTCTCAATGATAGCTGGCCTGCAGTGTGTTCGCATGGGCAGATGGTAGCATGAAAGAGTAAACCTTGAGAAGGTATCATTTTTTCCACCGCTGCCATCAATGCATTAAATGGTTTTTTTGCCGTGAAAATATAACAGCAAAGGCAATAATGGCCAGCAGCATGATTGCAGCGACAGCACCAGCAATGACTCCAGTTGTAGATGGGGAGATCTAAAATGTTAGGGGAAGGTGGAGAGGAGGCTGGCTGGGCCATTCTATTGGGTTGGGGGAATCAGGGGGAAAAGGTGTAAGATAACAGGCAGATCGTTGAAAACTATAGCAATTCATAAATGTTCAGTCATTTTCTATTTAAGATGATTGGTAACTTCGGTGGTTTCTACAAACCTTCTTGGTTGGCTGCATTGTAACCATCTATACCACATTATTCTTTATTTATGATGCAACAAATGAAAACAAACAGTAACTGGCGATTACACGCATTTAATTTTGCGCTACTTTTTAAGTTTGATAGAAATTATCGATTGATTTTACCAGGTGCAGTTTTTCGTTTGCTTCGCACTAAAATGTTCAATTACTGCACAAAAGTTTGTTTAAACTTGGCTCTGGTTTAGTTCTACATGTTGAGAAACTGAAAATATAAAAAAAATTGCAGATTTCTTGCCGGTCCCACCTGAAAACGGAGGGGATAACTCATATGTTACTTCTTGTTAAAATTGACGCTATGGTTTATATGGTTTCGGGGCAGCACTTCATTGCTTTGGTGCTTTAGAGTCAAAGCAAAGCAACCAATCACGAAAACAATAACAGACTACACAAACCAAGAAAACTATGCTACCGCGCATAAAACTATGAGCCTTATAGATAAACCACTCCGTATTCATGCTGCTGTCCTTGCTCTGACCAAAACATTTGACAAGGTTCCACATGCTTTTTTATGGAGGAAAATGGAGCTGTGACCGATATTGATGCATCTCTACGGAATTGAATTCATAACCTTCTTGACAAAACACATGTCTGTCGTCCTCAGAGTCCTTAACAGTTACATTCGGTGTGCACAAGGGTTTTGTGTTGGAAACTGTAATCTTTATAGGCTACATAAATGACCTCAGGCTCCTAAGTTATGTCGATTGTTGGCTTGGTTACTGATGAAATTCGATGTATAATTCTAACCCTTTACTCAAAAACTAGATTTTAAAGCAACTCCAACCCCTCCTTGAGTGGACAACAAACTCCAAATTGATGTCAATGCTAAGAAACACAATTCATTGCATTTAAAGGAAAGAGAGCAATAGAACAACTCTACAACATACTAAACCAAACACATAGAGGCAACTTTACAAGGAGATCTTAAATTCTACAGGAAGACTGCAGCAACTGTAACATTATACACATTTATAAGTTGTCTTATCTTGTATAGTAATTAGAAGTTGTGTTCTCATGTTTTAGTTGACAACAGCAATTGCTGACAGAGTTGTTGCATTAGCCAAAGACAATGGCTGCTAACATTTTATTGTTTTTTAATCTAATAAATACTTTGTTGTCAACTGACATCTATCATCAATAAATCATACAAAGAATATTACAGCTAATGGTTTATTATTAATTATTTATTTATAGCAATACGATGATGGCTGTAGCGTGTGGACTTTTTACCAAGTCTTTATGTAAACAGCTAGGGAGTCAGACATGGACTATCCTAGGCCACAGAAAAAGACCAATATGTTAGCATAAAAAACAATTTCTTCCCCATTTGAAATGTACCGCTGCTGTTTGGAAACACATTCTAAGAAAAGCGCAATAATCAATGGGAGAGAGGGAGCCAATAACGCAAACTTCACAACAATACAGGTAACCTCGTTACAGAAAACATAAGCACAACAATAAAATTATTGATGAAAATTTTGTAAGAAGACTTGCAGGCATTTGTAACAGTGGCCTACAATAAACTAGCAAAAAACAGACACACTTATATATGTACAAAACTACTGTCCAGGGCATACAAAAAGTTAGTAAGTGCCACAGGGAACAACCTCTACGACTACTATAGCAGCTTTTGACTTCCCGCTATCCAGGAGGCAAAGAAAAATTAGAAAGGCATTTCTATACTTCAGAATAAAATTTTTCTCATACGTGTTATGTCCACACAACCCTTACCAGCGTAGCGATTATTAAGACAAAGCATCGATATATAGATTTGTCTCCCACGGTTTTTCTAGTTTTCAAATACTTTTGAGTTACTAAATATTTAACAACTTGGGACCACAGGCTGCTGAAAACAAAATTTAAAAAGGAATGAATAGGAGACACTTTGCCGGACAGGTTTAGCCAATCATTGCCTGCTTACATAGCTGTGCACGTTAAAATAATTATTTTGAAACCGAATGATATATCGGCAATATGCCAGTGCACCGTTGGCGTACTATTGATCATTCGCACCTGAAGGTATGAAAATAGATTTAATAGTAGATTTTTCCAAATGAACATGTAATTTTTTATTTATATAGATAATGAATGTAGCTACTGCAGAATTACAACGTACGCATGGTTACACGTCACTGGTTTCAATTTAGTATAACAACAGAAAGGCACAAAATCATCAGCTGTGCGAACTAAAACAAAGCAATTTTGGTGCACAGAGTGTATTTTTTCAAAACTCATTTTCCCAGCAACTATCAGTGTTAAACAAACAAATTTAAAACTTATGTGACTGCAAGATATCACTCTACACCACAACAATATAATTTTTATTGTCCCAAGCCTGATTAGAAGAAGCAATCTTCTGTACTAGCTAACCCACAAGAAAGTACAAGTTGTCACCCACGGACTCTGTACCATACTACTTGGAACTACGGTAGCTGTTATGTATGCATAATAAATTATTTATGATGAACACTTTCCTACAACAAACAAATTTTCTAAGAGTATTATCTTTTGCTTACCTCTGCAAATCACAGTTAAAAAAATGAGGCAATCCATTCTGCCCCTTAACAATTAATAATAATTTAATGATGAGCCATAATGAAGACATTAAAGATGTAAAACAATAAATGGATAATTATTAAACTATTAATTATTAAATAAATACTAAATAAGAATTATAATATTTCAAAAATTAAGTTAATATTGTGATGGAAGTGAACAGAGCAGCCGTGCGATTGACAATGGACCATTCATTATTACAAAGAAATGTACGTGGTGACCATGACCTGATGGATGCCTAGCAACAGCGATGGCAAATCAAGACCAAGATCCTTACCTGAAGAGAAGAGCCCGACGTATGCAGGACCGTAGCTGAGGAGAACCAAGCTAGAGTAGTTGAAAGACCCCATGGTTGACTTTATTATATTTTGAGTTCTCCTGAGCGTCAGCTTATGCCTCTTTATATATATATTATTCATGTCTGCCGCTGTTGAGATGTGACTTCTAATGCGATTGCTTTCGTATTACCCAATCATTGTTATCCTTGTTTTTAGTCATTGTATTTTCATATAAATAGAAGGGCAGATCGCCCAGTGCTTCACAGTTAGTAAAGTTGTTTTAGAATTCACCTTGTTGTGCGTTGGTGATAACGTAGTGTATTCTGGGATTTACTTGAACTGAACTAGTGGATATTCTAACTAATGTCAAGTTTACTATACGCTTCGTGGACTATCTCTATTTGCAAGGTTTTGTATATCGTTGATAATAAACTGTTATTAATTCTGAAACTCGTCTGATTAGTGTGATTGCTTTGCCTACAACACTAAGTTTGTCTATAACACGTTTTCTTGGAGATAAGTTTGCGTACCTTGTCTAAACGGAATTGCCGGCTAAAATACGGACCTCTTGCACCAGAGAACTGTTATTACCGTATTGCTACTGCTATTAGTCTGCATTGTTACCTTCCTACACTAGGGGATCCTACCACCGTACCGGTAACTTTGGATAACTGTAATTATTTGCCTTACACTGAGAGCTAACGCTACCACTTGTTCTGCACTCAGCAACGTCTTATGGTTTTCTATAACATACGAGCTACTCATAACAGTGTCGGTAAAGATTTCGGTGTAACACACTGCAGAAATCTTTTACAATATTAATAACATAATAATAAACTAAATTCTACCAATAACTACATCTACTTGAAAAAAACCAATCCTATTACTACTTCTTCTTACAAAAAACTATCGTTACATTTATTATTTACAAATTACTATCTTTTATAATAATTATAATAATTAAATTCAATGATAATAATAATTATTATTATTTTTATCATATAATAAAAAACAAAATTTAATTGTAATAATGATAATAATAAATAATCAACAATTTATTATTTATTATTATAAATAGATAATAATAACATATAAGTTATTTACCATCAAATCAATGATTTTTATTATTATTATTTAATTAATAATAATTTATTTATTATTGGAGGGGTTTCAAACACAAGCCTACTGAAGAAAATTGGTGAGTTTTGGGCTACTTTTATGAACATTATGCTGTTTGGAAAGTTCCTAAAGGTGGTCCAAAGCCCACCAATTATTATTATTTTCTTCTTCTACAATAACAATAGTAGTAGTTGGTAGTAGTAGGTGGTCTGCTATGGTCTCCAACAACAACAACGAACAACAACAAGTAGTAGTAACGAATAGAAAAAATAATTTATCTGTATAAGAATGATGAACAAAAATCCTGGATTCGGAGAAAGAGTATAGTCTCAGACAGACACAAAGCATAATAATAATACACTTCATCCAAGGCTAGTCAGGCAAAGGATGAAGATGAAAGTAGTTGCACAACAAGTGCTGCATCCATTGAGTGAATAATATGCCTTTGATTAGTAGCGTTGGATCCTCGTTGGATACCACAAAAGCGTCCAGGCTCCCCTAAACGTGTCCGAAATTACAGAAGCCGTAAACTGAAAAAAAACTTAAGGCTAGTGTATGGAATATCTAGGTGAAAGTTCAGTAGAGGTCAACATGGTGATGATCTCATCACTTTCTGCACCATTACTATTTTTAGATTTTGCAACGCAAGCGTGCTACAATGTTTCCGCCCTCCATGTTTTTCTTGAATTGTGGGTAATAATTGTAGTACCTGCCTTTCAGGAAAAGATTTTCCATAATAATAAATTACTTTTGGCGGGCTTGCAGCGTTTGCAATAATTTTACAAATCTGCTTTATTCTACATTCTCGTTCAGTTGAATTCTAGTGTAGCACTGGTCAAATTGATATACTGATCTACGATTTATTTATACTTTGTAATATTTTAAAAATCACACGACACACGCACAACACTGCCACTGCACAACAGTGACGATGACTGGTGGTCTGACTGTTGTTGTTTGATGTTGTAATTTTAACTGTTACTACTTACTACTACTCTACCGTTATTCCAAATAATACTAAGTAATTATGATAATAATAGATGGTTATTCATAAATTTCTATCGTAGTCATAATAATAATGATAACAAACTAAACTTTGTTGTTGTTATTGTAATTAATAATTATAATAATTACCTGAAAGAACTGAAGTGAACAACTGCTATTAATTAATTATTATTGATTACTATTATTATTAATTTTTATTATTATTTATTGTGAATTATTATTAATTATTGTTTTATCAAATTAACCATGCAATTATTATTGTATTAGTAAATAATCAAATTAAATGTAGTAATAACAATGTTTTAGAATTATTATTATTAATAAATTATAATAATAATTATTATTAGACTTCTAACTAGTAGTATTAGCATTATAATTATATCATCATTGTTGTTGTGTCACCAACTTATTGGGCGTAGTAGTAGTAGTGGTTAAAAATTATTACTACCACTACCAGCTTGGAATTGTTTCAACATGATGATGATGATCATGACGTTGTTGATTTAGCCCATGGATGATGGTGGTGTAATTATTATTTGTTGTATTTTGTAAACCAATCATTGATAATAATTTCTTTTTCATGATTGATGATCTGATGTAATATTATTATTAGTTGAAATTTGCAATTGTTGTAGCTGTTATTTATTTGCACCAATTGGTTTTTGATTATATTTTATGTTAGCATATTGTTGTGGATCGTCATATTTTATTGTTATCACCACAGTGAGCCATGTACGATGATCATTGATTAGTAGCAGACCGGCATTTTACGAGAAAAAATTGAAAAATTGAAGTTTTATTATAATATCATATTAACTAAATGTGTGCAGACTTAATTTGCTTGCAGCCCAACCCTCTCTTAGTAAATGCCAAAAATATCTAAAAGAACGTGTCAAATCACCTTGTAGTGATTTTTTGAAAAAATGACGCTCACTTTTGGTGCATGAAACTTCACATCCTGATCAATTTTGACGAGTAATTTTTATAAACTTTTGAGATTTATCTCCAGTTTTTCCTCATGGCAATATGGTGTAGCCAGATGTAATATTATTCTCAAACACTCAACTGCTATTGGCTAAACGAAAGTTTTCTCATCAACATTTGAATAGAAATATTGTTTAATGGGCATGATATTGGTCCAGTTTATTTTTCATTACAAATGATAATTCTCTTCTTCACACCTCTGCTATTGTTGAATAATCAGCATGGTGACATCCCCAGAAATTGTGAAAAACTTGCAAGACGTCACTAAAGACATTTCACAAATTCTTCAACTTGTATAAAGATTAGTGCATTAAAATGTGCCTATCAAAATGGTTTGTGAATATATCACTCACACTCTAGCCTGAGATCAATCATGAATATATATTTTATTTGTCAATTTCTTTTGTTGCAATGTATAGTTAAGTAGCATAAATCAGGGTAATTTACTTTATAGGTATCATTTATAAAATAATTATTACTTTTTTTTAAATGAATTCCAATTATAAAATCTTTTCGTATGTTTGGTAGTTTACTGTCTATTTAACTTGTGGAGTAATCTCGAATTTTAAATCAATTTTTATTGGAGTTGGAACACACTAAAAGATTCTACTGCTCTTTCAACCCCATACATTTTATACTAAACTGTGCATGGTTTTCGAGAATGAAAATGTAGTCTCATGATACAATCTAGTACCCCAGTTTTAAAACAATTAAATAGCAGAAGTGGTTTTGTCTCTCTAAAAACATATCTGGTCAATGATGCTTTTTCCACAAAATAGTTGTGAGGATTCATAATACCCGTAAGCAAGTAGCATCTAGCATAACCTTCAAATAATTATGGGATATATATATATCACCTTTACGTCATACAAGGTAACATTGATCGATTTTCACACTTTAATAAATCGTATACAAGCAATAAATGAATTTCTGTTGTGACCTTGTGTGTTTCTGAAAGTTGAAATGGCCATTTATAATTGAACTTAGTTGGTAGCAAATTAATTTATAAATATCTTGGCAAGATTTATTGTTGTTGTAAACAGACCAGTGTGATCGATTTTGATTGACAGTTGAGCACTGGGCAAAATCACTGAGGTCTTCAAGCTTTTTCATGATCACCTTAATGGGCTTAAATTTAGCTTTGAACAATGAACGATACAATGTTAAAAGACCTAGGACCCCTAATTTAAAGAGGATTTGATTTAATTTAAACTTTTTGATGTTAAAATGTGCTCAGAAAAATTATCTGGAGTTGCCCTCTCACCAGGAAGGCAAGTGCTATAGACACAGTCAGCAATAACGAAGACGCAATTTTTTTCCCTGAAGACGCAACGTGTTATATAGAGTTATAAAGCGAGTTTTCAAAATTTTGGCTAGTTTGCATAGAAATGGGGCCCCCTAAATATTGACATTGTGCAGAGATTTTTTTTATTGCAAAAAAATAATATTGCAACAAATTTTAATTTTTTTTGAGCTGTTTTTCTCAAGTCAGCAATTTGTTTTATCTTTGGTAAGCGCGCTATTATGTATACACCGGCGTTCACGTGATAGTGTTTTTGATCAAAATCAAAAAATTAATGGAAGATTCTTATCAAAATAATAATTTTCAAGTGAAAAGTAATCAAACAATAACATTAATATAGTTTTATAGTAATACTAGGTGCAAAAAAGCATTGTCGAAATAGTGCTTTTGATGTTGTTTTTTTTTCACAACAATGATAATAACCAAATCTGAAATACCGGATATCTGTCCGAGAAAAAAATTAAAACGCTCCAAATAATAATGATTAAGATTTTTAAAAGGTAGTTTTCTACTAAAGTGGTACAAACTACCTGTTGGAATATTCTGTATAATATCATAATGCAGATAGTCCCTTCTGTCGACAGCGTTGTCATAGACCTCCATAGACCTCTACAAACTTATTGCATTTTTGTTGCCGCAAGTGAGTTTTCTCAATAGTTTTACAATGCTTGATGAGAGAACAACTCTACACACAATGTGTTTCTTGCAAAGCCAATCCTAAGCTCTTTAACATTACTATCATCATATGTCTAAAAATTCAAGAGTAGTTAATAATCGTCAACTCGAAGGAAAAAATTTGTAGTGGTTGAAGCATTTTTTGTTTGATAATGGTTTTTTCAGTAATAATAAATTTTAAATGAAACTACAGTGAAACTTGCATAATTCAATCCTGTGTATTTTAATAATTTGGTTGATTGAATGTAGCGGTCAATGTAAAGGGTTTTACGCATTTTAATTTAGCTATCTCTAATTCGTTGTGAATACTTGCTATTTTCTATACTAAAATATGCAGCGGCTGATGACTGGTCTTGTTAAAAATGCCTTGTACGTCGCTTACTTTGAAAGACACAGTTTTCTATTGCCCCTATATAGCAACACAGCGATCGTACAAATCCCTGAATAACCAAGTTTCCAAAACCTTCCAATGCTAAATCAAACGTGTTAATGAGCAGAAGCTTGACAAACTGCTGTAGACTGTGAACCGCTTGCAAATTTTTTTGATGAAAATGAAATACCTCTACACAAATTTACCTTTTTTGCCGTTTTGGATGTAAAAAAATGGAGGTTGTAACATCATTAGCAGCAGGCAAGAGAAAGTACTGTTATCTATTGTGGTAACTATCCACAGAAGGAAAGAAGTGACAACTTGTAACTCTTATTAATTAAGATGTAGCTTTAATAATATAATACTTATTGAATGATTTGAGATCTGGTAGGAAACAATTTATTCACTTACAAATTATTAAACAAATTTTATTGTATAAACCAAATATCTGCATCGGTATCTCTGGAAATGAGTTTGTGTAATTCAGTTTTATCCATAATTCATGTAATTTCTTCGTCTCTTCACCATTGACCGAGGCAGATTTCACTGTAATTGCTTACTGATTTTTTTGTGTTCCCTGATGGACTCTATGTTGCTAGATGTAGTTTTCTCCACAGAGCTGTTATTTCCAAGTGAAGTTTAGGCATCACATATTTTTTTGCCATTTGGTTTGGCAAACATATAAGTCAGCAATTGACGCATAATTTATTTTATGAGAACCACTTTTGTGTTGCGCGTAATTCATATTGTGACAAAGGCATGGGCCTCTCCCCAAAAAATGTTGGTATATCAATGTTGTGGGCATTTTTTGTAGATATCAAACTTCAAGTCAGTCTGGTTATTTCTATAAAATCTCGGACAATCCCAAGATATTTTTTGACTGCATTTAGTCTACAAATAGACATGTTGGGATTATTGTGAATCTTTGAACACCTGTGCCGAACGGGTGGAATTGTTGGGTTTCAGCAGAAGCAAACTTTTTCTTGTGAATGCTCTGCTAAACACAGATTTTATTGTTTGATGTAGGGATCAGTTGTTTGTTTATACTAGAACGCTTTTGATCTGATTACTGCAGCTCCAAGTTTTGTCATCACCGAGCTTTTTTACGTTAGCTGCAATTATGAAAATGTTGAGGCCTCAAAAGTTCCATTTTCATTTGTAAATAATTATAATAAGCACGTTGAAATTACTTTTGGGCCCATTAATGGCGTATTGTGATAATTACTAAACATGATTATTGTTATTATTATTTGTCGTTCTTTAGGTATATTTGCGACCTGGATCAATCCATACAATAAATTTAATAAATAATTTTTTCGCAATTTATTTAATGCGATTGGGTCGGTAGCAATATTTCTAACGATCACGAAATACCATCTCCTATGAGCAAAGAAATATTAACTTGCGAGGCATACTCATAGGTTGCGAACACTACTGATCCATAACATAAAAATTAATATATACCTACGTGGGTGACGTTTGTTTCAAAGCAGTTCATTCTCTGCAACATTTATTATTATTTTATTGTTATTTATTCTTATACATGTTGTTTATTGTTATTAATTATTATGATTTCCATGTACAATATTGATATATTGGAAATAGATTGATTATAATAATGAAACACAGAGCTATTTTGTTAAAACAGTAAAGATAAATGTTATAGTTAATCAAGAGTGGATTATTTTAAAATAAACGTCAACCGGGCAAGTGTAAAGCTGTTTATTCTTTGACTCGCTACCACTATCTGCTACTTCCCGATGCATCATGCTAATATTACCAATGAGGAATCAACGATGAATTGCTTAACATATGAAAGTAATTATTCTCGCTACAACGCACATTGGATATTTATGCCCTCATGTTTATCCGCACCAATGGATATTATTTCTTATTATTATATAATAAAAATTAAACCCCTGGATCAATGCGTTCGCCGCCAACTGATGAGGATCCCAAATATGATTAATAGCAGATGTTTATCGATCCAGGTCGCGAATACACCTTTGATTTTGAGTTTTTATCAAATTAATAATGGATGACTATTTATTTGTTATAATTAAATGATAATAAGTTGTAAAAACTATAACTATAAAATGATGAATAGTAAATATTAATATAATTGTTTGTGATAATTAACATGGTTTTTGTATATTGCGCTTTTTCTTAAATGAGAAAGTTAGTCACTGCAATGTAATTCACAATTATTACTATTATTTTTTACGTCATTTGGAGCAAAATAAGATAACTCTGTGTCATATAGACTGGTTTTCACATAAAAATTATGCCGTTAACGATGTTAGTACTTTTGTTTCGCAAGCACTTTCATACCAAAAATGTCTGTTGTATTTTTTGTTTCATATGCTGGAACAGTTTTTACGTCACAGTGAGGTTTATACGATGCAAAGATGACATTTTCCTTGCTGGAAAACATTTGGAATGTACGCACTTTTATTGATTTGATATTCCTTCCACAGGCATAAACGGATGCATTGTAGACTGATTTTCCAATGTAAATTTAACCCAACATCATCACCATTTCATCTGCTTTTAGACTGCCGCTGACCTTCTGAGCTTTAGTGTAATATAAAGATTAACTGACTAAAAATAGGGCATGGACTCATAGTACAGTATTTTAGTGATCACTGCAAAAGCACTCTTGTGAGTCAATATCAGTAGCAATGGGAGCATTTCTGGAAAGACCCAAGACAGAGAAGCACAATGAAAGTGGTGAAGGTAATTCGTTAAGGTTTGGGTTAGCGTCTATGCAAGGCTGGAGAATAGAACAAGAGGATGCTCATTCAGCTGTTGTTGGTCTACCTCACGGCATGAAAGATTGGAGCTTTTTCGCTGTGTTTGATGGACATGCTGGGGCGCGTGTGTCTGCTCACAGCTCAGAAAGACTGCTAGATTTCATCGTGACTAATGCAGATTTCCGTGGTGGGTTAGATGCCCCACCTGAAGAATGGCGACCCACTATGGATGATGTTTTGAAAGGTGTTCGTACAGGTTTTCTTTTACTTGATAATGATATCAGAAATCTGCCCGAAGTGGCAACAGGCGAGGATAGAAGTGGTTCAACAGCTATTGTAGTATTCGTTACCCCAGATAGTCTGATATTCGGAAATTGTGGAGATTCTAGAGGTCTAGTTGCCAGACCAGAATGTGTGTCTTTTCATACTGAAGACCATAAGCCAACTAACCCAGAGGAAAGAGATCGCATCACAAAAGCAGGAGGTAAAGCTCTCATACTATCAATTATTGCTTGCTTTTTTAGCTGTGTCCGTGCACCTTATGTAGTAAGTTAACAGCATAGCTATGCTATCTTCATCAGAGTGCTGAACGTATGTAATTTGTGTTAGGCGTTAGTGATAATTTGTTTGCATTGGGGACCTCGTTCAATAGTTGCGCAATATGCTAGCCTGGCTGAGCGGTGAGTCATGATATTTTCTCTTCCCCAGGCAGTGAGAGTAGTAGGTAGCCTAGTACACACGCCAGTGTCGGTCGAATTCAAAACACTCACAATGCAAACAATGAATAACTTTTCATTTAGCTTACTTGATTTTTTCATGTCTAATGACAAATGAAGTGCCATTCACACTGACGCTTATGACCTGTAGCTAAATGGAAATGTTAGAGGGTGAATAGGAGCTAGAACCCTGCTGAGTAGATACGTATGTTCATGTAGCTATACATAACAAAGCTGGTGAATGAACGCCTCAACGTATTAATTAACTCGAGATATAATTAAATAGCTGCTATAGAGTACATACAAGTCCTAATTGCATCAACTTACCTTGTACAAAATTAAATAGAGCTGCTTCTAGTTCAGTCCAAACAGGTTTTACTGGTCATCGATCTCTTTAATCTGCTGATTGCTATTCTAGGATCTAAAGTATGTTACTTTCTATATGCTAGAATCACAGACTTTTCTTGCAGTGCGATGCACTGTGACTATGAAAGTCTATTAGCCATGTCTATGCATTTACAGGCCAGGTTATGATACAGAGAGTTAATGGGTCCCTTGCTGTGTCCAGGGCTCTTGGTGACTTTGACTACAAGAGCAATCAGACTATGGGACCGTGTGAACAGCTGGTGTCTCCTGAACCAGAGGTATGTTTGCTTTTCTGTGCCTCTGTATGTGTTACAGAATGTTCTCTGAGCGAAAATAAAACTTAGAGAAGAGGTACATTAGATACATCAGATATGTTAGTGTTTGATCTAAATAAAAGCGCTAGATGTTACATATTCTATTTTTTTCTACATCACGTATGCCTGTGAAGTTCATTATCTCAAATGTCTACAATTTGGTAGTAATATAAGATGTACTTTCAACTCATGTTTTGGTGTAGGTGACGGTGGTAAAACGAACAGACGAAGACCAGTTTATCGTGTTAGCCTGTGACGGTATTTATGACGTTATGACAAATGAGGATGTCGCCAACTTTGTACGATATCACATGCAGATAACCACCAACCTAACAGAGATTTGTAATAAAATGGTAGACACATGTTTACACAAGGTTAGTTCCTACATATTTTTTTCACCGCCTTCCAATGTGTTCTCTGATTTATGCACAAGGAAGCAACAGCTCCACTTGGATTGCCTGATTTGTCAACCAATCACATGCTCTCTTATGTGTTGACACCATAAACAAGTTGTTGTTTAGGAAAGCTGACAAGTTGTATACATGCTTGTAGGGGAGTAGGGACAACATGTCTATAGTAATTGTGGCCTTGCCAGGCGCCCCAACCATCAGCGAAGAGGTAATAAAAGCAGATGCTGCGTGTAATGAACGACTGATAGAATACGTGAAAAAAGAGTTCAGCCAACAAGCAGACATTGACACCGCCTCAATAATGCATACTATTGCAAGTAATGTGGTAGAAATGGAAGGTTTGCCTCCTGGTGGAGGCATTCATACCAAGTAAGTGGTGATTATGACTACACCGAGTTGGCTCTGTGTGTGTCTCTCATTGACTCTGTACCAGTTGGTGCTCACACTCATGTTTTATTGTAGGCACGCTCTGATAGATGACCTGTTAAACTCTTTGAAGAACCCAGAGTCTGGCGATCGGTAAATGTAGCAACGAACTGGTCACATCAGACTGCTGTCCACCCTCATGTCACATTGATAGTGTAGATATAGAGTTAGCTATGTGTGCCCACCTGCTGTCTGTTCAATCGGGCTGTGCACTCACTCTATGAGCTATCACACCAACACTACTATATCATCTCCCTGCCTGCCAGGCTGTTTTATGTGGTACACTCTGTGTTGATTATTGGTGTACAAAGCTCATCGACTTGTGTAGCGCTATATGAGTGAGCAAAAGAACTATATTATTATTGTTTGTGTACAGAATGAGTACTGGCAACTCTAGTATTACTCGTGATAGTTGATGATTTTATTCTATATTTACTCTTGTAATCCCCAGATTTTGTGAATGGCTTAACTTTCTACCTACCATTTTATCATTGTTGGCATCCAGTTGACACTCCACTATATCGCTAGGTTTGGGATTGGTAGATGTCGTTGGTGTATTTGCAAGTCTGATTTTATTGCTGGATACCAGCGATTCCTTTGCTTTATCACATTGTCTCTTGCATCCAGCTGCGACCATCTTGTCCAATGCTATTGACAATTATACATTGCGGGACGTGTATATACATGAGCAAAGCTGAGTAAAAACAACCTTAGTTTATTGCAATATTGTTGTATTACATGTGAATGTATTACAGATCAGTATAGATGGACAGCTATTGCACTGGTTGTTGTGACAGTAGTCAATTTTAATAAAATGGTGTATGTAACAATAACCATCCCACCAAATGTGCTCCATTTAAAAAAAAAACAATTGAGTTCAAACAAAAAGGAGAGACAACTTCTTTTGTGTTAGTCAGGTTCCATTGCAGTTATGCCTTGTTCTGTAACGGGCACATAATACTGTCCAATCTTAATAACGTAGATGGTCTTGTCAATGTTGGAACGATACTTTATATCAGAATGGCAAGGAACCCACTTGTGAGTGACTACACCTGTAAAATACCACAACTTTTGGTAGCGCCAGCGAAGGACTAGAGAATAATCCATGGTGCGCTGAATACTGGTGACCTTTATCTTGGATGCATGCAACAGCTACGACTGATTTATGATATAACTACTGCTTCAGCTAGGGTCGTTGATAGGGGCAATCTCTATACCAGCACATGATAAATCAAATCTTTTGTTTATCAAAATGATAAGAGAAACCTAACTCTCGTTACATTGAAAAACAAACAAATTAATTCATGTGTTACAATTTTCTATTACTGTGGAAAGCAATTATACCAAGCTTAACTAATGGTTGGAAGAGTGATGCAAGAGTGTTAAAGAATAACATGAGTAAAATTCTAACCAAAAAACTCTACCCCAATTCTTTGATTGTGGTATTATCTCAAGGGATTTATGGATTTTCCAGCTTTTTGAATAAAAACTAAGAGAGCTTTTAGCCCTGTGAAGTTCTAAAACGGACCCAATAAGGTGCTACATTAGGAGTAAAAATAAATTGTCATTACGGTGGGTCGTGCCATGGTGTTTCGTAAAAACCGAAGTAACAAAATTCATCGATGTAAAGTAATCATAGCTGAGTAAAAAGTTAAATTATTCCGTTTTCAAATTCATCATTTCTGTAAGGGGATATTCATAATAAAAGAAAGATTCGATGAATATTTCTGAACCATCAGCAATAAAACAGTAATAGCAAATGTTCAGCCATTCTTAAACCCTTTTAAAATCGGTCAAATATTTTTGACAAGTTCAGCTGATGAGACAGAGAAGATTACCTTGCATATCCTCTTTAGGTGTCCAGCCGTCCCACCCACTCGAGCCCCCATACTTTTGAACATCTGCAGATGGCCATAAGGGGTCCGACCTTTTCTGTTTGTTGATATTTGACATGACGCACGACACGTCTGTTAGTTTGACTGCAGCATCTATTGCAAATGTGCCACCCCCTAAACAGAAGACAACGTGTCACAGATCACTTCTACAGGCACATTAGCAGGCTGAGGTCAGTGTGTTAGTAAAAAAACTCTTGTTATAGCAGATACAGACGAAAATATAAACACGGCAGGGAGGAGTTGGTGGAAAATTGCCAGCGATTTTTTGCTAAGTTTTATAAGTTGTACGCCACTGGATCAGCCTGTGGCTGGTTTTGTTCAGAAAAAGCAAGAAGAAATAAAATCTATACCGTTCATTTGAAAGCAAAAAAATTGGGAAAAAATGAGTGAAGTTAACAATTTGTTAAGATAACGATGAAGCCATGGCACGCATTGTAAATAATGCTTCTTTCAATGCATTCTGTTCAGATTGCATGAATGCCAAGTCATGTAATGTTAGAAAGCGCCAGTGTGCTTCAATTCTAACTCTAACCATCGACAATTACCAGACGTGTGCGATCAGGAATCCCTAAATGATAAATGTCTTGGATCATAAAAGATTGCTAGCGACCTGTGATCTCCACCCATGGATGAAATATAACAGGATTGCCAGAAACCCGAACGGGGTGTAGCCAATTTTGGCCAATGGGAAGTCATCCATGGCGCCCATATTGAACTGGTTGTTCGGAGCGGAAACCTAAACTGCTATAGCAGCTCGGAAAAATAATCGTAAATATTTGTATTAACGCGATGTTCTGATTTTCTAGTTTCGGAGCGGAAGCTGCATAAAGTTTGCCACATACCAAAGATTACATATATGTTATCGTTGGCATATACAGTTTTGTTCTCGGAGCGGATATGGTATTGTAAGTAAAAATAGTTGAATCGTCAAAACTAGCGCAGTATGCCCACGGCGTGAACTTAACGTGTAAAAACTCATAAGAAAACGATATTTATCACGAGATCCAAGTGGTCTTGAACATTTCGGAGCAGTATGGCGGTTCCCACAAACGGCTACATTTGGCTCGTCACAAAGTTTCTATTACGCGGCCGCAGCTGGCAATCCTGTTATATTTCATCCATGTCTCCACCACATATATTATAAAGTTCAAAGGTCATTCTCACCGGCTTCACAGAAGGAAGTCTCTTGTTGTGCTGGGCCGTTGTTAGCCCCGGTCAGTTGCTCCTGCTTCTCTTTTAGTGTGCTGCTGGGTCTGGAGAAGCCACCAACTAGAGCCAGCGGCAAGCTAAAGCACATGATACAACAAACCATCTATTTGATGCAGCCTCAGATAGTATCAATGATCTCAATGATAACAAACTGACTCCGCCAATATAGCACATTAGGTAATCAAACCACGCTAGTCACTGTAGCAGACGATTCAGAAAATTGCTGTCATAGGAGGCAGTTAGAAAAAAACACCTGCTTCAGCTAACACACAATATCTCAAAGTCTGCCGTACCTAGAAGATGATTGCTTAGTCGCAGGGGGAGCTCTACTCGAGGATCTTGTAGCCGGCCAACCTTCTGTATTTCGCAAACTTGAATGCAAAACAGGAGGCAGATCTAAAATTGGACATTTTCAAGTTTTCATTCACGTGATCACAAGTGCCAAATAGTGTAGACAAATGTTACTCTTAATTCCAACACCGAACACTTGAGTGAGCCGATCAAATGATAGCACATACCTACAGTGGTTACGTCTCCCGCAGCTCTAGACGTCTGGTGTCTATTCGGCGCGTAGGACTGCTGACGGTTTCTAGGGCGGCGTGGGTGCATGAAACGACAGGCGAGGGCACAAGGCAGCTCATTCAGATTGCTCCACAGGGATGTGAAGAAGTTCCTTACCCTTCTGAGAGAGACCTCTCCAAGTAACACCAGTGCAGAGGTCAGCTGGTTGTTTGTGCCAGCATATGATGTGGTCAGGGGTGACACATATATGGGGTAACCTACAAGCAGACGGTAATAATACTAGCCATTTATAAACTAGCGTATCACACCAACTATAACCAACTAAAGTAACTCATGGGCAAACAAATCCAGAATTTGTTACAACTATATAGGGTGTGCCAATATGCTATGCAAAGAAAACTGTATTAGTTGCCACAAAAAACAAAAAATTGCCAGCTCACAAAAAGAAGCGAATGACAGTGTTCCATATTTTGACATAGGATAAAATTTCTACAAAAGCGTACAACTGAAATTGTTTTTGTGGTTTGAGGTATTGTCTTTCCTTGGTTAGCCAGTCATTTTACCTATGGGCTGATCACATGACGAGTTGATCATATTTCTCAATGCCTGTTTGGCATTTTGTATTGAGCCTCTTTCTGGATTTCGGTTTCTCAGGAAAACTAATTCCTGTTGCTGTCCAGCCCAAAGACCTCTCACACATTCTCTGTTTACCTGGGAGATCAATGAGAGTAGATATTACGAAAAAGAAAACTCTCACCCAAAAATTACGTGTTGAAAACTGTCAACAAAACCAATATCAAGTTGTCCCACCTTGATGATGCGAAAACTGAGATGTCTTTTGTTCAACATAATAATTTTGTAGACATTGGAGCCTTCGTCAAATACATGCCTGCAGCATAAAGTACAGCCCAAGTCTCACTCACAGCAGGTTAAATGAGACATAACGAAACTGTAAGGTCACCAGACATAGTAAGACGTATCACAAACACATTGAGTATTATTCGTATGATAAGAAATGATAAGGAAAGCTGACCTTCCTACATCACCATATGATATCTTTACTTGACCTGTGGCCTGGCAACACTAGCGTTACTGGGCTACGGTACATGCGATTGTTAATTGTTTACTTGTTATCAAACAGTTACACAGAATAGCAAGTTGCTAGAGGTCAAGTATGGGACGCACCAGTAACCCCCAACCTACCTGAGAGCTAGTAGTGAAGGTCTGTTGGCTAGTACAGCATTTCTCCAGTCAGGGTCGGCTTCGTGAGTGATTACAAGGTCTCTGATGTGAGTAGACATGGCAGTGTACAACACGCCGTTGTCTGAATTCTCATCAGCGACAGAGAAGTGGTCCTGAGGGGGAAGTTCAAAAATGTGAAATAATTATATAAAACTAGTATAACTTAGCCTGACCTCCACTCGCCAGACATTTTAGTTACAAACCAACTCTAACTACTAATACTCTTCATATGAATGAGTCACTTTTGAAAAGTTTGGCGATAAAAATATCCGACTAGTCATTCTTGTGGAATAACGAGATTAGCTACGCCTGTCATGGAGTATGAGATAACATCTGTCATAAAACATGTCAATAAAATCAATTTGTAACCACAAGATGTTTGCTATTATTAGAGAATAGATAAAAAATTTATTACATAAAAGAGCAAACAACTCCATATATGAGTAAAATATCAACTGCTTTTGCGATGAGAAGATGATTTGCAAGAAATAAAGTTTACATTCAGAGAGTTGTCCCTCCAAAAATATAAAAGCATTATTTACCAAGAAATTTCTGTCTCCATTTCCATGTATTCTCAATATGGACTGGATTAGATTAGTCACAAATTAGGCTGCATATAAAATGCTGTGACATCTATTTTTGGTATTTCTTAACATTTCTGAGGATTTTGTGTCGAAAAGATTGTTGTGGAGTTGTACTCTCTTTAGTTTCCCAGACTAGGACGCACTTTTTAGGATACGCGAAAATTGGAAGGAGAGTGGCGAAGGTTTGGTTTGTTTGCTCACCAAATATAGACAGTATGCAGAGACTTTTGAAAGTGTTAAAAATTAGGATTGCAACTTTTTGGAGAATTCTAAAAGCATTTTTATTTGTCGTTAATAAATCTGCTATTACGTACACACAAACCTGCACATTATATGTTACATGATCAACATCCCATTGAACACATTTTAAATTATTTTTTGAATTAATATAGTATGTAATAAAAATATAATTTGGTTGAATTTATCTGTGAAGAAAAAATGATCGCAAGATTTGTGATTCCGACATAACTTTTGGTATTTATAAACATTACGAACTATCAAACTTCAATAACAAGTTTTCTGACTGAAAAAAAGTAAAAACTAACATAAAATGTATATAAATAATAATTTTCAGAATCAATAAAAAGACAAATATGAGCTATTTGAATAACTAGCACCCTTTGAGACACGAAGAAAAGACAACTTCAACACTTCAGTACCATGACAAATCAACGATGTCCCACCAAGATAATGATAAATGTTTCATTTAGGTACTCAATATTTATTGTGGTTTGTCAAGTTGGAAATAGAGTTGTTTCGCCAAAACTAAATAAGCTAAAGCTGTTTATGATTTCTTACAATGACATCTAAAGCGATAAACACTAACCTGGTGTAGTTTTAAAGCCATCCTGATGGCCGGAGAGATCACTTTACGTAAAAGTTCCATGTCGTTAAATATCCATTCATCTGGACCTGAACAAATGATAGAAAAATGCGCACATTCAAATCGAAAATGGATGAAAATAATTATTTGCTTTGTGTAGACTGAAATGCTGTAAAAAAATCAAATGTTCTTTTTTTTAAATGCCTACGCTGCTATCTACACCACTGTCTAGATCCCTGTCTACACCCCTGCCTACATCACTGTCTACATCTCTGCCTACATCACTGTCTACATCACTGTCTACACTCTTGTCTACACAACTCTCTACATCCCTGTCTACACCACTGTCCACACCCCTGCCTACACTCCTGTCTATACCCCTGCCTACAACGCTGTCTACACCACTGTCAACACCCCTGCCTACAACGCTGTCTACACCACTGTCCACACCCCTGCCTACACCACTGTCTACACTCCTGTCTATACCCCTGCCTACAACGCTGTCTACACCACTGTCTACACCCCTGCCTACAACGCTGTCTATACCACTGTCCACACCCCTGCCTACACCACTGTCTACACTCCTGTCTACACCCCTACCTACAACGCTGTCTACACCACTGTCTACACCCCTGCCTACAACGCTGTCTACACCACTGTACCTGTTATTCTAAAATCTCCTTTGAACAGAGAGTGCAGTCCATGTAGAAAGAATTCCACATTCACAGAGGCACAGTTGTTATGGGCGGCAGTAGCCAAGGCCCGCCTTGCCACTAGACTAAGTGCATAGCACAGTCTAATCAGCCTTGACTCTGCATCATAGTTTAACCCTGACTTGACCTGGAGGCAGACAAATACAGCTCAATAGGCTAGTTGCTATAGCTACCAAAAAAACTGAGGTATATTGCCGGAAGCTCTCACAAATACTAATACCATGGGAATAGAGCCAACAAGAATACAGACACCAGGAGACACACGAGTTTCATGTAACTGATCCTATTGGCTGCAAATGTCAATAGACTGAGAACTTCAATTTGTTTTCAAGTATAAAGCCCCAAACAAAAAAGTATTCAATGCAGTGCGAAAATTGTCACCTCCGATCCCATTTGAGGTGTTTATTTCAAAGCGATCCAAAGATGACAAGTTTACATAAACTAGCCTTTTTGGTAATGATGTCACACTGATAAAACTACCACCGAATCTCAAAGTCAGTGATCCCGCTATCTCGGAAAATGTGCGTTTCTGCTTTTTAAAAATACCAAAAATATTTCCACTTTTGCATCATTCAAAATTACTGATTTAAGCCCTGTGGCAGTTTTTTTTAAATTTTTCAAAAATGATACGTTTTCTTTTTTTTACGTACACACATTAGATCTAAGGACAAATTAAATGGCAAATCTAAAACATATCCTTCGATATAGCGTGATGCCATTACACTTGGTAACGAACCGGTTTCAGTATTTGGGGCGGATTGAGAAAGACTGTTGCAGTCCCCATTACTAATAAGTTCCTAAGGCTATGATGACATGTAAGCTTACCTTGGAGTCGTCACACTTGGAAAGGCAGTAATGGATCCAAGACAAGTAAACCCTACTAAACTTCCTCTGAGTGATCTTGTGGGCAATTCTGTCAAAGTCTTCATCTAGTTCTGGAGAGAAAACGCTGGCCATATCTTCGTTGGTGTCGATATTGGATGTTATTCCATCAGCTTTGATCCATTCAGGGAGTTTAGCCGAGCGTATCGTATAGAATATCACACTCTACCAGAAAATAATAAATTATCTAAAACATTCTACCACAGCTGACAAAATCAGAAATCCCTAATTGTAACATAACAATGAGGATCACGTAGTCTATCGAGAATGTGACTGGTCAAGAAAAACATAGGAGTTGTCTTCTCAAGAAAACTTTCTCATAAAAACATCATACGCATGTTTGGGAGTTGTTTACATAGGAAAGACAACTACGACGTTTCATGACGCGCTACCAGTCATAAGTCATGCTACATGTACATCTACCAATTACGTACCGATTTGCCCTTACCGATTGGAGATGACGTCGAGGAGTTTCCCTTATTTTTTTCTCTACTTGCCATTCTCACGCAATACCGGTGAAACTCGCTACATTTTTGCCATAGTTAGCCATAAAGTGCTTTCAAACAACAAAAACGGGACGCTCAAAAACAACTCTTCATCTGTAAATAATCGTACTTGAGAAACAGTTTTGTTGGAAATCTTGAAACCGCGAACAAAGATATGATTGGTCAAATCACGAATTGTCTACCAATTTTTTGGTCACGAGCAAAACCTATCGATAACCTCAAATAAAATTCTACCGATTATTTCATTACGTTATACCGGAAACACATACAAAGAAATCCTCAATCGGTAAAGCAAATCGGGAGCTAATCGGTAGATGTACATGGGGTATAAGAAGAAATTCCCGCTGCCAAGACCACCCACCTTGACATAGTAGGTGATGAGGACCTTACGAAGGTCATAAACTTGTAACATCCCGGCAGCATTGTTATCTGTTATGCTGTATCCGTCGAGTACGTACATGGTGACTGTAACCTCCCACGCCAACCACCGCTCTCCAAATGCAGCATTCACTGACAGGAAGTGAGGTAAATGACCCGGAGAACAACAACAAAACCTTCGGTCATCCTCAACTCCCTCAGTAATGGCCTCTACTTCTCTCTGCTGACAGTACGTACCTGACATCCAACAGTAAGCACTGGTTGGTTACATTGCAAACAGCAATGGGATAAAACATACTGTGGAGTTATTCTCTCGTTATACATTATATCTAATTTTACCTCTGAATTCTAGACCTCTTAATTGGAATGTAACCAAGCCGTTACCCATCTCTACTATATGCACCAATGCATTGAGGTATTCTGAGGCCATTATAAACATATCACCTTGATGAGCCTCTCCCCAACGACCCATCATTAAATCACCTGCAAAAAGAAGACAAATCCCAAATTGACCAAGTTCAAGATTTCAAATAAGGTACTGCCCATTCGAGAATGCAAAATGAAACATGGTGAGACAACTTCACTTACCACAGAAGCTATTTTGTAGAGATCGGGTGAGATGCTCGTAGAAAATGGAATTAAGATTGTTATCATCAGTGCCTACGTTACTGTCTACTTGGGAGGCCAAACGTATGTTGGAGTGATCTACCCTTTTTGTGCTACAATAAGTGCAGGATATACCAAACCAGTGCATAGTAGTCACGAACAAATAAATCGACTGATGATGATTTGTCAAATGAACCTGGGTCGAAATCTATTTCATAAATGAAAAAGGAAAAGTTGGCAGCAAAGTTAACATTTTTGTACAGCGAAACGAAGCCGCAATCTGTGATAAGTCACTGATTGGTGGGTAAACCACACAATACAGTCACTGATTGGTGGGTAGACCACACAATACAGTCACTGATTGGTGGGTAGACCACACAATACAGCCACTGATTGGTGGGTAGACCACACAATACAGTCACTGATTGGTGGGTAGACCACACAATACAGTCACTGATTGGTGGGTAGACCACACAATACAGTCACTGATTGGTGGGTAGACCACACAATACAGTCACTGATTGGTGGGTAGACCACACAATACAGTCACTGATTGGTGGGTAGACCACACAATACAGTCACTGATTGGTGGGTAGACCACACAATACAGTCACTGATTGGTGGGTAGACCACACAATACAGTCACTGATTGGTAGGTAGACTACACATCCCATAGATTGGAAAAATAAGCACGAGGTATCCAACTGAAACCCAAAAGTCAAAATTACAGCAATAAATACCAATAACTACCGAAGTTCTAGGTAATAATTTGGGTAGTTTTCAGTGTTTAGCAAGAATCTAATCGCATTGACCATCTCCGCAAATGGTTTTGGCCAACCACAGAGCACTAAAGAGCAATGAAGTATTTATAAAACTGAGTCAATTAAAATGAAATATAAATTTGAGTACAAAACGATTTTGAGAAAAGTGTTTATGTTCTGGTCACATGAGGAGATGAAACGAGACTTTATGAAGGAGCAGCTGAAGCACGCGATTTAAGTTTCGTCAGGCCAGTCACAAAAGGGGAAAAACCACTATAGCTCATTTTGGTATGCCGAGTGATCAATAGTTACGCCTAAAGTTTCTTTCATCTAATGATAATTTATTGTGCTTTGTGTGCAAAGCTGCTCGTCATTTTCTGTAGGATGCAAAAGCAAAGTTTTCGATTAGACTTTTTCAATAAACAGTTCAGTACTCCCAACCATGAGTATTTGAAGTATTTTGATTATTAATTATTATTATCATTTGCATATTTAAAGTCCATTATGAACATAACAAAATAAATCATTCTTACTCAAAAAAACAAAACAAATGAGCTACTATAAAAACCATGTGCTCGTTGTGAATGACCATGACATTAGAGACCAGCCAATAAGGGCACAGAGAAAATAAACCAATTGATGAGCTTATGTCATCCAATGGTCCAATCATATGTAAAAATTGCAAACGACAAATTCCTCAAACCTAACATTGTTTGATCACGACGAAACCGAACTATTCGCTATGATTGCTTAGCAACGAACTTGCTTTGGCAGCAAAAATAGTTTCGTTTACAGTTTGTCAAAGATTCACCCCCGTGTGACCTTTAAGATAAATATGAATACAGGATTATGTAAAACTTGTACCAGTACAAAAGAGAACACAACCCCTAACACATCAGATAGGACACTCTACCACTCAGACACAACTGCTAACACAGCAGATAGGACACTCTACCGCTCAGACACAACTGCTAACACAGCAGATAGGACACTCTACCGCTCAGACACAACCCATAACACACCAGACTGGACGCTCCGCCGCTCAGACACCAACTCCAGACCACCCAGAACCAACTCACTTGTAGTCCCTCTCCCAGAACTTGATGGGTCTCATGTAAGAGTTGAGAAAGATGGCGCTGCCAAGGAATGGATTGAGTGGCGTGTACAAAAGTGCAGAGAATGCCGCCTGTAGAAAGAGCATGCAGGCATGGGGTACGCTCAGTGGCTGAGCGAATGCGTGAAATGCTGAACCCCAGGCTAGTTGCCATGGCGCTATGTACACAAATATAAATTTACACTTGAGGTAGAAGTCGACAAACTACAAAAGAGAACAGTACATTAGGCGCTAGTCATTTTAGCTTCAAATCATGATATAACTTGATGCATTTATTGGGGAAACAGATGCCCCACCCACCAAATCATAGCCTATCAACACGAGTAGTATGTGTACCTTTGAAAAGAAAATAAGCATGAGGGCGTAGTTGAGTATAAACATGTCTCTCTCCGGATATCTGCTGTAGTCGTAATTGAAGGCAAGTTGGGTGAGTGCCAACACACAGTAGTGGGAAGTCGTGTCAGAATATGAACTTCTGAGAGACTTGAAACTAGACACAACCAGTATAAGAGGCCCCACACTGTAAATAGGGCAATATAATCCAATATAATCCAATATAATACAATATAATACAATATAATCCAATATAATATAGTAGAATACAATATTATAAAACACAATACAGGCGACACAAATGCGCGTGTATCGAGGCGTACTCACTAAAGACCAAACTTGCTGAGTATGGCAGACGTAGACAAAGATATTCCACTGAGAAAGACGGCAGGATAGAGCAGGTTCTTCTCCACAAACCTCAGAGATACGTACATCTTCTCAAACCATGTGATTGTGGCAGGCCCTACGTGTAACAATAACATAATAATAACAAAATGAATAAAAGAAATTTATTTACCATTTATTTAAAAGACAACAAATGGTTAACGCGTCTGGCAGCTGTACAAGGCACTGCCGTCCTCTCGTCTGCAACTGTGGAAACATTCAGGTCTGGCTGATCATGAAAATATCCTAGTGAAAAAAAATTGTTCGTATAATGTGAGGGCCAGAAAACCACCACCTACCACTCTAGCTTACCACATACTGAGGAACAATTAAAAGTGCAGTTTTCTAAAACCAGAAGGCCGCCAGTGGAAATCGGCTAAGTGAAAAATGGACTCGCACATATCTCTGACAATGAGTCTGACAGACTGTTACACACAACCTGCAGTGAAATACAATATTGAATGTTATGATGTAATACAGTGATGAAGGCCACAATAAGACTGAATGCCCGAGTGCATAAAAGTCAACCCACTAATGACGAATTGTCACGGATTCCTTACAAAGATCAATTTTGGAGTTGTCTTCTTTAGTGCCGAAGAGAGCTACATGTTAAGTACCAAATTATTAAAACTAATTACAAATTATCTAATATTTATTTGTTATTAACTTTGAAAAGAGTTATTTACTATGTTGCTTCAGCATTGTTCAGCCAAACAGCTTGTCAACAACTCCGCAACAATTTTTTGTAGCAAAAAAATCACTAAAATAAATAGATTAAGTGGAATTTTGTTGAAAATCTATGATTTGCCACCTTTAAAAAAATCAACCATCATTTCTAGTAGCCAGCGAAGAAGAGTCTCCATATGCTGTTCTCGAGATACATTCATTATACCAACAACCTTTCTCGTATGACTTTATTTGGACCAGTAATCATACGTTATACACTAGAGCGGCATTTTGCCCAACCTACACTGAAAATATGTTTTGTGAACGTCAAAAAAAATTGAAAAAGTCTACAGCACCTGATATTCCCAGGCGGTCACCCATCCAAGTACTGACCAGGCTCAACATTGCTTAGCTTCAGCGATCAGACGAGAACTGGCGTTTTCAACTTGATATTGCCGTAGATGCAAACAGTCGCATTTAAAATTAAAACGGAAAGCGAGCATATTTTAACCAAAAATAAAAAAGTAAACTAGCTGAAATCTCGCTGCTGAATGAACGGGATTGAGATTATTTATGGCGCGACTTGTTTTGAACGTGAAAAATACAGACACGTTCTAGTATGAGCGCGATGTACCAGCTTTCGGCAATGTTTCTGTTTCCTGCTACTATCATAACCACAACGACTAAATACTTATAATCGTTGACCATACTGGTGTCCACATGATATATTACATAGCCAATATCTCATAACCTACAGCAATATTACAGATAAAAATATTGTTTTCAAATCAAAACGATCAAACAAATTATATTAATTTTGAATTGATCATCTGTGAAAGGAAAAATGCCAGATTTGTGTTTTCAGCGTCATTGTTGTAAATTGTAATCACATTATTTGACTGAACAAATTTTGGCAAGATAAAATACACATGGATTAGTTTATGATTATCTTTAGTGAATTGGTTGAGACTACCTAGCGCTCCTTGACCAGATGGAGAAGACAACTCCGACGAGTGAAATGCATAAGCACTCCATGGCAGCGCACCTAGTTTGAGTGCAAACTGACAAAATTGTATAAAAGTACGACAACTCCCAATGGAATAATGCTGGTATTATATTATAAATAGTAATATATTACAATGATCTCTACAGCGTTCCTTCAGAAATAACCAGTTCAACAATGAGCGATTTTAAAATACGCCTATTGTCTTCGTTGACTAACTAAAATAGTTTATAGTCACATAAGTAACTACTAACTACTCTATAGTCACACAAGTAACTACTCTATAGTCACACAAGTAACTACTAACTACTCTATAGTCACACAAGTAACTACTAACTACTCTATAGTCACATAAGTAACTACTAACTACTCTATAGTCACACAAGTAACTACTCTATAGTCACACAAGTAACTACTAACTACTCTATAGTCACATAAGTAACTACTACTAACTACTCTGTAGTCACAAAAGTAACTACTAACTAGTCTATAGTCACATAAGTAACTACTAACTACTCTATAGTCACAAAAGTAACTACTAACTACTCTATAGTCACATAAGTAACTACTCTATAGTCACAAAAGTAACTACTAACTACTCTATAGTCACATAAGTAACTACTAACTACTCTATAGTCACACAAGTAACTACTAACTACTCTATAGTCACAAAAGTAACTACTAACTACTCTATAGTCACATAAGTAACTACTAACTACTCTATAGTCACAAAAGTAACTACTAACTACTCTATAGTCACATAAGTAACTACTACTAACTACTCTATAGTCACATAAGTAACTACTAACTACTCTATAGTCACATAAGTAACTACTCTATAGTCACAAAAGTAACTACTAACTACTCTATAGTCACATAAGTAACTACTAACTACTCTATAGTCACACAAGTAACTACTAACTACTCTATAGTCACAAAAGTAACTACTAACTACTCTATAGTCACATAAGTAACTACTAACTACTCTATAGTCACATAAGTAACTACTAACTACTCTATAGTCACATAAGTAACTACTAACTACTCTATAGTCACAAAAGTAACTACTCTATAGTCACATAAGTAACTACTAACTACTCTATAGTCACACAAGTAACTACTAACTACTCTATAGTCACATAAGCAACTACTCTATAGTCACATAAGTAACTACTCTATAGTCACACAACTACTAACCACTCTATAGCTACAGAAGTTCAAGGTCAGCAATACGCCAAACACTTGAGGTTTGGGATCGCTATTTAAACAGTCAACATATAAGTTGTGACGATAATTTGGAGATGAAATTACATATGGCTTAAAGATTCTGGTTGTAAAATACAAATATTAACTCTTAGCATGAATTTGCTGTAGCCAAATCACGCTCAAACAGTGTTAATTCGAGTGACATTTACCTTGAAGCCGTTCATTTAGATTTTGAATATTAGAAAGGAGACAACTCCATATAAATTTATTATTAACCATCAATTTATCATCTCGTTTTTTATTATTAAACAAAACGAATCTGCTTTCATATTATCATAATGACCAGTTTATCATAGTATTACTATCATTGCACATGATCAGGACATCTATTATTAATATTATAAATTGTTATTCTTAACTTATGTAATGTCATCAAATTTTCACGTCACACAGATGCCATGTTTTCCATAACAATACGCATCATTATACCACGCGTAGCCAAATAAAAATTATACTGTAATACTGCTGCAACTGCTTTTATAACTGCCTGCTACTAAGGATACACAATATTATTATAAATTAATTGTTTAATAAATTTATACGGAGTTGTCTCCTCTCTTTTATCCAATATCTAAATGAACCGCTGTGAAGTAAATGTCACCATTTATCTGGTATATATGTACAGTACACCTAACCTAGTGTAAACACATTTTGTGAGTTGCCTTACCTTAGAACTACATCTACACGAGGGTAACAAATTATATAACCTCACCTGTCACATTAAATTGGGCTCTTTCAGGGGTTTTTAGCAGAGGATGAGAGCAACATAGCCATGGATACTCCTTCCTCAACTGACCTAGCACATAGTGTGTTATGAAACCCACAGCTATTGTTGTATAAGCTAGTATGTTGTGGACCAGGGGCTACAAAAAATAACTTTCGTGTTTCCATCTTGTTATGCAACACCGTAATGTAGTTTTGGTAGTAAATTTATAGATTTCTCTGTTGATTATTAAATTATTCTTCAAAAGATGGCTGGAATTTGTTTCTGATTATGAATGAAGTAGATAAACAACTGTTTTGGTTTGAGTTCTGCCCTTCCAAAAAACAACTCTGCAATACACTCTAAGATAATTGACGACCACAACACAATAGCTGTTTCAATAGTTTTTTTTTCACTGATTTCATCTACATAACAGCTGTTCACTTCTGCGTTATTGCCAGATTAAGAGATTTAAATATAAAAATAATTAGAAGCTACAAATGTGACTCTTTCTATTGAGTGAAAAAAATCTCAGAATACTCATTAAATAAAGAAACAAGGTGTATCCTACGACAGCGCTGCCTTACCTGATGTGGTTTACTAAACACAGTGCTCACGTGAATACCAAACATAAATACAGCCAACACAAAGCAGACAATGAGATCGTTTCTTAGCCTTTGGTACTACAACATAACATCATTGGGTATAAGGTTCTCAGGCTAATGTTCTGTTGATGAACAAATGATGAATAACTGAAACTTTATTTTTAATAAATTAAATAAAGTTACGTTTAGATTAATCTTGAATGAACTTATTCAGAGCTATAAAATAGTAAAACATAAAAAATAAATAATATTATTATTTACCATAATAACAAATGGTAAATAAATAACACCAAACGAGTTTATGTTAATTTGACTGCAACTGTTTCTCACCAATGAAATACTCAATGACAAACCAATGGAATACTCAATGACAAACCAATGGAATACTCAATGACAAACCAACGGAATACTCGATGACAAACCAATGGAATACTCGATGACAAACCAACGGAATACTCAATGACAAACCAATGGAATACTCAATGACAAACCAATGGAATACTCAATGACAAACCAATGGAATACTCAATGACAAACCAATGGAATACTCAATGACAAACCAATGGAATACTCAATGACAAAACCAATGGAATACTCAATGACAAACCAATGGAATACTCAATGACAAACCAATGGAATACTCAATGACAAACCAATGGAATACTCAATGACAAACCAATGGAATACTCAATGACAAACCAATGGAATACTCAATGACAAAACCAATGGAATACTCAATGACAAACCAATGGAATACTCAATGACAAACCAATGGAATACTCAATGACAAACCAATGGAATACTCAATGACAAAACCAATGGAATACTCAATGACAAACCAATGGAATACTCAATGACAAACCAATGGAATACTCAATGACAAACCAATGGAATACTCACCACAGACTTATGGAATACTCACCACAGACTTATGGAATACTCACCACAAACTTACGGAATACTCACCACAGACTTATGGAATACTCACCACAGACTTGCGGAATACTCACCACAGACTTATGGAATACTCACCACAGACTTATGGAATACTCACCACAGACTTACGGAATACTCACCACAGACTTACGGAATACTCACCACAGACTTGCGGAATACTCACCACAGACTTACGGAATACTCACCACAGACTTACGGAATACTCACCACAGACTTATGGAATACTCACCACAGACTTATGGAATACTCACCACAGACTTATGGAATACTCACCACAGACTTATGGAATACTCACCACAGACTTACGGAAGCTCACCACAGACTTACGGAATACTCACCACAGACTTACGGATCAACAAAGGAAGTGGATCTTTAATAGGCTCTTCTGATTGGCTGTTTTCTACATCGGCATCCTCCTGCCGAGAGCACTTAGACTTTATCAGCATCCTGTTTCGTGTAAAATAATAAATAAAGAACAGAAATGGAGCAGCAGGAACAAAAATCATCGAATTGACAAATAACAAACATTAAAAATTAAGAAATTAAAAAAAATTGCAATTAATTATTTTGATCCAACGAACGATTCAACTTCTAGAAAAGTCGTAATGAAAAAATAAGAGTTTGGAAAAGCAAAATGTCCCATCAGAGGAACTTGATAGTTATCAAACATGAAAGAAGCTTTCTGCCAGCAGCTAGCCAAAACTACCACAGCGACATTAGCAGATAACGAGTCAAATAATGCGTATACACACACCATAGATGTGTGGGGTCACTTGACATCCTGCTATAGTGATACGATATAGACACAAGCAAAGCACTGAATACGGAGAAAGCTACATTCGTTGCTACCTCATCAACCTCTGACAGGTCTCTGCCTATCAACTGAAATACAAAAACTTGACTCACTAAAACAATACAACAAGCTAGATAACAAACGATGAAGTCTAACATACTTTAGAACAGATGATACCCTGCCTGCACTTACCTCAATAGGAACGAAGGCTAAGCCATAGAGTACTCCGACAGCAAACAAACTATGTAGTACAGTGTAGATAGCTGAGACTAAACTGGTTGTACCATTGCCACCGAAGACATGTATCTCTATCTGTTCTAGAAGGTACTGTAGGAATGTATTCACTTGGGGAAGGAGCCCGAGTAAGAAGACCAGGGGCTGGCACAACATCAGCACTGCAGGTAAACAATATATGTATTATGACTAGCTTACACTATACAAGAAAACACAACTCCATGATATATGAGAGAGGATAACTTTATGATATACGAGAGAGCATAACTCCATGATATAAGAGAGCGTATTACGCTACCGCTTTAATGATCTTGGTTGCCAAGACCTCAAACTTGATCAATTTTGGATCTTGCAAAAAAATTTGCTTAATGGTGTTTTGAGGGTTGTCTTCTCGCTAAATCTCATAAGCATAATAATGACCATAATCTCATAATCTCTTTGTAAAACTCTGTGACAATTCAAAGGTGTTTTTAATTGTTTATCCATGAATTATAGGGAACACAAATAGCAGCAAAATAATTGATCCGGTTTATTAATTTACTGCCGTAAGTTATTTGGTTATGGTCAATAAAGTATAAACATAATGACAAAACACATATCAATATTATTGTTTAATGTCATTAGGCTTTTTTTTATTATTATTGGTTCCTTTGACACAACCCCCATGCAATCGCAACTCCAAAGCACATCTAAATTGTAAGTGATTAGATTTTGTAAGAAAACATCTTCAAAACGGCAAAAAGTAATTTTTTTGCAAAAACCAAACTCTACAAAAATTTGAGCAAATTTAGAAGCTTTTGTTTGGTAAATCACTGCAGCCATGGCATGGAATTATGCTCTCCCGTATAATATAGAACTATACTCTCTAAAATAAATAACCCTGAGATGTTGACCCAGAACTCATCAATCCACAATGTTGAAGGGGAATACCAGTCACTTTCAGGCCCACAGTTTGATTTTCTAAAGTTCTCAGAGATAATCAAACACAATACTGACCTTTGAGAGCCTCTCTGGCGTATTGCAATAATGTGACGTTGACTAGATACACTCCATACAATGTAACTTCTACATTTCTGTACTTTCTCACACAAGAGTCGACAGTTAGTAGAAGTATAGATATGATGCAGAAGTAGAATCCACGGCTGTATATTATCACGTTGTTATAACCCTGTAAACCATCCATTATATAAACTTCCTTCAGTTCAACAACAAACTACACTGAACTTTCATAGGGAGTTGCCTTTCCTAAATTTGATTTCCTCTTTCTCGGTGAGGCTTATTTAGCATTCATTACGCCTGCAAGATTAATTGGCACAAAGCCAGATAATACTTACATGTGTCGGAGAAGCGGCGTCTGGTTGAACGCTTTTGAGGAGAGAATATTGGCAACCCGCCACAACAAAACAAAACAGCAGTATGTAGATATCTTTGTAGAAACCTGCTGCCAGGACGACGCTAGCTAGAATGGTGACAGCAGCGGCAAGTGCTACAGAAGCTATATTCTCTTTGTGAGTTACATTTCTGCAAATAGAAACCCAAAAATGGCCAGAATATCAGGAGTTGTCCAATCAATATTTAGTTGAAGCTCATACGGTTTAGTCTAGTCGCTACCATTATACAATCTAAGAGATCTTTGAGGTGAAAGTAAAATAGAATGTATGTCACCATTAAACAATGCGGCAAATATTTCCTTAGATTATAAAACAATATATATAAAACAGAATACAATATTTGTAAAATAAATATCCATAAATTGTTTTGTCACAAACGGAATGAAACAACATTATCAAAACATGAAAACCAGTTTGTAAACAAATCAGACGGAAGAAAACTCTCTACTGCTATGAAATAGCATGTCGTTGCGGCTGATAAAAAACTGACGAGGTTCTTGATAAATTGTGTGCGAACAAAACGGAAAGGGCTTATCATATTTATATTAGATTCGTGTGTTGACGTATTTCATCAAATGAGATGCTTTCAGCAGATCCGCGAGCTCTGAACGACATAACTATTTATGCTCAACCAATAACAAACTAAATAATAAAAAAAACAAAATTCTATAGTCTTGCTAAAATTATCAAAGTGACAAGACGCCGCATGCAAGCAGGTGGTCGACTATCACTACAATAACACAGAATTGGTGAGTCACAATCGTATTGTCCACCAGCACACTGTCCACACATGCAAAAATCAGTAACAAGCGCATGCAATTGTTGCATTGTGAATACAGGCTATAACAGCAATGTATGACCACAGGCTATAACAGCAATGTATGGCCACAGGCTATAACAGCAATGTATGACCACAGGCTATAACAGCAATGTATGACCACAGGCTATAACAGCAATGTATGGCCACAGGCTATAACAGCAATGTATGACCACAGGCTATAACAGCAATGGATGGCCACAGGCTATAACAGCAATGTATGACCACAGGCTATAACAGCAATGTATGACCACAGGCTATAACAGCAATGTATGACCACAGGCTATAACAGCAATGTATGGCCACAGGCTATGACAGCAATGTATGATCACAGGCTATAACAGCAATGTATGATCACAGGCTATAACAGCAATGTATGGCCACAGGCTATAACAGCGATGGATGGCCACAGGCTATAACAGCAATGTATGACCACAGGCTAAAACAGCAATGGATGGCCACAGGCTAAAACAGCAATGGATGACCACAGGCTATAACAGCAATGTATGGCCACAGGCTATAACAGCAATGTATGGCCACAGGCTAAAACAGCAATGTATGACCACAGGCTAAAACAGCAATGGATGACCACAAGCTATAACAGCAATGTATGACCACAGGCTATAACAGCAATGGATGACCACAGGCTATAACAGCAATGTATGACCACAGGCTATAACAGCAATGTATGGCCACAGGCTATAACAGCAATGTATGGCCACAGGCTATGACAGCAATGTATGATCACAGGCTATAACAGCAATGTATGATCACAGGCTATAACAGCAATGTATGGCCACAGGCTATAACAGCAATGGATGGCCACAGGCTATAACAGCAATGTATGACCACAGGCTAAAACAGCAATGGATGGCCACAGGCTAAAACAGCAATGGATGACCACAGGCTATAACAGCAATGTATGGCCACAGGCTATAACAGCAATGTATGGCCACAGGCTAAAACAGCAATGTATGACCACAGGCTAAAACAGCAATGGATGACCACAAGCTATAACAGCAATGTATGACCACAGGCTATAACAGCAATGGATGACCACAGGCTATAACAGCAATGTATGACCACAGGCTATAACAGCAATGTATGGCCACAGGCTATAACAGCAATGTATGGCCACAGGCTATAACAGCAATGTATGACCACAGGCTATAACAGCAATGGATGATCAAAGGCTATAACAGGAATGGATGACCACAGGCTATAACAGCAATGTATGGCCACAGACTATAACAGCAATGTTTGATCACAGGCTATAACAGCAATGTATGACCACAGGCTATAACAGCAATGGATGACCACAGGCTATAATGACAATAGATGACCACAGGCTATAACAGCAATGGATGACCAAAGGCTATAACAGGATGTACCATCACAAACCTGTCAAGGAGGGCCAGAAGTGAGAGTCTGTCCAACCATATCTTCATTGATGGTAGCTTAGAGAATAGTTTCCACTTGTAAAACTGTTTGGGTCGTGGAGTTGGCGTCGCTGCCTGCTCAATCTGTATTGAGGATTCTGAGCTAACATCTGACCCTCTGACGTTGGTGTCAGCAGACCAATCTAAGAACATAGAGCATGTTACACTGCTGAAGAGGTCAATGTTACAGTACTAAAGAGGTCAATGTTGCAAGGCAGTCCTATATTAAACAGAAAGAGCACAACTCCTAAACAAACTCAAAGCTAGTAATATCAGAGGGAAAAAAATACCCAGAACAGCTGAAGTGACATTAAAACATTGTTTTTAATAAAATAATTTCTTAGAAAGACTAAAAACTGAATAAATTGAAAGTGTAAAAGAGAAAATATTGACTCACTAGATCTCTGCCTCATTAAGTTGGCTATGTTTCCTATGCCCAATCCACCGAGGCCTCTTCGTGGCATACTTCTCTCCAAGTCCATATTTCCTAGTATATGTAGCAATGGGTCTGCATCAAAACTTTGTCGAGGTTGGGGGGATTCCTCGCCAGCCGCATTATCATCACCATGTGCTGCACCAGGGTCAAAGTCTTTACCCATCTTAACAGGAAGTCCATCGCTGCTTGAGTCAAATGTGTACTTGTACCAACAGCCTGAGGACAATGAAAACCCGCTCTGAGATGGCACTTTTGAAATCTGGATTTGGAATTTTCAAAATTGACAGTTTAACAAAAAAACAACAATGTGCGGTCCAAAAAAGACTGTGAACAATAATGGTCCACTTTACATTTTAATTGGAAACAAAAGATATAGCTATTTTGTTATGGATGTTGATTTGCACTTCCTGCAGGAAGCAATTATTATTTGTGATGTTTTTGCAACAAATAATGGAATAATGAAATAATGGAAATTTCTTTAAATATTTTCAAGATTATTATTATGAGATATTACATATTTTTTGACTATTTAATGCATACTATATAATTAACCATTGTTGTATATCATCAGCTAGTAGTTACAGTTATCACCTCAAGACACATCATCAGTTGGTAGTTACAGTTGTCACCTCAAGACACATAAGCAGTTGGTAGTTACAGTTGTCGCCTCAACACACATAAGCAGTTGGTAGTTACAGTTGTCACCTCAACACACATCATCAGTTGGTAGTTACAGTTGTCACCTCAAGACACATCATCAGTTGGTAGTTACAGTTGTCACCTCAACACACATAAGCAGTTGGTAGTTACAGTTGTCACCTCAAGACACATAAGTAGTTGGTAGTTACAGTTACCACCTCAAGACAAAGTTGTAGTAAAATCAAAAACACCATGCTGTCCCTGTTGACAGTTTTTAATCAGATTAATCTTCACAGCCACATTTTTTAATCTTCAATTAACAGATTAATTGTTCTTGGGTTAAACCATGTCTGTAACCAACCCAATTCACTCAAAAACTCAAACATTTAGTTTGGAAGATCACTTGTGAGTGGACAAGATAGGCGTGTATTTCTTAACCATTAGCTAAACATTATAGGCTTTCTTGTGTCTGCGCACATTATGCAAGCAATGTAAATTGCACAATTTTCTCGTATAAAAAAATTCCAAGTAGCATTGTTCGAGATTTGTTTTCTGCAGAGGTTCCAATTTTGCATGAGCTAACGTTATGACAGTGTTCTGCCAACTAAAGAGCCAAAATAGATTGTTCATATTTATAAAAAAAGAACACAAAAATAATGCCATTTCCAAAATCATCTTGATAAAAAAGCCTAGCCTAGCCCAATTAAAAGACAACACTATTTTCAAAACAAGATAAGTTTTTATGTACATGTTTTCAAAGCACCAACTCTTGAACAAACATTTTCTCAACATCCTGATTAAACTTTAAATTTCAAAAACGAGGTAGTTATGAAGCATAATAATCGTTTGTGACAGTAATCTTGATACTAACTATTCAAATCAGGACAGATAATGTACTCCTGCAGGAAGAGGCAAACTATTTATAGCAGCTAATCAAGTATGAACACATTCACTAGTCATTGCGTAATATCAACTTTCATTTTACAAAGGGGGAGGGGGAGGGAGGATACAGATATAGCTAGCAACACGCATTAGAATTGAGCATTGATATATAAACTTATGGGTTTATGTTTCAATGACAATTGGGAGATTGAGAGGGAAAGTAAGTAACAACTGAAACCTTCTATTTATTTTTGATTGCATCATTTTGTATCATGACGTCAAATTCCAGTCACTGTATTTATTTAGTGACCCTCTCTACAGGGTCACTTACTATAGTCGTTTATTTTTTTCTCTTGGAAACAACGATTGCTAATCAGTCAGGCGTGACCATTCATTGATGTAAGTTTGTACTAGGTACTAACGACCGCAGTGGCTAGTCGACTTTATCAGTGAATGATTCAAGGTTGGCTCTGACTGTTCCAGGGAATGCAACAACTAAAGGATTGAGCACAGATTGAAGCCTCAGAGAGTAGAGTTGATCAGTGAGTGGTTTTTATCTATGTCATAGTCATACATAACAACTCACCTATCAATCATCATTGTCATTTACAAATAAGTAGTAATACGCAACATAATAATAATCAATTCTAATAAATAATACTACTACACTAACTACTATATATATTTATAATATATATAATAATAATATTAATTAGCGGGCATTGAATGCTGCTTACAACGATTGTTATTATTACTACTACTAGTTGTTGACCTTTCTATCAGTGTGTTCTATTTAACTTTTCGACACATTTTTTGATCACCTACCTATCCAAATAGATTAAACTACCGATATTATTATTATTATTTCTCTTTATCAAAAGGTATTTTATCGATGTTATTATTTTCCAACTAATTGATCACTACAGCTATAATAATATAAGAAACTACTACTACTACTACTACTAACAACAAGAGTTAAATAGAAGTATATAATAGTCTAAAGAGTTTAACTAGATCTGATCCAACTCCTCGGTCTGACATTTTCACACCATCATCAACGATTGGTTGATCGGTTGAATCATGCTCTCTGATCTGAGATGCTTAAATGAATGGGAGTCATAGTATAATGTATAAGTAAAGTATCGTATTGTTCCTTCCTTGTGGTAATCAAACCTTGTACCCGATTGTAGTAGTGATATATAAGCACTAGCATCAGTAATCATGCCGTGGTTAATAGTAACTAGCGGTAGCTACTAAACAACAGTAATAATAGTAATGGATGCAGTATCAACAGTAGTAGTAGCAGTGGTGGCAGTTGTGTTGTGGTCGTAGTACTTGTGGCAATCTGAGTTGTGGTAGAAGTAGGAACAGTAGTAGCAATGATAATAGGAACACAACACAGTATTAGTAACAGTATACTTGGCAGTAGTAGCGGTGGTGGTGGTGGTAGTAGCTGTGGTAGTAGCTGTGGTAGTAGCTGTGGTAGTAGAAGGAAAAAAGTTGTATTAGTAATAGTGGTAGAAAAATTGATAATAAACTAGTAGTCGTAGTGGAGTAGCAGTGGGAGTAGTAGTAGCAGCAGGTACTAGTACCAGTTGCGGCTATCGTAAAGGCTGATCTGTAGTAGTAGTAGTGGAGACGTAGTAGCTATGTTGGTAGTGCAGGTAACCACTGCTGATGTTATCTGATGCACAGAAATATTCCCTGAACATCGAGCAGTAACCAAAGTCGTACAAAGTGAGGATGGCACAAGGGGGCGCTAGTGGCAGCAAACTCATACCAGAACTGTACTATGAGGTGCCACTCAAGGCCCTACAGGCGAGCACAAGAAACAGGCTCAGTCTCCATCTCAATATTATAAATGATATTTCGTGTAAGTAGAAGCCTTTCTCAATTTATCTGCATGTGTCAGCAATTTTTGGGTCTATCATCTTTATATTCCATCATTAATCATGTTGTTTTGTCCATAATACAAATCACAGCATAACAACTCGTGCTTGTATACGAGCGAAAAAATTTATTTACGCCAAGTTGACATTTGATAGCTCAAAGACAGATTATCGGTATCAGAAAATTCGAAGCTAACTAGATGTTAGAGGTACAAGCAATGGAACTTATGTAATTAATTGGAAATTTGACACAAGGCAACATCTGTAAACCCACGTCTCAATGACAAGATATCAGCAATTTTCATTTGCTCATCAAAAAACCAGTGAGCTCAGAATCACATCATATGGTTAGAAAATTGGAATTTCCGTGTATCTGTTAAACTTTGAACACTAGCATGCGAAATGCCCAGGAATAGTAATCAATCACACTAGAATTTGTAATGTGATGCAACAGGGAGATTTTTGCTAATAGTCTTGTCTTGTCAAAAGTTTAAATTCTTCAAATAAACAATGCCTGCCAACGTTACATGGTCTTGTTGTGTGTTGTTTTATATGCGTTTTAACCGCCTGTAGTGTTGATATTAGATGTTTTTTTTTTATTATAAAAAGCAACACTAATTTACAGCTTATTTTTCACACTCGAGTTACCTGTGCGGCCATTTTGAACCAATTTCCTGGTTGCTGTAGTTAATCTACAGCTAAATGTTTGAGTTGATTTAAATACCTTCATGACAGTCGATTACTGTAAACTTTCCGTGATGTGTTATTTCACTTCGAAGAAACCATCCCATCATTTCAAAAGTTATATAGTGACTAAATTTTCAAATTCAAAACATCAGGAAGAAAAGTGACTGTTTATGTCATTGACAATAACCGGAATATTGCCACTCCACGTGGCCGAGCTGATTACAATGCCAACCATCCATTGATAAGTCATACAACTTTTATTCCTTATTCTGCAATAATGAACTTTGATGCGCAGTCAATGACTGGAGGTATCTGGCCGAGAGAGTCGGACTGGATGTATTAGAAATACAAAACATTCAACAAGCCAGCGCGAACCCGACTGAGGCAGTGCTTATGAAAGCCACACAGAAGAATTATACAATAGGAAAATTTCTAGAGATACTGCGAGATAAGGAGAGAGATGATATCTTTGAGGACTGTGGGAAACTTATAGGTAATGTAAACAAGCACATGTAATTTTGTAGACAAAAAATTGTCGCAAAATAATATGTTTGTTTTGGTCTATGTACCTGTATGTAATTTGCAGTGTGCGTTTGAATGGTAGATGTAACCATAATGGTTGTTTGTTTTGTAGAAGACAACGTTAATGTATACAAGCCTATACAGGTTGCAGAAGGTATGGAACTTATTAAATAGCATAAAGCTTCAAGCCGCGCCATTTGGCGACGTATCATTACAAAGTTTATTGCGTAGTCTTCGATTGTTTCGAAGACATTTCTACTGTACTGCTGTCATGTTTTAGTATCATCAGAATCGAAAGCCCCTCTGACATTTGGAGAATGTAAGTAAAATATGCTACTAACAGTTCGATGTAAGAATTAACTAGGTTCAATTAATTGTTACAAATTTCACGGACCAAAAGTTTGTAGTGATTGTATAAAATACTTGACTCGTTGTAGTAAATACAGGGAAAGAGGAATATTTTGATGCGTTTGTCTCCTACCATGTCAATGACTATGAGTTTGTGAGAGAATTACTGGATAGGTTGGAGAAAGAGAAGGGATTTAAACTGTGCATTCCCGACAGAGATTTTTGTATCGGACTCGTCGAAAATGAAGCTACTGCGGTGCTTATAAAAAACAGGTATAATTATGTTGCAGTATTGCGTGTACGATATATAAATTTTTCAGGATATGTACAAGAAATGAAGTTGTGACATGATATTTTAATATACTTCATTCACTCCGCTGATGTATAAGCAAATAATTATTATTTTGTATAAGTTTGCGTTTATCATGGATGTGCACCATTGTGTTTTAATTTTTTATAATTATATTTTATTAGTATGATGGCTTTAAATTTTCAGCTTGCGAGTAATTTTGACAATTGTTACTTTAATTGCACTCTAAAAAAAGTAAGACGTGTAAATCAAAAATTGTTTATTTAATCTGGCGTCAATTAAAGGCCATGTTGTGTCCTTAGGTGCAAGAGGGTGATTATAGTGCTGTCGACAAGCTATGTAGGAATGGTAGACCTGCAAGCCAAATTGAAGTGGCAGCTACAGATAGCACAAACACTGGCACCGGTAGCAGACAAGATGCATAAGTTGGTTCCAATAGTGATAGATTCGGTGATAAGGGTGCCAGAGGATGTGCCAGGTATTGTCAACCATCGTATAAGGCAAGATGTATAATGGTTATATATTATAATGGTGATTGATGATAACATATATAAACCGAAGGCCAATGCGTGGAGACAACTCAATGTTATACAAGTTATAAACGATCAAAATTATATCCATCGATCACCATTATAATATATAATCTTTAGCCATCTTGCCTTAGACGATCGTTGGTATTGTCATTTGGTTTTGCAGTTTTGTTTCTGCTACGCATATTTGGAGGGGGGGGGGGCTCATAGCACCCTATGCCCATATCCACCGTTCCATCAGCTACTTTTTCAAAGAGAATCGGGAGATTCTCAGTGACAATCCCATTACGCACCACCCTCTATTATATTACACCCTTATTCGACCACGAAGTTAGAAGCCAAAGGTTTTGCCCAAAGTGACTGAGCTGGAAGGAAGCACAACTCCCAGTGCAGAACCATTAAATATTGCAGACTGCTGTCTCAATTGTACTAATTTGTTTGAATATAGCAATATCTGTCATGTTTGGCTGATGGTTGCTTCTGTAGAGATACTCCTTCCATACAACGTGTGCGATTACACCAGACCAGCCATCAGAGAATGGTTCTGGGAGAGGATGGAGCAGTCTCTGGCAGCCAAGCCTTGCCGCAGTGGTGGTTACAAAGGGCCATCTGAACGACTTGGAAGTATGCCAAGTAGAAGTGCCATGAATGGCAGCGAGCAAAGGTTAAGAGTGCATACTGCACCGGTAGCATTGGTAAACTTACCGGTAGAACGTAAGTCTCTCTGCTCCAGTTAAGTTACAATAAATAACTTTTTGTTGAAGTTTCTGGTGCTTAAAGATTGATACTTGTTATTTTATAGACAGTGAAAGCATCAGCGGCAGCAGCAGTGACAGCAATGAAACTATACAAGTTCGCTATCATAGGTCAGAGTCGGAAAGTACTAATCTCTCAGTGGGGAGGGCGAGGTATGTTTGCTTACTAGCGACAGCGCTGACAATATGTTTATTTACATATTTTATTGCGAATTTTTTTGTTACCTCTGAAAATTTTCTACGATTTTTAAAACAAAAATTAAAGTCAGTTTTGGCAACAGATTTCACGAAAATTTCAACACCGGGTATAATCACCATGTTCCTGTGCTGCGAATTCGTTCAGTTCGGGCGTCCATTCGAGTTGGTTAGCATTCATTCGGGTTGGAATTCCAATCCGTTCCTATGATAATTCGAATTGAAATAATTTGCGGGAGTTGTCCTTCCTTTGCAGTGAGTAGCGAGCGCAATAATTACTTGATTGTAGTGAGTTAGTAAACAACCGCGCTCGTATTACTAAGTAGTAATATGAGTCAAATTTGTGGAATGTTCACAGCATAAACTAGTAAGTAGATGAATAATAACAAAATCAACAATTTGTAATAATTATAAATGATTATTAATAAATATAATGATAGCTATAAGAAATGTTGAATAATTAATAATAATAATAAAAAATTATTTCCAAATAATAAAAAAATAATTTTTTTTGGCAAGTATAAAAATAATAATAATTCAGTTTGCCCATTTATGAAACAGAGCTATGATTCAGTTTCCCGAGCAAATAGTAAATAATTTATAACTTACATGTTGTTAAACTTGCAGAGGATTATTATATGTATGTAAAAACTGCAGTTGAAAAATACGCAAAAACTGATTTACTGCCAAATCGCCAGTTTAATGCCTTTTTCTCAAAAGAGCAACCCGAACGAATTCGAATTCATCAACACGAACGATTCCCATGATCCTAATCAAAGCTCAACCCGAACGAATTCGGTTTGAGGAACCGCACTGAGCCAACACGAACGAATTCGAACCAACTCGTACGAGTCAGAATTCCCATGACCCGAATGGACGATTTATGAGTTCAACCCGAACGAATTCGCAGCATGGGAACATAGTGATTTTCAAAAAACAATTAAATCAAATATTAATTTTTCACATTTTGGTGAAAGACTTTGGGCTATCACAAGCCCATTCATTTATTTATGCCTTTTAACCTTCATACGTCGAAGATAAAAATGTTTGTATTACATTTGGATAATGTATGTTTGTTGCAGGGACGGCTCCAACAGCCAATTCTATCTACCAACACCTGCAACCACCAATGCACAGACAGATTCACCGAAACCCAAAAAGAAATGGTGGTCTATAAAATGAACGCAATACCTATCAGACTTGGCAAACCGTCTCGCTCTACACATCTCTAACACCTCGGCTATTGGCTGAAAGATTCGACATTTTGCTATCTTTTTTTTTCAAGTTTGAACAATTTTTATCAGCAAAAAATGAACCTAAAAAAAATTATCAGTCTTTTATATTAGCACGAAATAGATGGTTTGGGGCAATATGATATATTGATGGACAGTCATTATTTGCCAGTACTAATAATATAACTGAGTACCAACATGGTATATACTTTGTATACAATACCCATGCAAGTATTGTATCTCTCTAATGTTACCAATACTGTATTTTTGTAACAAGCTCTCCTGAATTATTTTCAAGGACCAAAATGACTACTTTTGAAGTTTTCAACTTCTGGAGAAGACAACTTCTATAAAATGTAAATAGTTCACACGACAAATTCTATCTCCATTGTTTATTGTTATATCAAATGTTACATAAGATTCATTTATAACCTATTTTATTAGATATATTATTTTTGACAAAATAGAGTTGTTGCTCACGCTAGAGTTATATTGTATTTTATAAATAAATTGTGAACATAGTTGGTATTTGTAACAATTATTGTTTTAAGCAGGAAGTGCATGTGATTTATGGTGTTAGGGTGACTTTGACCTTGATGAAGGTTTGGGGTTATAGAGGTATAGATAGAGGCGTAGGTCAACAAATGTTATTAGAGCGATTGAGTATATCTGACCTATATTAGGCGTCTAGAAAACATCAGCTCTAATAAATTAAGCCTGGCCGTCCATTTCTGAAGGGTTTCTTGTACACTTGACCTAATTTCTATTATATCGATCAAAATTGCATCAATAAACCACTTTAAGAAGCAATAAAAATATTGAAAATCAATTTACGTTGATCAAAAATATGATTTATTGAATTGTAACGGGGTCGTAGCAGTGCTATAGGTGGCACTAGTAATGGAGAAACTGGAAACCTGTTCGCCACGACCCATTAAAACGAAAGTCAACTCCTTTTAACAAGATAACCAAAGTCTTTTCCCATTTACGCCGGTGGATAGGTATGGGTAATAATAATTACGATGCGCCGTTAACCTAAATCATAACAGTACATTGCCACTGCCGAAGCAAGCCACAGTATTTACTAAGGGCGCATTCTCATTAGTTTACGTTGGCAAGCTCAATAGAACCCGAAATATGAAACTATGGCTCTACCCATGAGAGTAATAATTAATTAATTTTGTTCAAGTGAATAAACCAAAATCTTATAAAAAAAAACTTGCAAAGGCTATATTGATCTCTTGAGCTTTCTCAGCAACATCTTCTTTGTCATATCAACTGCTTAAAATGACACAAATCAGGATAACATAGTCAAGCAAGTCGTGATTTCTAATAATAAGTTAAAAACGATAGACCGTGCTACGCCCGGTTGCATCCCCAAAGAGAAACTACTCCGCTGGGACCTCATCGAAAAAATAGTTGGTAAAATAGTATTACTGTTTGAAAGGCTTAGTTATGGCATTTAAAATTAAAGAAAGAGCTTGCTCGATATTTTCTGGCCAAAAGATAACGAACATAATAAATTTTGGTTAAATTGAATTTCATAAAAGTTTTTAAAAATTACTGTTTTCTGTAAGAAAGCATGGTGCTGCTATCTCTATTTATAGCTCTTGTTGTGGGTTCACTGTTTGCATGGAGTGAGAAAGAACATTGCATTTTACTAAAGTACAACCACAAAATAGTTTTGCGTTTATTTATCATGCTGTACTTTGTACTTCAAGCTCACATAACCACCGACCAAGGTTTGTCATATTTCATTTGATATATAAATGTACAGCATGTAAACTGGCTGATTACAGCAAAGCTACCGAGTCACAAAAAATAAATGATGATAGGAATCCAGCAGCAAATGTTATTGTATTGTATATATCATAACTATTAATAATTTTGAAATTTCCCTCGTTAGTTGTTAATGCATTTCGTAAAATATTTAATCGGAATATAGGCAACTTCTGGCATACTCTTACTAATGCAAAGCATACCAAAAGTGTCCATAAAATCAGCCAACACCAAGAAAAAGAAGTTACAAATTTTTTTTAACGTAACAATTTCAAAAATCAAACAAGCCTGATATAAAAATGTAAAAAAAGTCAGACACCAAATAAAAAAAAGTTACCAGTAAAACAGACTAAGAATGTTTACAATCAACGTATTATTTATTAAGTGATTATACCATAGACCTAGAGATAATAATACTAGGTCTATGGATTATACCTACCAGATGTATTTATATAAACTTTTACATTCCTTTTAAACATTTCAAGATTTGAAATTAAAATGCAAATCTCATATAGCAGATGAACTAACACACTTCAATAAAGATACGTAAAGTTATTTTTGATAAATAAATAGAATATAAAAAAACGAAACATTATAGACAAAATTGAGCCAAAAAGAATATCGGATCAATTTCCAATTTTAAACAAGAATACTCATTTTGCGCAGGACTGCAACTATAAACTCAGGCATGTAATAAAAAAAATCTGAGTTTTCAAACTTTGAAAGCTCTTCAAAGGGTCACCACAACTATGCAAAATTCCAAAGTAAAGATACCTTTTTTGCAAACCAAGCTATTGGTCCATATTGTTACTTGCAGAGTTCTAAAAAAACACCATCATTCTGTTCATACTATTGTCATTAGGGTTATTGGCTCGGTTAAAATATGAAATAGACTTTTCAAAGAAGAAGAAAACTCCCAATAGTCTCATGCGTTTGCTGAGAAACAAGTTTAGAGAAAACCAAAGTTGCGTGTTGTAAAAAATTTGGCATTTTGACAGTAAAAATAGAAAAAAACTGTAAAATTGGCTTCTGAAGATCATTTCATTTACACCATTACCATTTTTTCAACAGACCAAATTCCACGAATGAATCATAATGCAAATAAAACCAGAAATAGATTTAGCGTAACCAAATTTTGTGTTATTCTGGCTCAATCATGATGTACGACAGTCAACAGAGAGAAGACAACATCAGGTACCAATATTGGCAGTGAGCCAGTACTATACTCAAGGAGTAGATAGCTATGTTAGGTATAGTACTAACTACTTCCTTGTAGTATAACAACAGAACTAGTTAGTTACTCAGCGACTAAAAAGGCAGCACGGAGTGTTGTGATTGGATCCATCAGACACAAACAAGATGGCTGAAGAAGAAGACATAACTCAAATCAATCCTGAGTACTTTGACTTGCCTTTGATAGCTTTACAGACTCGTACTAGACACAGAATCTCTCTACATCTCAACCTTGACATGACTTGTAAGTAATTGGTCAGATATTTAATAGGCATTTTCGGATCGAGAACGTTCATTCCATATTGGGCGAAATTTTCGTTTTTCGGCGAGTACAAAACCTGTTTTTTGGAACGCTATGCTGAACGGTGGTTTTACCGTTCAGGGGGTCGTCCACCCTACGACGTTCTTGATCCGAATGCGTAGAGTTCTCCTATAATAAATATTTTTGCAAATAATGAGCCCTTTTACGTTAGTTACAATAACAAGACAAGAGTGATGAGGCCTCAAGTTTCATTTCTAACAATAATAATAAAATAAATAATAACAAGTCTTGAAGCATGTTGATGTTGAAATTATTTTTGGACACATTTTACTGAGGATGGTGAATTAAAATAAAATTGTAATAAATAATTATAATATAAGAAAAATGTATGATAATCATTATTAATATTACTGTTATTCAAATGATATCATCATTAATATTATTATAAGTTCTTATAGTTTTTTTAATTATTTTATTATACTTTAGTTAGTTAGTAAAAAAAAACACTTGTTCAAATAGCCAAACATCACCAACCAACTGATAATAAGCATTGTTAAAAATGAAAAATAGTAATTAGTAAAACACATAAGTAACTGGTAATAATTATCAAAATTATTATTTACTTTTTTATAATATATAACCAAAAAGCTGTCACCTCAGCAGGATGCGTTTTTTACTATTCACTGCGACACTAGAAAAAAAGAAGAAGATAACTCCGATGAAGTGAACTTTTGATTTTGAACGTTCATGCATAGAATTTATGCCAGGAACGAACGTCAAAATTGCATTCGGAAGCGCTTTCCCGTGCCAATTTTTTCAAGGCATGGACGTTCTTGATCCGAAAATGCCTATTGGCTGTCAAAGGCATCAGTGTAATCTGATAGCATAGCACATCTTATGCAGTTACAACACCGATGTTACACCGGATTTGTTTATTTCATCAAAATTTAGCATTAGATCTGATGTGTTTTAGTGCAGAGACTTGTTTATATTATAGCAATGACGGCCATTGATGAATGTTTTTTGAGATAAGAGACATAAATTAAAAAAAGTAATTAGATGAACAATTGAATACTTGGAAAATTAAACGACAATAGAAAATTTTTGAGTGATTATTTTGTTGAACTTTCGGAAAGTCTCAAATAAGTAAAAATTAGTTACCGTATTTATTTGGTTATTGACAAAATTGAAATGGGAGATCGAAAACTTGACAACTATGAAGGTGGAAAAGAAGGAACTCACTCTAATGCTACAGTATAGACTGAGGACATAAAAAGCATTCAACTGGACCATTACATAATTCATATTGTACTCTGAAAGTCAAGGTCAAACTTTTAAGTCGGTTCTTTGCATCGCAGCAAGTTGATTCCTTTACCTGTCAATGGCTGCTCTATCTAAACCACTTTGGGTACTGAGAGCTTTGACAGAAAAAGGTGAAAAGTATAATTACGGTACCAAAAAGTGAAAAGTGAGTCCCACAAGGCTAACTTACAAACTTAGGATCATTTGATTTTCTAATTCTCGTTCATACGTACGAGTATCATTGTAAAAAGAAAGCATTCAAAAAGTGCACTCGGTTTGAAAAGCCTTGAAAGACGCGTATCATTAGCGCACACAAACCAAACAAAAACAAAATAACTTATATAGTAAAAAGAAAGCTAAGCGAGCCAAAGATGTTTTGTTGTTATCAGTAGAAAAGGAGAGGTGGCAGTACTTGGCCGACAGGATTGGCGTAGACTGCTTAGAGATAAAGCACATGGAGCAATACAGTAGAAACCCAACTGGAGATATCCTCAACAAAGCCATACAGAATGGTTACACAGTCGGTCAACTACTCACAATACTCCATGAGATGAACAGATACGATGTATTACATGACTGCCAGAAAATGATCGGTGAGATTCTAACTGGTAATAGTCAGGCGTTTATTTATTGTTATTTATTTATTATCAATAATGGATCGAAAAGTATTTTCAATTTTCATTGTTTAAATATCATTATAATTTATCTGGTATTAATATTTCGCACAAATAATTAATGTAAACTTGTGCTATATAAAGCCTGTGGTGTTTATTAGTCTGAATCTGAAGGTTACTCAAAATCGGAAATACCCGACCATTACTATTGATTGCTGACTGATACTAGTTTGTGGATTATAATAATTAAAGACCAGATTTTCTACCCCAATCCAATTTTATTTGTAAATCGACAACAAAATACTATCATGAAAATCTTAATTTTTTGTTTTACTTAGTAATAATCGCAACAAAAAGCACTAAATCATAGAAATGTGCAACACCCATATATTGTAATCTCAAAACATTTCATTATTGTAGCGGAGAATGCAATCTCTTACAAGCTCCACCAAACGGAAGGTGAGTTCAACTTTTTCCAAATACATGGCATAAAATATTGGATAGAAAAATCTGTAAGTTGGTCGTTTCACTTGACGGAGTGATTGGGATGTTTACATTTGGTGTAAAACTTAGGTAACAACAGTAAAAACATATCTCAAAAAAAAAGTTTCCATCCCATTTTTCTATTAGTTAATCAGACTTGTGCTGCAGTGATATAGTTTCACTATTTCTATTTCAGACGTGTTACAGATAAAAGATCCATTTACCAATGGCGAGTGTGAGTATACAGTTATACAACAAAACTAACTACCATTCACGATATAAACTATTTTTAAAGCTGTTTTTTTTTCACATAAATATATATTGTACGTGTTGATACAACTAGTTTGTAGTTTAATGTAGGAGCTTCAGCTATATGAGAGGAAAAACAGGGTTAATAAGATGAAGAGAGGAAATGAAAAGGAGTTAAAATGAAACAGACTAGAAATATGACTGAAGTGAACATAGAAGGGATATAAGAGTGTGGGGGTAGTTGGGGGGTGAAGAGTATGGGGGTAGTTGGGGGGTGAAGAGTGGGGGGGGGGTGAAGAGTGGGGGGGGGGGTGAAGAGTGGGGGGGGGTGAAGAGTGGGGGGGGGGGGTGAAGAGTGGGGGGGAGGGGTGAAGAGTGGGGGGGAGGGGTGAAGAGTGGGGGGGAGGGGTGAAGAGTGGGGGGGAGGGGTGAAGAGTGGGGGGGGGGGGGGGTGAAGAGTGGGGGGGAGGGGTGAAGAGTGGGGGGGGGAGGGGTGAAGAGTGGGGGGGGGGTGAAGAGTGGGGGGGGGGTTGAAGAGTGGGGGGGGGGGGAGGGGTGAAGAGTGGGGGGGGGGGGGGTAGTTTGGGAGTGAAGAGTGTGGGAAACAAAAACAATATGGGAGAAAACCCCCAGGATGAGACAACTGAAGACAAAAGAGCAGTTCTAAGACAATAAAAAACTTTTTAAAATGGCGGGCAGGAAGTAAGAGCATTAAAAGAGGAGTAAACGAAATGTAAGCTGAAAATATTTTGAGTAAAAACAATAGCACAGGTGCGATGAAACCAGAGGGTAAAAGACATAGAAAAATATTTTAATCATAATAATAATATTAATAACAGTCACCGTAATAATGACAAAAATAATAATATAAAACTAGAATGAAAGAAAAAGACCTTGAAATTTTGAATTTTATGTTTTTATTTGCAGTGGAGACTGGGAAGGAGGAATATTTTGATGCATTTGTCTCATATCACATCGATGACCAGGAATTTATACAAGAACTGTCAGACAAACTGGAGACGGAAGAGGGATTTAAACTGTGTATACCAGCCAGAGACTTCTGCATTGGACTCGTTGAAAATGAAGCTACAGCCGAGCTGATACAAACGAGGTAGGTACGTATGACTGTTTAGCATGAGGACCAATTCCACCATCAATAAGCTAACTACGAACTGCAACGTTCTGTTACAGATGTAAGAGAGTTATAATAGTTCTATCCAAGAGTTATGTGGGAATGGTAAACTTGAAGGCAAAGTTAAGATGGCAGTTGATGATAGCGTCAGCATTAGCTCCAACAATTAGAGACATGCATATGTTGGTGCCGATTGTGATAGACCCCCTTGTCAGGATACCACAAGACGTACCAAGTGGGTCGCTGATGTTTACTTTACTTTATCAAACATGATAGCGTGTTAGATCTATTGTTGAAGCAGTGTCATTACGTGTATTATTAGCTGTTCAATACTACGGCAGCACAATACCAGTTAGGGTGTGTATGTATGTGTGTACGAGCTGTCTAACTACTACATACCATGTAACTACTACATACCATGTAACTACTACATACCATGTGACTACTACATACCATGTGGCTACTACATACCTGTGGCTACTACATACCATGTAACTACTACATACCATGTAACTACTACATACCATGTAACTACTACATACCATGTAACTACTACATACCATGTGGCTACTACATACCATGTATCTAAGACATACCATGTAACTACTACATACCATGTAACTACTACATACCATGTAACTACTACATACCATGTGGCTACTACATACCATGTATCTAAGACATACCATGTAACTACTACATACCATGTAACTACTACATACCATGTAACTACTACATACCATGTAACTACTACATACCATGTGGCTACTACATACCATGTATCTAAGACATACCATGTAACTACTACATACCATGTAACTACTACATACCATGTGGCTACTACATACCATGTGGCTACTACATACCATGTAACTACTACATACCACGTGACTACTACATACCATGTGACTACTACATACCATGTAACTACTACATACCATGTATCTAAGACATACCATGTAACTACTACATACCACCTAACTAACACACATAAAACAAAGGATTGGTTATGTTGTACAGAGGTGCTAATACCATACAATGTAACTGAACACACCAAGCCTTCGATCCAACACTGGTCATGGAAGAGGATTATTAGGTCTCTTGATGCCCGCACCAGTAACAGTAGCGAATATAATGGACCACAGGAGCGACTGGGCATCAAAGCGAATGTACCTAAGGCTAACAACTCATGCCCAATTCAAGCTAATCACACAGACTGTGAGACCACATCCCCACAAGGTAATCTACGTTTGACGTCAACCAGCCAATGGCAGACAATAGTAACCGGCTACGGTTTTTAGAATATAGTTTTATACATAATCATACATTACATGCTTTCCTCCTTGCTTGATGTTACTAACAATTAATTAATGAAAAAGAATATGTTTGTGAGATTAATCTAGTCCCAACTAAAAAGATTTCACTTTCAAACACTATTCTTATACTGTATAAGTAACCCAGCTGGAGTCCCTCTGGAGTCCACTAGTGTGGTCGACTTGTGTGGTCCACTGGTGTGGTCCACTTGTGTGGTCCACTTGTGTGGTCCACTGGTGTGGTCCACTTGTGTGGTCCACTTGTGTGGTCCACTTGTGTGGTCCACTGGTGTGGTCCACTTGTGTGGTCCACTGGTGTGGTCCACTGGTGTGGTCCACTGGTGTGGTCCACTGGTGTGGTCCACTTGTGTGGTCCACTTGTGTGGTCCACTGGTGTGGTCCACTGGTGTGGTCCACTGGTGTGGTCCACTGGTGTGGTCCACTTGTGTGGTCCACTTGTGTGGTCCACTTGTGTGGTCCACTGGTGTGGTCCACTGGTGTGGTCCACTGGTGTGGTCCACTTGTGTGGTCCACTTGTGTGGTCCACTGGCGTGGTCCACTTGTGTGGTCCACTGGTGTGGTCCACTGGTGCGGCCTACTAGTGTGGCCCACTAGTGTGGTCCACTAATGTGGTCCACTAGTGTGGTCTACTGGTGTGGTCCACTAGTGTGGTCCACTTGTGTGGTCCACTTGTGTGGTTCACTTGTGTGGTGGTGTTTATCCCTTACAATACAGGCAACTAATATGGCGAATTGTGTTACTTGGCACCCTGTATGCGCTGTTTCCTGTATAAGTTGCATGAACAAACATCTACTAGTGTTTTTACAATGGAGCTCTTTTTCACCGTAATAAAATGCAACTGTGGTTTGTTTTTATCTCACCACGAAATAGTTAGTAACTTTATTCTAGACGATTTGGGCTGTAAAACTACTGAGTCTATTTTATTACCTCTGGCTCGCTGTCTTTACTCCCAAAGCAACATTTTGCCTGGTAAATCACAATTCCTTTGGTGGTAGTAATCAGTTAAAATCAAATTTTTATTAAATTTTATTGAATTATGCAGCTGGCTGAAGTAAAAAACCATGTAAATAATAATTAAATAATTGGAGCATATAATTTAATAAAATAAAACACAATTTAGACAGAGGAAATGGAAGTGTGCGAGGATGTAAGGGAAGCTTTGATTTGCTTAATTTCAAATCAAGAGTTATTTCAAAAGAGTCCCAAAAAATAAAAAAAACTTTATCATACAGCCACTGCACCCTGAGTACTGATCAAAGGGTCTATGTAACCCTGTGAGCAATGTGGCAACAACGGAACAACTCAAGGAGTCAGATGCATTCCCCATCGAATAACTAAACCAACCAACCAACCGACTAACCAACTAACATGGTCAAAAAATTTAGTCAAGATTAATCTTATTTTCCTATTTATTGATCTTGATTAATCACAAAATTAATCTCCTGTGATACCTGTAATTAGCTCCAATTTTCCAATATATAATTCAGATTTCCCTGCTTTGATTGAAAAGTATAACCATGATATTGCATCATGGTGGATTGGAATTCATTCTCAGACATAGAAATGGTAAACTTGAAACGTTACAAGCAACAATAATAATAAAAAATGCTATTAGTCAAACAAAATTGCAGTTGCCAAGTTTAAAAAACGTAAAAAAATAAATCAATACTAATGGCGATCAATTAAAAGACGGTTCCTAATCGAGTTAATCATAAATCATAAAAATAACTCGATTAAATCACAGCCTAAAAACTAACATGGTAGTTGTCTCCCCAAAAAACTCTAAATTTGAAATGGAGTTAGCTTTGGTACAAAGATAACTCTACTGAATATAGCTATTATTGCAGTAATTATAAAACACAGCTGTTTTTGATAAGAATAAAAAATTGGTAAGAAATTTTACAGCCATGAAAATATAAACATAACAGTAAATTAAAAATATTGTTTCTATTTTTTACAACAAAACCAAATCGACATTTGTTATATTGGTATTAGCGCAAACAGAGTATGTAAACACTTTCTCAGACTGAATGACATCGAGATGAGAGTAGTCCATTACTGCACTCCACACACAACGGTTATGCACATGACGGTGCTCATCGACAGTTTATAGTGAGCGCATGGCTAATCACGGCTGGGAAAATCTAAGTAGGTAAAAGTGGATATGAGCGATCTGCATTGACCAATCAGCGTCAGGCAATAATCACTATTCGTGAGATTGGCCGACAAAAATCAAACATACTTGATTCTAGATGATCGCAACAAACGGAGGAAAACCAATTCATTAAGGGTGAAATAAGCAGCTGTTTCCCACCTTCCGTGACAAAATCGCTGTGCGTGCAGAGGCCGTAACTCAGAACCAAAGAGAAGCGGTGTGTTACATTTCCATTCCTTAATTTTGGTGCGATTAATAAAAAAAAAAGACAAGTGTGACAGTGTATGGCCAAAGTTATGGTGATAGCTAGTGCTTCTCTTTATATTATGTCGCTGTATCAAAGCCAATAAAACTGTATAAAAACGAAAAAAAAATCATATTTGAAAGCATGTAGCAGAAATAAAACTGTTTTGATAGCGACTAGATGTATCACTTCTGTGGGTATTGTAGTGGCAGCAAGCAATGGACTACCTCACACAAGCCCTCAACAGCAACACAAACCCGCAAAAGAGCTCAAACAGACCGGAGGCAAGCGAGTTCGCTCATCCATTACTGACGAGGAAGAGGAGACGGCTGTGTAGATGACACAAGCTAATCAGATGAGAAGACAAGAAGGAAGTACATACCAAAAGACATTTAATGTCCATGAAACATTTCTGAGCTCTGTTTGGGCTAGCAACAGAGTTAGTAGACTGTATTAATCATGTTGTGTACTACATTAGGCGAGACAAGCCATTTTGTAGTAGATAAAAGTTAAACAATGAGGTTTATAGGTGCAATAAACGGTGTCGTGAGATTGGTTGAACTTAGATTGACAACAGAACTTCCTTGACAAACTCGGGGAATTACCTGAAGAAATGGAATTCTTTTGTATAGAGGGTACTAAATAATACAACATGTAGATGCACAAACTTTCCTTCTTTCTTAGGAGCCATTATAAACACATTGATGAGAGGTATACCTTTGAAAGGATGTGTATCATTGTATACAAGGAGTACAGTAGGGATATTTTAGTTGGCTCGTAAAATGCATCTTACAAGGTATATTTCTGTCTAAAGCGCAAATATTTTGTTTCTCTCACCCCACCTACATGGTAAAACAACAAGACGAGAGAGCAAACCAAGCTAGAATTATCTCTCTCACTCAGGTTCAATTACCAGAGACTCCATTGCCAAACGTGGAGGCATCAGATTATATAAAACGATATGCTTCAGGTTTGCTATTTACATCTTTGTTTATCCGCTTCAAAACTCATGTACAAAAAAAATATTATTTTCACAACACAAGCTTAAAAAACTTCCACAGTGTTCAAATCAGCAGCCTTAAACGATACAAAAACGACAAACTGTTCTGCAGTAATTTTTACAAAGCGGAGACGCCTATTTTTCTAGATACTGTGACCATAGACTTACAGAACTAGTACTAATTTCATCACCATGACCTCATTGCCAAAGAGAGTAGTTTTACGTAAACTATCCTCTTTGTTGTATTTGAAGGAGGATGATAGTTAGTGGCAAGTAGCTATAGGGCATCCGCTCTATAAGGCGTCCCCGTTTTAAGGCATCTGTTCCATAGACTAGTTTACGAAGTGAGCTGTTGGCCTAAAGCCTGCTTCTCATACATGTAGCAGCCCGTCGTACGTCATGTGCGAGGAGTTGCGCTCCCACTACGATCTATGTGAATCCAGGTCGGGAGATGTCGAGCGAGCTCGGGCGAATATTGGAAGAATCCAAAGTTCGTGCGACATGGTTGCGCTGCGAGATTGCTCGGATTCATGTGAATGGGAATGTATCGCTGGTGCTGCTACTTTCCCAACTCTTTTGCAAGAGTTGTGTCAATGTCATTACCCCCCCCCCCCCCCCCCCCCACGTGAGACAGGAGACAGTAACTAATGGTCGCAAGATCCATCCTAAGATCCTTGGTAAAAAATTGATAATTTCCTCCTATTTTCCAACACTTTGTAATAAAATAAAAATGTTATTCCAAGCCATAAAAGGTTACTTTACCATTTTATAACCATAAGAGCTCTGAATGATTGCTTTTACTCAAAGTTTTAATGTTTTTTTGGTGAGATTTTGGTATGCGAAACAATATAATTTTTTTCAATTTTTCAGTAATATTTCATTAATTTTAGAAATAAATATTTATTATAAACTTTTTGTTAAATTTAAAAATACAACCACTTATTTAATATTGTTATGGCGGACTAAGCGTTGTCCTAGCAACATCCAGAGCGCATGCGCTAATGCCTCGTCAGCGATTCACGTGTATGGTGTTACGATTTTGCTGCGACATGTATGGAAAGCAGGCTTTACAGAGCAATGTCTGATGGAGCGGTGCCCAACTAGCTTATGCCACTTCCAACTGCTTTGATATAAATGTCAGCAATGGGGTTGGAGGCAATAGCCTTGGAACTAAATTTAAGACTTTTTGTTTGCGGCTTTATACTTTCAAACAAATAAAAGTTCTTCGTCTGCTTATATTTGCAGCCAATAGGGTCGATGCGGACCCGGCAGAGTAGTTTCACTTTGGGGTCCCGGCAGAGTAGTTTCACTTTGGGGACCCAGCAGAGTAGTTTCACTTTAGCGATGCAACCGGAAGTAGCTTAGTCGATCGTTGAACTTATCATTATAAATCACGACTTTCTTGACTATTATTCTGATGTGAGGAAATTTGAGCAAATAATATGACAAAAATGATGTTGTTGAGAAAGCTCAAAGAATCAATAAAGCTTTTGGAAGTTATCTTTTGAAAAAAATTTGGTTTATTCAGTTGAAAAAAAAATTAAATATCATGTTCACGGGTAGAAACATAGTTTCATATTCCGGGTTTATTTGAGCTTGCCAATGTAAACTGATGAAAGCACGCCCTGAACGATTACTGTGGTTTGCTTTCACAGAGCCGTTGTAGTTTTACAATTTATGCTGATGGCGCATCGTCAGTATTATATACCCAAACTTATCAGCCGCCGTGAATAAACAAGTATTTCTTTAATATTTGTTGAAATGAAGTGACTTTCGTTTTAATAGTATTGTTGGCGAACAGCGGGCTTTCGGTTCTTTAATAATAGCTCCGCACAAAAATCTGCTGGAACCCCATTACCTACAACTCACGCGGCTCCTGGTGTGTGTATTCTTATCGAAGCTGACCCGATTCTATTGGTTTAAAATGTGATGAATACGTAACCGACTCGAAGCAAAAATCTAATTATTTCCGAGTCAACAAAATGCACATACTTTTAGTTATTAACAAAAAAACAAGTTACTTCATTTGTTAGATAAACAATACTAAATAATAGATATATGGTGAAAACAAACAATGACACAAAAGATATATTCAAGTATCACTTTTAAAAGTCTAAATTCTTCAGAGATCTTTAATATGATTGGCTAACACATTGTATGGCGATGTTGATAGAAGCTATCGCATGATGACTGGTCAGAAGAGGAACTCATTCTCACTGATAAACAAAACTGGCTAATAAAAACACTATCAAATGCCATTTTGGAAAAATAGACCAATCAAATGAAGTTTTTCCACAAAGAGCTGAACTAATAGATGTGCAAATGCATAACCAAGCTCAGAGAATACATTCATTATATTTACGCAATGAAGCTTTTACACCGAGAAGCCAAGCATGAATTCAGTCTCCGATTTTGTGATGTCCTATTGGCCAAGTCCAATTGGTTTTAAATTACATAATGAGGTTATTTAATGCATGCAACTGAATGCCTTCAAATGTTATTGGCTTAGGCAGGCTTCATATCTTACTTACTTCCCTGTCAGCTGGAGTAAACAAATAATAAGGCAGATATAAGAGAAGGTTCGTGTCTCCAGTATCACAAACCTTGACAGTCTCAACTCGAGCGGTAACAAATAATGACATGGCTGAATTGCATATCAAACAGGGTCTCACCCTAGACGATAACGGAAAAAATAGGAAAGCGATTTCACAGAGACAAATCAACACTAGTGAGTATAACAATTTTTTGTTACTAATTTTTTTATAATTATTTATATTATATATTATATTGTATATCATATATTATATTTAACTATAGTGAAGATTATCAACCTAGTGTGATTACTAGGTTGAAGTAGAACGAAGGCTATTAAACCAAAACTCAGTAAAAAACAAAAGATTAAACAAAAATAATTAACTGAACTATTAATATTGCGTAGAGATAAAATTTTAGACGAAATTAGAAATAGGAAAGTGCTGAGATAGAAGAATAGAGATGAAACAAAAATGGAGTAAACAGAGAGAAATGAAAAAAAAGGATTACCAATGAAAAGATAAAACATAAAAGAACTTCAAAATAATAGTAACGACAGACTGAAAACCAGAATATCAAAAAAATATTTTATATAAAAAGAACAAAAACATAAATTAGCAGCAAAAAACATAGAGATGAAACTAATTCCATTTTTCAACGATTAATATAAAGCTAATTCTTTAGTGAACGCTATTGTAGCGTTGCTGTGAATCTAAGGGACACTGAAATGTAAACTTGGCCCATTACCGACCAGGGATAGCCAAGGATTGAAATGGATCAATAGAAATGTAAAACCGGGAAAAAACGACAAAAATAATTTTATTCCTTAACCTTAACAAAATATGTCGCCGATTAGTTTATTTTCTCATGTTACGCTTTTAATAACTTTTTAATAATACACGAGTAAAAAACAATAATTACACTGAAACAATGTATTTTATGTTTTTATTCGCAGTGGAGACAGGTAAAGAGGAATATTTTGACGCATTTGTTTCATATCACACTGATGACCAAAAATTTATACAAGAACTGTCGGACAGACTGGAGACAGAAGAAGGATTTAAACTGTGTATACCAAATAGAGACTTCCAGTTAGAACATGAAGGATATATACTCACAGCCGAGCTTATAAAAAACCGGTGAGGAATATATATTACTGGTAAATATTTTCTACAACATCATCGATCGAGATTAACTGCGAAGATCAAACTGTAAGCTTTTTGTTTGCAGGTGTAAAAGAACAATTATAGTGTTGTCTAAAAGCTATGTAGAAATGGTGAAGACTGATGAGGTGTTAAATTGGCAGCTACAGTTCACATTGACACACGCCATAGATAGCAGACAAATGAATATACTAGTGCCAATGGTGATAGACTCTGGTGTCAAAGTACCAGGTAGGTGAAGGTCAAGGAAGTAACACGCCATCGGTAGATACATATTTGATACGATCTATTTACATAACACATTTCATCATCTATTTTATCATTGCACTTGTGGATAGATTACTAGCTATATAAGAAATCTAATACACTTTCGCAATGACGAACAAACATGTCCGTAAGTGGTTGTAGTGTCGAGATATCTCTCAGTTACAACCTTGTTGTATATATATTACATCACAAGATTCAATTCACTAGCTATTGGTACTGAGAAAAAAACCATATGAGAAGCTAAAAAATGTAATAATAAATTAATTATTAAAGTCACATGAATGTATTATTGTTACGTAGACGTGTTGCGACCATTCAATGCGTGCCAGTACAAGAGTCAAGCACCCAAGCAATGGTTCTGGCAGAGAGTGCAATTATCACTTGGTGCTCCAACTGACAGCCACAGCAGCTACCTAGGACCTGCACACCGTCTTGGCACAAGATTAGACACAGAAAAAGAACTATGCCAAGCTGTCAGGTATAACAATCTTTTTGAAGTAAATTTTTGTGGTTTTACAATTGACTTTTGATTAAAAAAGATGTATTCTTTAATATTGGTAATTTTTATCATTGAAAGCAAATTTACACAATGAGTTCTGAACACATAGCTACCTGCGGAACCAGTTTTGTAGTTGAATATAATTATTAATTATTTAACCCGCAAAAAAGGTGAAGTCGGTTGATATAAGCTATATTAACTACATGACGTTCCAGGAGTTACCCTACAAAACCCCTCTCCCGGACTATCAAATCAAAACAGAAATGCAAAAGACCAGGCAGCTGACGACTGAAATAAATGTAAGAAAAACAAAGAACTGACAGCAGTCTACCAGAAGTTCACTCAAAGCCAAGATATATTCTACTGGAGGAAACAACTAACTCAATGTCAAAGGGCCATTCTACTGGAGGAAACGACTAACTCAATGTCAAAGGGCCGTCAATACTCAAAGGAAGCTGAAAGTATTTCGATTGTTTATTTATTGAGTGCGATATATTGCTCTATTAGCACTTCAACTTTTTTATTTATTTATTACAATTAGCTTTTTTTAATTATTAAGCATTTTTCATGGTGTTATAGGTGCTAGATAAAGCAACACAACAATAAATAACTGAGATGGTCATTTCATTTCGTCGATGTAATAGTATTTAGTTAGTTACTGATCCATGATATCACGTGACCGCTGGGCCCAACTGTGCAGAAATCTTGATTAGTCATTAAAAATAGATTCAGAAGAATTGATATATTGTTTTTAGAATGGGGACTACGAAGTTTTTTCTCAAATGTCATTTGGCCATAGAAACAGTGAGCAGACCAGGTAGCAGTATTAAACATATATAAAAGGTTGATTTCATTTTATTACCATAAACAGTAATGTTTCTCAACAAACTAGTTTCATAAATTAATTTAAATTATTCACTTACAAATGGTGACACCAAAAATTTGGTTTAAGGAAAAAAATTTTAGTTTTACAGCCCTAGAGGTTCCAATCAACTTCACAATATTCTTTACTGGAAACAGCTATATGTTATAATTACAGCTCTATTAATTATTTGGACTCTTTACTGCTTTTGAGGAGACAACTCCACAAATTCAGCCATTTGAGCGACTCCTGGCGTAGGTACTCTAACGAGTGCAGCCCCCATTGTTTAGACTGAGTCAACACATTTCCCACCTCTGCTACATGTAATATTTAATGAAAAAACTGGCATGTACATCCTCAAAATTATTTATAAAAAAAAATGATAATCATAATATTTTGGTTTTCCAACCTAAAGGCTTAGAATAAACACAACCATGTGATTTCTATTTTTCAACCTTGATAAAAAAAGTGATGAAATTTTTTTACAGTAACAAAAATTTACCTAAACCAGCGAGGGAATAGAGAGAGGATGGAAACACTTCGGCACCATTTTAGTAACTCTTGTTTTTTATGGTATTGTGTTTTTATTTTCTGGTGTCAAAGAAAAGAATTCTCTGAGCAGATCATATCTTCATCATATATATCACGGGCCTAAATGGTTAGGAGGAAACCTTAGCGTACTGAGAGTTGTCCTCTTCTTTTTCACAATGATAAGGTCCGAACACAATGTTATTTTGAGAAATAGGTCACTGCAGTTTTTCCTGCTGAAAAAAGGTACTGTTGTAGTACATTTTCACCTGGAAATATTAAATCATCAAGATTTAAAAATTGGCGGTTAACCAATCACAAACATATACTGTATACTGGTCTCACAGACATCTTCTGCCAAACTTAGGATCTTTCACAATTGTTGTTTGTGCCTGTTATTTTACACCTTACAACACAATCCTGATAGAGCATATACTAGAGGCAAACTGTCGATTTGTTGAAAAAGAAGAGGACAACTCCCAGCACACTAGGGTCTTTCTAGATGGTAGGGTATGTTTGATAGTGGAGCGCACACAAAATCCCATAAGCCAGCTAGGCCCTTCAACTAATCCTTACGAATGTGTGCCACCCGATTTATTTTTTCTACAGCTCGTTTTCAACAAAAAAATAGACTTTTTCCGAGACTTTACGTTTGAAACCGAAACAAAGACTTAGGTTAATACTTACCGTCGTTGTCCAGGAAGTAGTGCCAGCGGTTGTCTGGTTCAGGTGGTGGAGTGTGGAGCCTTGGCTTTTCACTAGCCTGAGCATTGCTAGCCTCTGCATCAGAGAACGAGTGTCTATGGCTACTTCTTCTGCTCGTCCTACTGCTGTTGGAACCTGAGCCATAATAACGAGCCCTTCGCAAAGAACTTCTAAAATAGGATACAGACATATAAGTTGGTATGAGATTTATAGCCTCAGTTCGTGTAATATTTACGGGCAGTAAGCATCTGTGAGCAGGCACACTTACCGGTGTTCAGCTGTTGTGTGGCGTCTCACTGCGGGCCGTCGCTTCAGCGTCCCGCTACCAACATCATTGGTTAGAATAATATCTCTAGTTGAATCCCTAGCCTTTGATTTAGCAGTTACCAGTAGGGACGTGTTCTCAGAGCCCGACACGCTTGAATTATTACTGGCACTGCTTCCCTCTGCAGATTTTCTTTTTTTCCTATTTGTCATGTCATCTGCAACGGGGGAAAGTCAATAGTTGAGGGGGTGTAAGTTATTTATGAAAAATATCTCACTAATGGCCTTGAACTCTGATGACTTTAAACTTCACTCAATTTGTCTTTGCAGCAAACAGCGCAGTTTGACAGCATGTTTTGTAATTAAAGAAAATCTATGGTTGACATATCTATGGTTGACATATCTATGGTTGACATATCTATGGTTGACATATCTATGGTTGACATATCTATGGTTGACATATCTATGCTTCACGGATAGTGCCACTTTTTTTCACTTGAAAAAAGCCAGATAAACTCTTTATATGGCAGCGATTGGTAAACTAACTCGCACGCCCCGAAATATTTTGTAAAAAAATATCAAACGAAAGAGAAAGCAACTTCCATATTCCATAAATCAATACTGTAGAAAGTGTGTGAGCCAGTTCATTGGTTTAAGAAACTACAATAGAAGTTTGATTGAATACCGGAGGCTGCATTATGATTACCAAACAAACAAATAACTGCCCTACTGCCAGAAATAGCTGCTCTACTGCCAGAAATACTATAATTTTCTATTTAAATTAAGTTATATCAGGTTAGTCATATCAATGGAGATATCGATTCAGTTACCGGAAGCAGTCTATCGCCAGACTCAATTATATACAAGGATACGTTTCAGATTTGTTATCTAATTTGTTCTTATATCTCTGTTTATCTGTTTCAAAATGCATCCAGAAGAAAGAAAACATATTAATTTAAAAGTGGAAATTAAAAAAATGACCTGTCAAAGGATTTGAAGCAGCAACTTGAACTAATAAAAAAGTGACAATAATTTTTGTACTTTTAAAAAACGGAAACACGAGTTTTCCCAGATATCGTGATCATATACCTTGAGAAAGTTATTTATAGTTGTGTGATTGCAGCATAAATGTCAAAGATGGTAGTTCATATAAACTACCATCTTTGTCACATTAGAAATAAACGTCACCAATGGGCTCGAAGATAATATCGCTTGCACTCAATTTGATATTGAAAACAACTTGAAAACTGACAAAAGTCTTCAGCATATTTATGCTTTCAGCCAATAAAATCCACTACCGGGAAATCCTGCGACTCCTGGCGCATGTATTCTTATTGGCGCTCTACCCGTTAATTCAAACAGCAGCTGATAGAGTCATCTGGTCCGATTTAATTACCAATAACGTCTAGCAGCACCAAGAGGTGACCTCATAACATAGACTGTAGTATCCATTTATTCTACTAATTATTTATTTATAAATGCAAGTAATTGAATAAATGATTATTTCCTGAACTACAATTTCCGTAAAAATAAAAAAAGAGTAAAATGGGCGAAATGTATTGATAATTTTACGAAATAAAATACTTGCTTCTCCAGTCATTTTCTAACCACAAAATGCTTGATGGTTGCAGTTGAACGACTCCACCATGAAACAATTTTGTGAGTTTTTCAACGCAGATAAAACTGTTTATTCATCAATACTGTAGATACATACGACTCCCGTGTATCAACTAACAGCAACTTTTGCGAGTCAATAAACTCTACATGTCAGTTAACCGTATTTATGTCTATGTATTATATACTGCTGCTGCTGACTATATATAAGTAATGTAGACTATAATAACCAACAGTACCTATATAGAGTCAACAGTACCTATATATAGTCAACAGTACCTATATATAGTCAACAGTACCTATATATAGTAAACAGTACCTATATATAGTCAACAGTACCTATATATAGTCAACAGTACCTATATATAGTCAACAGTACCTATATATAGTCAACAGTACCTATATATAGTCAACAGTACCTATATATAGTCAACAGTACCTATATATAGTCAACAGTACCTATATATAGTCAACAGTACCTATATATAGTCAACAGTACCTATATATAGTCAACAGTACCTATATATAGTCAACAGTACCTATATATAGTCAACAGTACCTATATATAGTCAACAGTACCTATATATAGTCAACAGTACCTATATATAGTCAACAGTACCTATATATAGTCAACAGTACCTATATATAGTCAACAGTACCTATATATAGTCAACAGTACCTATATATAGTCAACAGTACCTATATATAGTCAACAGTACCTATATATAGTCAACAGTACCTATATATAGTCAACAGTACCTATGTATAGTCAACAGTATCTATATATAGTCAACAGTACCTATATATAGTCAACAGTACCTATATATAGTCAACAGTACCTATATATAGTCAACAGTACCTATATATAGTCAACAGTACCTATATATAATCAACAGTACCTATATATAGTCAACAGTACCTATATATAGTCAACAGTACCTATATATAGTCAACAGTACCTATATATAGTCAACAGTACCTATATAGAGTCAACAGTATCTATATATAGTCAACAGAACCTATATATAGTCAACAGTACCTATATATAGTCAACAGTACTTATATATAGTCAACAGTATCTATATAGAGTCAACAGTGCCTATACATAGTCAACTGTAGCTATACACAAGTACCTGCAGACACGTGTCGCGACCTCTCTCTGTACAACTCATATTTACCCCCTGTCTTAGGAATAGCACCACCAGCCATGGCAGCGTCTCTTGAGGCAGCAGCAGCAGTAGGTGTTGGATTTCTCGGACGTTCCAGCTCAGCAATCTCTTCAACTACATCGACATAAAGTAAATATTTATATAGCAGGACAGACCAACGACTGTATCAGTGTCAAACATGAGAAGATAAAAATAAAGACAACAAAAAGCCAGCCAACGATTGATATTAAAAATTCTCTATATTGACTGTCAGCCATCGCTTTAATTATTTAATTATTTGAAGATTTCGAATACTGAGGGGTTTTTTATGGAAAGTAAGAATGATCTAGAAACTACAGGAAGGGTCACACATGAGACATTACCACACAAAATACGACAAAACAATTTCTAGGGGTAACTGATTATGTAAACTGAAAGTCAATATTTGCTTAAAACATCACAGGAAGTGAGGCTTAGCAGGTTCAGCTATTTTCAAAATATATGACACACAAATTACTACCGTCAGATCGAACATCTACAAGAAATCGAACAAAATACAAGAATTAACAATCTGCGTATAATATACTTGCAAAGCCGACATACTGCACACTACGCACCAACAGATAGGGGAGGTGCAGGAACAGCAGGTTCTGCAGGCTCAGTTGCGGCTTCTGGTTTATTTTCCTCAGTGGAACTGTTTGAAGCCTCGTTGTCGGAGTTGTCTTCTGCTGTTTTATCATTATTGTTGTTACTCGCATTCACTGCACCGGAAGCCTCCCCATCAACCTTGTCTGCACATAATAAATATGATAGTCACCAAATCTCGTTACCGCTGATAATTGGCTAAGTGACCATTTGAGATTCGACATAATAAATGGCCAAAAACTGCCAATAAATAAAGTTTTAGGTAAGATTTTTAAAACGAATCACAATTGGTACAGAAGAATAATTTATCAAGTTTACGCTGTGCAAAAACATAATTCAAGACACACGAATTAAAATCCTAATGAGTAGGTAAGATTAATTTACAATTTGAAATTAATCTAAGATTAAAATAATTCAAGAATAATATACGATTAATTAAAGCACTAAAACGATTTAAATGAAAAAAACTAGATTAACAAGATTCTTATTTAGAAGCAAATCAAGATTAAAAGTGTGAGAGCATAGAGAGTATAACACATGAGGATTAACAGAGAACTGGCGGTAATAATCAATTCTCCAAAACAGCATTTACAACTAAAACATAATGCAACCTTTAACTTCCTGTTCGACATTTTTCTTCGAAGAGACTTTCACCAGGTCTCCGTCAGCACCAACTGGTTTGCTCTCTTCCACAGCGTCATCACTCAGAGAGTCAGCAGACACTTTGGCAGCGGATGTTGTATCACTGCTTCTCTGTAGCTCTGATTTAGTAACCTCAGCCGATTTAGTGAGGGAGAGCTTCATGTGAGAGTTGAACTTGTCACTGCAATCGGAGCTGTCACTCTCACCGAAGGGATCGGCTGGCTCAGAGACTGTACTGATCTGTGACAAGCGATGGACATTAATAATGGTGAGAGAAGGAGCAGATAACTACTTTACTAATGTATTTAGTAGCATCCCCCACAGTAGCCTACTAACTGTCTTACATACCAACTAAAAGTTTAACATTTCTTAAAATTTGTATTACTGTACCAAATAATATATAATGTTTGTATTACTGTACCAAATAGTATATAATGTCTGTATTACTGTACCAAATAGTATATAATGTCTGTATTACTGTACCAAATAGTATATAATGTTTGTATTACTGTACCAAATAGTATATAATGTTTGTATTACTGTACCAAATAGTATATAATGTTTGTATTACTGTACCAAATAGTATATAATGTTTGTATTACTGTACCAAATAGTATATAATGTTTGTATTACTGTACCAAATAATATATAATGTTTGTATTACTGCACCAACACGCACATATTCAAGTTATCCATATTATATCAAACAACGACTTACATTTATATATTAGATGAATACTACAAGAAATGCACAAATAACATTGCTATTATAATCATTACCATAGCAAGTCGACGCTAACAAAACACAAACAACCACCAACCTTTCTCTTTGAAGTGTCGTTGAGTAACGAGTCACGTAAGACATTGATGTCTTCCAATCTTTCACTGTCTGTTCTCATTAAGACATTAGAGCTCTGTGTGCCGGTGACATAACGATCTCTAACCTTGTCTCGTCTAGAAGACTTTGTATCAAACGAGTATCTACACACAATGAATGCCATTAACTGCAACCTTACATTGACTGCTAGGAGGACACAACCATAGACATAGAGTATACGCACCTTCTACCATGTAATGGCTCCTCAAGTGACATTTGTCGATGTCTATGTCTGGGCCTAGGGCTAGGGTGGGGGTAGCCTGCCCATTCTAGAGTTAAGGGTGGTTGCTCCTCAGCCCGACTCTCTCCAACTAACATGTGAGAACCCTGTGGGCTATCCAGCACAGACTTACTACGTCTCCTACAACACATCCACACAGTCTTTGGATCAGTCGCAAACACATCATAGGATGTCGAAGAGGAAACTATAAGAAAATTGTTCATTTTCATCTGTCAATTTCAAAATACTGACTAACTTGATCGAAGATAGATATCATTGCCAATAAAACAGACAAAATTAGCAAAGTTTTGTCGTATCCACCAAAACATTCGCACGAAAACCTCATAAAAACAACACTTACAGGTACAAAAAAACAGAAATAGATGGCAATACAATGACAACTGACAACAAGTGAAGGTTTCATTCATTCAACTGTGATTTAGTCTGAGTTATAACTCACTTGTAGGTAACATTGCGCCTTCTGGTGACTCGTTGAGAGTGGTAGTGTGGTTGTTGCCTCTTTAGCGTTAGAGGAGGGGTTGCACTCGACATCGGCCATCTTTCCTGGCTCAACGCTCTGCGTTTGTACCCCACTGACAATTTGACATAGACATACTATGTGAGATAGACATATTATGTGACATAGACATACTATGTGACATAGACATACTATGTGGCATAGACATATTATGTGGCATAGACATACTATGTGACATAGACATACTATGTGACATAGACATACTATGTGACATAGACATACTATGTGGCATAGACATACTATGTGGCATAGACATATTATGTGGCATAGACATACTATGTGACATAGACATACTATGTGACATAGACATACTATGTGGCCTAGACATACTATGTGGCATAGACATATTATGTAACATAGACATTATGTGACATAGACATACTATGTGACTAAGACATATTATGTGACATAGACATACTATTTCTGTAGCATGAAAGGTAAAGAAAAGACAGATCGATCTGTAATGAGAGAGGCAGAAATGGAAAGCCAGGGAAAGATAAAAAGGGAGAAGAGAAGGAACGACAGAGATTTCACAAAAAGTGATCAACCAGCATTAAGAGAAAAATAGAAAGACGAATGAAGGAAACAGTTGCAAGGGAAGTAAAGAGGGGGTAAAGGAAAAAGAGAAGACAATTAAGAAAGACATAAATGAAGATAAAAGAAAGCTGAAAGAATAAAATCATCGAAAAAGCAATAATAGGACAAAATTTTAACAAAGAAATATAAAAAAAGTCCTAGCGAAAGCGTACCGAGCGGAGAGGTCTGAGGAGTAACTTGTGTGGACATGGCCTTCACCGTACGCCTGAAGTTTCTCACTCTGTCTGGACTGTTCTCTGGAGAAGCCGCGGCTACTGTAGCCTTCACATCCTCTAGCTCAAGGTCCTCTAATGAAGTAATATCCTCCATTGACGCGATGTCATCCAGTGAGACTATATTAGGTACAGTGGCAGCAGCTCCTTCACACGGGGGTGTCTCAACGTCGACTGCAGTAGAGGGGTACGCTAAACACTGCAGGCATGTGCATGACGCTGATAATTATGCAAAAATTACAATTATTTTTAATGAATGTTGTTGATAAGATGACAAAAAATAGATATGAAAATACATACTATAGAGGATGGTGCACAAAATTACCTGAATCAATTTGCCTTTTTATAAATGTGTTAATAGAGTTTGTGCCGTAATCGTACAAACACGAAGAGCTGCTTGTAGCTTTAAATGATTCAAACAAAATATTCTGCTAAAACAATTGTGACTACCGCAAGCATAACTTAGAAATGTTTCTGTTAAAAAAATTGTAAAAACTTCTCAAGCTGTAAAAGTATAGATTTTTCTCTAATATTAAAAATACTTTGACATTGAAATTTTGAGGTGAGTGTTTCGACTTTAGTTTAATTAATCTATCAAGCTGGTTCACTGACAAATATTACTATTTCTGAAAATAAAACCAAGTCAACAATCTATATATATTTTATCGCGCTACCGCGGTTCACCAGTTGTTTCCAGGGCCAAATAGCATTTGAGAAAAACAGTTGCAGTTCTCATAGTGCTAACAAAAACGAGCCACAAGCAAACCAACCTTTGGCGATGCTCATATTAGGACCTTTGTCAGATAAGTTTCCGTTGGGTGATGCCTGTCGAGATTCCCTGGCAGCATTTTCCGGAGCAATAGTCACTAGTTCTATTCTTTCAACTGAACTCGGGCTACAAGACTGGGCCCTGCATCACATTGTTAAAACAGTGTTAAAAAGAGAAGGCAACTCCAAACCAGTTTGCCAGATTTCACCAAAGCAATGCATCAAGTACCTAGTAGCCCAGCTTTCATCTGTTTGACTCCCAGTTGTGGGGACAGCAATCTTCTCTGTAGTATCAAACAATACGTGTAGCTTGTAGTTCACAACTTTTATAATGACGAAAACGACAGCAATGAGTATACAGTATAGCGTCCAGGCTATAAGGAGCGATGATTGGGGCACAGTCTAGAAATGCATAAGATCCAACATGGGAGGAATGTTGTACAATTAATGTATAAGAAATCACATAAGGTGAAACAATAATATATCTGATTACAAAAAGTAGACGGTATAAAAATACATTACATTAAAATATTCAATAATATAAAAGAATTTATTTTGTTATATGTAATTTCACCATTCTAAAATAGATTTCAATTAATAACATTTATAAAAAAAACCCAATCAAATCGCGATATATGTAGATAACTATTATAAACAAATAAAATAAAAAAATATTCTAAATAGAATAAATAGTTATTTTAAATAGAATAAATAGTTATTTTAAATAGAATAAATAATTATTTTTAAATAGAATAAATAGTTATTTTAAATAGAATAAATAATTATTTTTAAATAGAATAAATAATTATTTTTAAATAGAATAAATAATTATTTTAAATAGAATAAATAATTATTTTAAATAGAATAAATAATTATTTTAAATAGAATAAATAATTATTTTCAAATAGAATAAATAATTATTTTTAAATAGATTAAATAATTATTTTTAAATAGATTAAATAATTATTAGAGTGTCAACATATCAAAACAAATATTTATAGACAGGGAAGGTAATACATACGAGCTGTAGAACGAATGGTGTTATCAGAAAGAACAACCAAAGGTAGAGGTGGAATGTGTTGCTGAAGAGATTCAAATGAGGGTCATAAAACCATCCACCGGTGAGTGAAGCCCAAACACCTTGACGTAGAACTTCCACTGCATGATGTCCCATTCTCACATTTATTGATAGATCACCTCCAATCTACATTTCTATACAAAAATAAGGAAAGATAACATGAAAAATGCATAAACATTGTTTCAAAGTTTGGTAGATTTTTAGGCTAAAAATAAAATTGACAGGCTATTGCACGCATGAAAACGCTTTAATCGAGCAAAAATTACAAACAATCATCGTAGAGGTAGAATTATGTTTTTGCCAAAGTAATCGTACTTTGGAGAAAAAAGTGATTGTATAGCTTTTTAAATAAAAATAATTGATTTTAGCTCATTAAATTTTAGGGAGAAGATAATGACTTTAAGCAAAAATTGAGTCAAAACCTTGAAAATATTTTTATAAAATAAAATTGTGCAACATTATGCTATCAACGAAAAGTAGAGGCCCGAAGTTTTAACGTACAAGTGATTTTCCTAAATGTATGTAAAGGGACAGAACGTGTTTTCATAGAAGTTGCCATAGGTAAGAACAAATATATTGTTAACTGAAAGTTGAAGACTTAGAAGGGAAGAATAACCTGACGGCACCCTATCAGCGAGTGTCAGCTCTAAAAAACTTCTTTATTAAATAAACAGTTTGTGGGTCGTGAAAACGATAATCAAAGCAAGATAATTGCTGGCACCGTACAAGGAAATACATACTACACTAAAACAGAACTCAATGCCAGCATGTACTGTACTGCTACAATAATGCCAGCATGTACTGTACTGCTACAATAATGCCAGTATTTAGTAACATGATATGCGATGATTGGACGGCATATCAATGGATTTACTGATCTATGATTATGGATGGAACTACTGCCTGGCATGTTGGACTGTCTGTGGTTTACATAACTCTGAATGTTCATTCAGCTGTTGACTCATGGCACCCACAAGCGAACAAAAATATTTTGAATAATTTTCAGAGCTGTGACCAAATCACCGTGATTCAAATATTTGGTGACTCAAATATTTTAATAAGTGATTTATTTCTAATATTTGATACAACTGGTGATTTGATTTGGTTACTTTCATCATTATTTGATTTGATTTGCCTTTTTCCACAAGATTTGACCCAATATTTGCAAAAAACATAGCAAATCATCAAGAAAATCAGTGATGATGTTTGCAGCTTTTCTTAATGCTTGTAATTGACCTGAGATTGCCATAATTCATAGTATTCAATTGTAGCAAATAAATAAATGCAGTGAAAAGAAACTACCTAATTATTAGCCTACAGTAATCAATGATCATGGAAAACTATGCTGCCTTTTTTTTTTACGTATAAGTTTTCATCAGCAAAAGTTGAATTATCAGTTGACTAATTTCTTTTTTGACTTGAATGTGGTGAGCTGAGAGTGTTTATGAATGGCGACCAGGTTTATTTATCTGTAGTGAGTATTGCATTAGTTGATGATGTACTATAATGATAACTGCATTTATACATACACAAACTAATGCTCAGTGTTTGCTATTATTTATCAATTATCTAGTATCGCTGGTTCTATTAGCAAATAGGCTAGCACAATGACAGTTTTTTGCCAATGAAAGAATTTTAGAAGAGTGTATAACCTATGGTGGTTGATTGTTTTGTTTACTGGGTGTACATTTTATCTATTGCTTGTAACTGGCTAATTCATTTGGCTAGTCTAAGCATTATTTTGGAATTTAAATGATAATATATATTGGTCGGCATACCAATAAATAAGTTCCACTCGAAAGTGTACAAAGGCAAACGCAAGTTTGCAAAAGTAATCAAGTTAGAATATTGTTTTCTAGAGACCAGCTAACCTCACCATTGTGATCTAAATTTGGGTCAATTGGTTCAGGCAGCCTATTAAAAGCTGAAATTTTTTTTTTATTACATTTCTAATAGTTTCAGTGATGATTTGAAAAATTTGCTGCAAATGACGCTCCAAATATTTGATTTGATTTGGAACAACGCATGACTTGATTTGATTTTTTTACTCACTTGTAAAAATTTGATTTGAAGGAAAATTCAAATGATTTGATTCATGAAAATCGTGATTTGTCACAGGTCTGATAATTTTCTAACATAACGTTATCTGCAATGAAGATCAATTGAAGCTTCGGAGAGAATGGAAAAATGAAAATACCGCAAAAATAAATAATAACGAAGAAAAGAACTGAAAGAAATAAAACTACGCGCCCACTAAAAAACTAGATGAAGGTTTGAAGATGAGCAAACCAAACTCCTCTTCCGATTGTGGAAAAATATTAAAACAGTTCATGTATTGTAAACACAAAACAGCAGCATGTTATGATAACAAACTAACTACTACTTGGCATGAATTGATGTTAATGTGCAGTTTGAGAAAAGTTTAGTGAATTTTTTCTACTATTATTAGACCCTATGTTGTTTGTATCACAACTCGATTCATTTCATAAATAGAGATAATAAGCTGCTGACAATGATGGTTGATCATCAATCAGTACAAGAATACAATCACTTGATTTACTCAAACTTTTCTTGTACGTTATTACTCAACGAACTAGTCGAAAATGAAAATCAGCTAAATGATCTGATCGTTTGTCTTAAAAACAAACACTATTGGAAAACTGAGGAGCACCAAAGCATAACAGGAAAGATTGAAAGTTATACGAAAAAGTTTGACGTTGCATGTGATATGTGCAGCAATTTGAATTGTTGTCACGCGGTTGGTTCATAGAGAACTCCAAAAGCCCTCTAGAGCAATATAACCTAACCACACCCACATGTATCCCAGCTACTCCTTAAAAAAGCCTTTATATTTTTTGATTTGGATTGAAAATAGAAGCAATTCCTCTATACCCTTAGGGCCAACTAGGTTACACCAGCGATATTTATGCAAGTCCACTATGGCAGCTCTTCATTGCAGGAATTCAACTACGCACTCATCAAGAAGACAAATCCTGGCCATTCATAGAGCTGATGAACTACCAGGAATGAAGAGAATTTCACACACATTTCTAGCACGGTGAGTATTAAGCTGGCATTGTAATCAAAAACTGAAAAAATTTTTTTTTTGCATTACAATGCATAATACTCAAAGTGTGGACACTTCATCAGCATTTCAATCCGAAAAATATTCTGAATTAATCAGCTTGAGCTGATTTTTTAAAGAAAATAAACTATTCTAGACTCTCTTTTGATGCATAAGACTTTGCATCTGATCGACTGAAATTGTTAAAACTTTTCTTTTTAGAAATTTTCAAATTATATACCCAATTTCTGGACATTGCCATTTTGTGTAACCGAATCATCTGAAATGGTCAACCGCTATTGGTCAAACTGAAGTTTTCTCAGCACTAACACTGGCTGAAAAAATAAAATTGTAATCTAATACCGCAAATCTAAAAAATACCAAGACAATGGATTTCTACAAATATCTGTAAACAGGATCACTGACTTATAAGATTCACAGCATTGACTTGCGACATCACCTTTTAAGTCAGTGTGGAGAAAACTGGTGTTTGGCAAATAGCAGTTGAGTATTTGAGGAGGACTAAATCACATCCATTTACACAAAACACCGTGATTTAAAAAATGGGTATAAATTTTAAAAGTTCATCAAAAATTATCCATCAAAATCTTTAGGAGTGCAAAGTTGCATGAATCAAAAGAGAGTTTATAGTTTTATTTTTTTCAAAAGTTTGTTCAAGCTTAATGATTCAAATATTCTTTTAAATATTTTGAGTATTTATTGAGACAGCGTAGAAGTGGAATGTAAATGGTGTCCACAATTTTATTATCATATACTTATTGTAAAGAAAGTTTCTTTTCCAATTTAAATTTCAACACCATTTTGTTATTAATAATACATGGCTACTTTGATTGCTAGTGCTACTGATGTCAAATGTAGCGGGTGAGGATGGTTTCAGCAGCTTAAAGCTCCTGAAAGCTCATCTCAGGAAGTGTTTGAAGCAGGAAACACAGGAACGTTGTATTTGTGGTGATAGATGCAGCTTTTATTGCTAAATTTAACTTTATCCACGCCATCAAAATGTTTAAATAAATGCGCAAGAGAAGAATCGTGTGAGTTGTTGATCAATTATAGCAAAATAGCATTGATAATAATTAAACTCGTCATTAGAAATTAGAAAGTCCATTTCTATACAGAAATATATGCGCTTGTTGGTGTACTAGACCATTGATAAGTTTCTTTTTCTATACTGCTGACGCACTGAAGAGAAAATGTACTTCAAAGAAAAACCCAAAACACGAAAACAACAAATAATAAATTACTTTATGTACCAGCATATACTATAATAAGTATTGCCATTATTTACCCTTCACCAATCAGAGGCTTGATATTATTCATAATACAATGTTGATTTAGCTGCCCTACCCATCATACACAACAAGAAATGGATGTAGTCAAGACATCTGTTGTCAATTCTCTCCACCCTCTTTCTCCCATGGTTGCCTCCTTAGGCGGTAGCCCTCCCCGGAGTAGTCTCCTTCAGTTAAGTGGTAGCTTCCTCCCACAACACCTCCTCCTATGGCAGCCTGCGGTTACTTCTTCTCATGGTTGCTTCCTCTCGTGGTTGCTTTCCCTCATGGTTGCTTCCTCTTGTGGCGGCCTCCTCTCATAATAAGGAAAACTTTTCACCAATCATATTATTATGAATAATGATACTACAATAACTATTTAATTAATACTAAATAATACTACATAAGTAGTGTTATTATAATAAACCATTGTAAAAAAATTTCATTCTCATTTTATATTTTTACAACCCTTGTTGACGTTCTTAACTATTATAATATACATGTAAAACAGATTAATTATTATTATCCATAAACACTAATCAACTTTCACAACCTTTTTGGCCTCGAACCATCCGAGAGCTCAGAGCAGATTGACTCCAAACTAACATCGATTGATTATTATTTAACTTGTTATATACATGCATAATGTAGCTATTGGATTAGTGGAAGGTTAAGGTAAAGGCTGGCTAAAGAATTGTGGAAGGCTAAAGGGAACTTCAGGAGTGACCATTCATATTTTCATGCTGGTGGATATGTTGTGTTTGAGCTTCTACTTATACCTAATGAGTGATTTAACAGCAGACTGAAACTGACTCAATACTAACATCAATTAATTATTTAACCAATTCTCAGTGATTGTGTTCCCTGGCATTTATGTACTCCTTGTGCAGTCTAGTGAGAAAATACCTTATCTTATCAATCTTACTGATAAACGAAAAAAGTGATGCAACAACACACATATACAATAATATATATATAATAATATACACCATACATAGCAGTACTACTACTGCAATAATTAATGATATATATATATAGTAGTTGAACTAGTAGTTGGCAGAGCTGTGGTCAAATCACCGTGATTCGAATATCCCATTCGAATCACAAAAACTGCTTCTTCTGTGATTTGCTGATTTGATTTGGTACCCCTTCTGAGTCGATTTGATATGATTTGGTCAAAATCTGTGATTTGGTGCAAATATTTGCAAATCTTATAAATAATAATTAACATAAATTGATCATACACCGGAGTTCCAGCGAGTGCGTTTTAAAAAAAAAACCTCAAAGATTTGGTAAAATCAATGATAACAATGAAGTGTACAGTTGTCACACTTTCCGTGTCATTACGGTTTAAATTATACCAATAAACGATGAAAATCCCTATCATATAGTAATTCAATTTGAGTGCGTGCATTGTATCTTCCTGGGCTGATCATCCTAATCTTTCATATCAATATGATAAAAATAATGTTGTTGCTAAACTTGTTTTGAATGAATTATGATTATTATTAGCTATTAACTAATATTATTATTATGAAATTCATTGAAGTAAGGTATTGTACTGTATTATCATGACTACTATGTTGGTTGCTGTAGCTCATACATAAAGACGAAAAGCAACAATTATTAGTTATTGCCGATTAATGATCGTAGTGTTGTATCATTTTAATTTAATAGGTAGTTAGCTTGCTTGTGGTAATAAGAATAATAATAATAAATAATTATTATATTCATAATTTAAATTTATTTATAACTTTAGACTGATAGGTAGCCTATTGTTTTAGTAGTAGTAATGACCAATTTTTATTATTGTTTATTAATATTATTATTATACGATCTATTAATTTGCAGCAATTATTTATTATTAACTGCAGCAAACAAGTGTCACAAAACGATGAATGTCCAACATTCATTCGATACTAGTATTAACATTATCAATTTAAAAAAAAGAGCTAATAATACACAATAACTGTTCTATTACTTTGAGATTCAAAACCACTTTTTTGTTATCTCTCGTCAATATTATTTTGCAGTAACTTTTTATTTATGTTTAGCCCCCATGTAATTTCCTCCCTCTCTTTAATCTAATCCTGTAGAGATCTCTGAGTACATTGTATATATGTTGAAATGGAGCTCTAACTGTTATTAGTAATGATAATAATATAATAATGCGTTTGATAGTGCTTTATCCTCCTAGACTTTGTCATATTATGTGCCACCCACAGGCATTGAAGTCCTAGTTAGTGTAAAGTACTCATTCCAATTGTCTATTGTGCCCAACTATCAAACGCGTGATTTGATTCATGATTTTCAAATATTTTCAAATATTTGAAACCTCAGAAGAATCTGATTTGATTGAAATAATAAATTTTACAAAGGTACTGAGATTTGATTTGATTCCAATTAATTACATGCTGATTTGGTTTGATTCGAATCACCAATTTTCAGAGGTGTTGCAAATCACTAGTGATTCGAATACTTTGATTTGCAAATACTTGATTTGTGAATTGATTTGCAGTCTATTCAGCTTATTCAATGATTTCAAATAATTGACTTGAACATCAGTTGATTTGAATTGATTTGAGTGTTAAAAAAAATGATTTGAAAAATGGGGATTTCAAATCAAATCAAGTCACTAATTTTATATAGTTTTCACATTTTATACTAAAATAATGATAAACAATGGCATTATGATTAACGATAAAGTATCGTTGATGTAGCGGTGTCTTCAGACCATGGATGAAATATATTATATTTCATCCATGCTTCAGACAAAAAGTATAAAAAATCACTAATGATAACAGCTGTTAATTGGCCCCTTGGACTTGTGTTGTAAGGGGAAATCTTATACCACCCCCATTGCTAAGATACTATGATTCACAGTCTACAAAAACAACGATTCAACCAGCTCAGCAGAAGCGAACCGTAACTACCACAATAATAATAATGATCATGAGTAAACACATTATAATTATTATTATATTATTTCAATCAAATCTTAATTGCAGAACTCAATTGCTGCACTATTGTTGTGCTGAATTAATTTTATTGTATAAATGAATACTTATTACAGAAAAAATGCAATCCATTCTCTCATTATGATTATTTTTGATTTTCGTCCACTTCTAACTAATTACTGTTTTTTTTTAAAAAAGTTAATTAAAGTTATAATAATAAATAATAGTTATATTATTATATTATTATGATTATTGATAGATAGATAAATCAGAAGCAATAAGAATAAAATGTTATAATTATTGTTGATAATCAAAGAAAATAATGGTATTAACTTAATTATTATTATTACCATTATTATTATTATTGTAAAATCTTTGTCATCAATTTCATTTCATAAAAAAAATCGTCATTGCAAACTACTGAGTAATAAATAATAATAATTTAATATTTAATCATTATTACCACTGATAATACTATTAGTTAACCTATTTATATTATTATATTTTTGTGCTGTTATTCTTATTATGTATATATTACCATACATTATTATTATTATTATCTATTATCATTAATTATTATTTATGAACATTAAATATTTTTATTATTAGTTATTATTATTGTTTTTTATTATTACCATTTATTATTATTTTTAATTTTTCTCAATTATCATTAATTATTGTCAATTCAATTACCATTAATTATTATTATTAGTTAGTCAACTGTGGTTAATTATCATCATTATTATCAATTGATCATTATTAGTTATTGTTATTATTAATTATTATTTTTATTAATATTATGATTATTAATGACCATTATCCATCCTCCAAACATTGTTTTCATTTGCTGTTTGTTTTTACCAATGTAACTTTTAGCAGTTGAGAATCATTTCTATATCTGACAACTTTGTTAAGATGGAGAATTAATCATTATAAATTCAAACAGAAGGTTTTTCATAACAAAAAGCCCTTGATGAAAAATTGTTGCTATTCTTTTTTAAATCAGGTTCAAATACGGTATTTTTTTTGCATATCAACTATTATTTACAAGTTATTAATAGCAATAATGTAAACGATATTTTTAATTATGTTATTAAACCAGTTCAATATTTTGATAAATATAATTTTTCTGTTCAGTGACCAAGAGCTTATCACTTGTTACCCCTAATTGCAATGGGTTATTAAGATAAATGTTGTACCAATCAATCGCGATACAATAGTTTATTTAGCAAGCAGCCCCAATACTTATGGTGAAAGAATTCGAATCAGTATCACTGATGGACATTTGTGTTTCCATCTAAACTTACTTTTGCTCCATGTGTATGCTTTGAGTGGCAATTTCTTATTAAATTTTCAGGCTTTACTAGAAATTTTATTTGACAATCGCATTGAGCTAAAACTGGTGTGTAACAATCAGAAGCTTACCATGATGGTGGGTGATGCGTGCAAACAATTTTTGTAAACATTTGCGAAATTCATATGTGAAAAAGTTGTGTGAGAGTAACAAGGAAGACCGTTCTATTACGGCCACATCTGCTGGATTAGAGAGATGGCACACGATAATCATGTGACATGTTAATAAGAAATACCAAAACCATTGATATGTTACCCTAATAATGCATTAACGACATGATATTTGTAATGTTGCACACATCTAATAATAATGAAATGAGCAATACTGTAATAATTATAATATCAGCTGACACTTTGATGCATCATAGAACAAAACCATTGCTGATCATGGTAAAATTAGTTTTTCAAAATGAAATCAGATTGTAAGCCATGACCGAGCCTTCTACAATAAATACATAGGTGTATGGTGACAACCAGTAGAGTGTTCCTCCCAGAGCTGTTTGAGTAAATGCTGGAGGTGTTACAGTACTTGGATAACATATGACAGGGGCTACAAATTAGTTTGCACCACCAAGATTGTTTAGGTAACGCTTATTTTCCTGATTTGCAAATCAAATTCAAATCATTTCAAATACTTGAAGTGATTTGAATTGTTTACATCGCAATTTGACTTGGATTTGATTTGCCACTGACCCAGTAAGGACTTGATTTGATTTGATCTTCAAGGTTCATGATTTGTACTTGAATTGATTTGCGAAAATGGTGATTTGCAACACCTCTGCCAATTTTGTGATCCATCCACAGCTCTGGTAGTTGGTTAGTAGTATTAAATTTTTTATAATTAGTTAATTACTAACAACTATTATTATTATTACAAACTACTAATCCTTCTTAAATTATTTTTAAATAACAACAATAATAATAAATACAGGCAACGAGCAAGCAATTACGATCATCATGGTAATAACTAGTAATAGTAATAACTTATTATTGTTATAATAATAATAAATTATTATTATCATTAAATTATTATCTATCATTTTTTGGTGGAGAACCCCTTTCCAAAAAAACTTGCTAACTAACTACTAATAATGGTTATGGTAGTGACTAGCTGCTACTCAGGACCAAGGGAAAAAATTGTCATCATTAATAAACACCTCTTCTTAACGGATGAAAAAGCACTCCTAAAACAACAAATGTAATTCATCATCATTCATTCAATAATAATGGTGGTGGTGGTGGTACTTTAATTAATAATAATAATAAATAAATAGTATCATGATGATGATAGCATTTAGCATTATTATTGGGTTTTGTTTTTATTTCAAGGGCTTTTAATATAAAACATACATAGCTCTAGTTCCAAACATCAATCAATACTGATTTCTGATATTTTTCAACAACTCACTTGCTGGTTTTAAAATTCTGAGCTAAACTACTGGTAGGATATGCAATATTACGAAAATCTCTCTGGAATTTACTACTGCTGCGAAAAAATACTTTTTAAATAACACGATTGTTTCATTAAAAAACAGAATACAAAACAAAAGGTTAAAAGTTGTTGTTTTTGGTGTAACTATGCATCACTCAAATCCGGAAAAAAGGCAATTAATTTTTTTGTCGAAATGTGGCCTGGAACTGTTTTGGACATAAAACACCATCACAGGAGTAATGACAATAATTATTATATTATAATTATCCTATGGGAACTGAAATTCTGAAACCTGCAAAAACACATTATCGTATTGAATAATACTGCGTCTGCTTTTCACATATAATTATTGTAGGTTTTTCAACAGGTTTGTGGATTATCAATGTCATATTGCTCTGTTACTTCTAGTGTTTCTTGTGAGGATGCATTTTTTTAACGCTTCATCAATTCAAGTTTATTATTAATAAATAATAATTATTATTTATTATTATAATAATTATTATTATTAATTATTATCATCGATCATCATGATCATCTATCTATTAATTCATTAATAATAATTATTATTATTATTATCATTTATTTATTATTAATTAATAATATAATAGATAGATATATTATTATTCATTTAATATTATTTATTATTATTGTTAATAATAATTATTATTATTAAAATTTAATGTTATCATCATCATTTTATTATTATTATTTATTATTAGTTAATAATTATTATTTATTTATGATAGCAACAACAACAAATAATAAAAAATAATAATAATTAATTATTATTATAATAATTAATATATATAATAAATATAGTTATTGTTATTTTATTAATGCATTATGATAATGATTATTGTTATTATTGTTCATTAACTTACTAATAATTAATATAATATTAATGACTATGATTGCTAGTTAGTAATGATAATAAGAATTATTATAATAATTATTATAATAATAATTATTTATTATATCTTTTTTGTTCAAACAACAACATTTGTTTTTATAATTATATTTATTATTTTCTTTTATATTAGATAATAATAATATTATATAATTATATGCATATTATTATATTGATAATTAATAATAATAATAATAATAAGAATATTTTATATCTTTTTGTTAATCACAATAATAGTAGTATCTCTCGAATTATAATAATAACTGCAACTAATAATTATATTGACAATAATAATAAATAATAATAATTAATATTATTATTATCATGATAATAAATTTAATAATCGTAGTAGTTATGAATAATAAATAATAGTTATTATAGTAGTTGAATAGTGATAGTAGTATTATTTATGTTAAATATCATTATTTATTATCATTAATTATTCTTAGCTTTTGTAAACCAAAGAAGAATAATATTATTATTGTTATATTTAATAATAATAATGATGATTGTTCATAATAATAATTATTATATATATTATAATTTGTTTGTTATAGATAATAATGATAATTTAAAACAGTTGTTGTTATTGGTGCTTAGACAACAACACAAATAATATAACACATGGTTATATAATAATAATAGTAATGATAAAATTAAGAAAGTTTAAGAAGATTCTTTTTATTATTATGAGTATATTTCTCGATATTAAAAACCGTGATTGTTATTAATTGATTGATTCTTCTTCTTTAATTATTATTTATTCAGAAGATGATGGCAGTAGTAGTTGACAATTTCATTATGTGAATAATTGTAATAATAATCATTAGAACTCTGATACAAACTGTCGTCTGATGGAATAATGTTATTTAATTAATAATATTATTACCACTGAAACAATTTTCTTTTGTTATTACATTTATTTATAGTAATTATTACTTTAGGCGATAGCCCATGATAAAAAATTACTAATACAAATAAATATAACTTTGGCGGATCCATCATCAGATATATTACTAATGATGAATAATGATATTGATGCTACTACTAATAATAATGATATAATAGTAAGCTACCAACTAATAATTATCTTAAGTTACAATGAAAATTTTCCTCAATTTAATGATTATAAAACGAATGCATTGTAGTATGATTATATTATTGTTTTTATTATTTAACAGAATGCCCAATAATTATATACTATCATCATACAATAATATACATTAATTTTTATAATGAATGTAGGTGCACTGTAGTTAACTGATAGATTGTAACAACCGTCATTGTTATCAATAGCAGGTTTCCTTCATATTATCATTACACAAAATAAAACATATGCTTGTTATCACCATAATTACTTATTATGCCAGTATGAAAGTAGATCATTGATATCTTGTTGATCAAGACAATAATTTTTGTTATTATATTATTATTTTCTTCAAATGTTTGGGAAGTCATTGCTAGCTAGTAGTTTACTAGCAAATGGTTTGGTAGTGCTCTGATAGCAGTAGTAGTATATTAGTAGTTAGAGGTACTATTTGTTGACTAACCAAGTCACGTCTTTGAATGCCAATGCTTGTTCAATGTTGTATAATAAATAATGTTGTTATGAAACTACTACCAGATATGATACTAATTTAGTTATTAATAATTAATTAGTTAGGTCATATGAACTACTGCTAGTACAGGTGCGTAAAGTGTTATAATATTACACTTATTATGAGTTGGGCAAGATGCATAATCTTGAGAAAAAATGGATGTAAGAATTATTGTTAACTGGAATGAACCCGGACAGGGAGAAATGCAGACAAACCTGGAATGAGCGTATATACCTTGCACACACCTATAGTGAAAACTTACCATGTGTGGTAAATACATGTGTCTTGATGCTCATTCTATAAAGTGAAAATGTTCTTTCTTACCAAAAAATAGTCGACCACATCAGTTACAGCTAGTATTTAATGTTATATTATTTATTAGATTAAAAAATTAGTTTGCTCACAAATAAACATATACGTTATGAAATATTTTCTCTAGAAAAAACAAATATTAGGTACTTCCTGCTCAAATGGTACGATATTCAATAGTTGATTGTGCATGACACAGATGGTATATATAGCAATGCTTTGATAATAATGAATTATATTACTTAGTTCCTTTAAATTCAATTCTAATAACGATACCGTGTTTCAAAACAAGTATCATTCATTATTGTAACGACAAGTTGGTCATTTTACGTTTATAAGACTTGTGATAATGCAATGATAACGAGTAATGATGAAGTATCTTTGATAATTATTACTGCTCATTGCTTGGCAGTGCACAAAATCACATTTTTGTTCTAACATTTTTTGTGTTTGTCAAGTTGTACTTTTATATGGACTGCTTATGGAATTTAGTTTATGTTTGTTCTGTTTTAAAATACTCAAAAAAGTGTCAAGAAATGATATATTGTGACATGATTTCAGATAAAACCAAAATCAATCTTGTCCGCTGTTTCATCAGGCAGATTTCAATTTGCTGTTTTAGAATTTATTATTTTTCTCTCCTAGTCATCCACACATGCATTCACAGCCCACCATGTCATAGTTTTTTCCTATGATCACTAAAGTTTAGTTTTGTTGTAAGAGTCAATAATGTATGTTTTAGAGGTCGATGACAAAGGCTGTGCTACGGAAGGAAGATAACAGTTCATTTAGATTAAAATGTCTGGTCACCAGTTGCAGTTATAAAATGCAGATATAGCACTTTATTTAGTTCAGGAATGGTGAAGGGGTTGTCTCCCCTTTGCAACAGTCACCCCTTATATCCTTCAGTATGACCTCAAAAAATGACGCCAAGCACGCGATCAAGATCGGACGAGTGCAGGAAGGGATAAAATATTGGTGCGCTTTGTTCGACTATGACGCTAATCATCAGGATGAGTTAACATTGAAGAGAGGAACACAAGTCGAGGTTATAACCAAGGATCCTAAAATCTCTGGCTCGGATGGCTGGTGGACAGGCAAAGTCAACGATAAAGTCGGGGTATTCCCCAGTAATTTTGTCACTGCTCAAGTTACTCCTCCAAATAACAAACTTCCAGAGATCGAGTATAGTGAACTGGTGTTTGGAAATGTCATAGGTGAGTAGAAATCTATGTTTTGTTTTATTATATGACCTTGGTGAGAGACATATCTATTGGGATTGCACTCACTGCTTACCAGGGTTCAAGAGGTTAACATCTTTGCTCCTCAATAAAAGATATTTCAGTTCATCAGTTAATTAGAGCAAAATTTGATTATAACTTTTAAATTAATATGCCAAGATAAATGAAAGTTTTCTCTAAAATTATTTATATTTTTGTTATTTCCATTGTGATGCACTATTTGCTACCACATCAAGATTTGTGCACGTCAAAGTTGTCGTGGTGAGGTGACGTGATTGACCTTTGCAGCTGGTAGTTTGTTGGTTGCTACGGTGACCCACTGCTGCTACTACTACTACTAGCCAACTGTGTATCCAATCATGCTCTTGTCGAGGTTTTTGAACCAGGTATATAGTAGCTACGAGATGTGTGATTAGAAATCAAACAATTTTCTGTTGTATAATTAGAAGAGATGGCTGAAAATGTGCTGATAGAAGGTAGTGCGTGTTGGCATCACCTCACTTATTCATATCATTCACCTTTATTTCTTTCATACTTATGAGTGTAAATTGCTCTCATCAGCTGCTCAATAACAAAACGCCTGCCTTGCTTGTATTGAGGTAATTGTTATAACGTTTGTGTTGAAAGTATTGTTGTTATAGTAGGTAAAACACCTGTAGTACTTGCAGCGCTGCTTCAACTACTACTGATTGGTGTTACTTGTGTGGTAACCGCAGCTGGTTGCTGGTAATGGAATCCACTGTTTTGATACAGTCTGTATGCGGTATCTGCTGACTCGCAATCGTAACAACTAAAGTAATCTTGTAACATTGTGTGCAGGAGTTGGTGTCCTCTCCACTAACTGGCTTCCTGACTGCGGTGCCAGTTGTGGGCTTGATTGATAGCTTTTTAGGTTACAGTAGCTAGCAGCTCGTAGTACATACATACAGACTCGAGTGCTTGGCCTAGGATGCATGTAGTTGGCGCAACAATGCGTTGAATTCTGTAACATTATCTGTGGGTTTGCTTGCTGTAAGCCAGCTGATTTTTTATCATTTGAGGTGAGTTGCTAGTGGAGCGACTAGTAGCCACTCTCAATGGGTGGATATGTTGCAATGCTACGTTGTATTGCAGCATGGGCTTGTGTTCAATATTGTAATCTTCTATTAAAAGTATTCCCACATGATCTTTCGCTAGTCGTCTTCTGTATAAAGTCACTTACGCCTTCCTATGGCTCTTGTGAAATTAACTGATGTTTACAGCTTTGCAGTCAATGATTTTATTTCCACTTCTCCCTGATATCCTATCGTAAATAAGATACGCTATCCATGCACATACACTGATCACATTGTTTCCTTTATTCCTTTCTGTTTGATATAGCAGTTTTCCTTCTGCATATCCAACACAAAGTTGTGCAATTTTCTACCTGTGTTGTTTACACGTCAGAACAAAATAAAATAGCTTTTTTTGTATAACCGCAGTTGTTCAATATCAATCGTGCCAAGTGATTTTGTAACTTCTCGGGGAATAATTTCCATAATAAAAAACTTGCTAGATAAAAAAATTATTTTAGTAATTAGTGTCATAATAGTACGGTGACGGCATAGAATAAGTATTCTGAGTGCATTTATTTGCATATAGCGATCAAAGGATTGTATGTGTAGAGCCATTCCCTCGATGTAGCTAGTAGTCGAGCTAGTAAGTAGCTACAGCCTGCTGTCCTAGTACAGTGGGTGTGTTTGTGGCCGAAATAATTTTAGATGCCTGGAGGAGAGCAGCCTGTCCTAACTAAATAACATACACTATGCCATCTTCTAATTGATTTTGTTACATTACTTTCTACGCATGTTATTGATACCCGCTATCAATGACACACTGACAAGCCTATGTGTTTGTGGTGCTAGGGTGAAGTTAGTTTTGTTGAGTTGGAATGAACAAAGACACGGCCTGCCTCGCAAGTGTCAATAATAACTCTGCCGCAATCTATACAAATGTCACTTAATTAGACAAAGAACTGAGGGAAATTGCGCAAGGTAGTTGAAAAAGTAAAGGTTCTGACATTTCGGTCATTTGATACTTTTGCTTTAGATTAGCTTGATGCTGTAAAAGAATTATGTTGGTGCCAAGCTATGAACCTTGATATGTGACAATTTACTAGTTTTTCATTGCGAGTGGTTGGTAGGTCAGGCTATTAGATTTACTCCACACTTGGTACGCTGTGTGCGCGTTGCATGGATCGGGCTTTTTGTTCTATGAAGAGTTGTCTTCCATCGATTACACTGCACCTGAGCAAAAGTCAATCATCCGTAGAATGCACTGGGCTTGCCCATACAGATTGCCTTTGACGTTATGCCAGTGATTTTCCATTTTCACTTACTATTATTATGATAATAACATCATTTATTAATAATTATTAATTTGATTATTAATGTTATTACTAACATGATGGTTCCTTAGAATAAAACAGTGTAATTGGCTCGTGTCCACTGATACATCCAACGTCCAATGCAACTGACCTGACCGATGGCACTCTAGGCTCCTGTCAACACTCGGTAGTACAACTCTATGAATCTAGCTTTGGTGAACCAACCATTATGCATGCGCAGACCATAGCTTTCCCTGTAAATGGAGTCAACTGTAACTGTGGCTTATACCTCATCAGGAAATTTGTTTGTTATTACCGCATCGCTATTTTGATTTAAAAAATGAATATTTTTGTCGTTAATGTTGGTCTCAATAGTTGTTTCGGTGAATTGAATAAATTTTGTAATAATTTTTTTTCTTGAATAAATTAGAAGATTCAGGAGAAGGTTTGTTTGTTTTAGTTAGTTGATGAAATAATCTGTTATTTTGTTGTTTCAGGGGTTGGTGGGTTTGGTAAGGTGTATCGTGGCATGTGGAGAGGTCAACAAGTGGCTATCAAGGCATCCAGAGTGGATACATCTGATCAGAAGAAAGCCATCGAAACTGTCAGAACGGTTTGTATAAACTGGAATTATCTCGCTAATGTCCTGATTGTTGTAGTGCGATGGTAGACCAGCGAGTGAAATTTAACCATTAGAGACTGAGGTTCATGCAACAGCTGCTCGGTGTGGTTGGCAGCATTCATTTTTTGCCAAGTTCAGTCACTCAAAAGTTCGGAATGCCATTAAATATTTTTCTCTACGCAGACTTTGTTTTTGACAACATAGTTGCCCTTTGATTATATGCTTGGAATGCCATCTATCTCTTCAAGTTCAAACTGATTATTTGTTCCTTACTAGTAACTAACATTACGCCTGTACTAATGTACCTGCGATATTACATAATTACCTGAAAGCTTTGAGCAAGCTACGTTTATTCCCAATAAACCATTAGCATTTTGCTATTCCGTGACTAGATCATATACCTGGACTAGTGAATGTGTTGAGAGTCATATGGTAGTTGTATTACATCAAGTCAGCTGGTATAAGGAGTATACATAAATAGTATTTATTTATGTTGCAAGCGTAATAACTGTGTAGAGAGACAACTCTCAGCTCAAATTACAAAAAAAATGATTGCCATACTATTTTGCACAACACACTGTTCCCTAATCAATCATTGAACCCGCGAGAATGTTTGTTTTCGACAAACTGGAAATATTTTAGCAAACTGAGCAGCTAAATACGGCCAATCTACAGCTATAAATAAAGTGTACTTCACTTCCAAATATATCGCTTGTGTTATTTATATTCTAATGTATGCATACACTCGCTTGCAGGAGGGCAGATTCTACTCTCTGATGAAGCATAGGAACATTGTATCACTGAAGGGCTGCTGTCTGAAGCCACCAGACTTATGTCTGGTGCAAGAGTTCGCTGCCGGGGGCTCGATGACCGGTGCACTGCAGAAATATAAAGCGAGCATTCCACCCGATGCTCTCGTCGACTGGGCCATACAGATAGCCAAGGGCATGCACTACCTACACGAGGAAGCTGTCATAGCTCTTGTACACAGAGACCTCAAGTCTGGCAACAGTAGGTGTCATGAGTAACAGGCATTCCTTCAGCACCTTTTGTGCTGAGAAAGTGATTATGTCTAGAACATTCTGTTTGTTTCAGGCGTCAGAGTTTTAAATTTTAGTAAATACCTACCAGATCTCCAATGGCGTTGTACTTATGTAGATGGCTGTGGTCGTGTTGGCTCGGATATCGGCCAAAAATGGTTAAAATTGAGCTTTTTTAGTGCTTGGTGAAAAAGATTGCTTATGTAGAGAGTTTTGTAAAAATAATTCTTATTTTTCTGTTTAATTTGGTGATTCACAGTTGCAGTTATAGGGTTACATGCTACAGAAATGCGCATGACATGCTTGCGCTTTGTGAAAGAAGGCAGGAAAACTTTTGCCTAGTAAGCTCTCCTCGTATGGTTTGCAAGAGTTTTCAGCGGATGGAAACAAAACTCTGTTGATTTACCTGCTGTCACTTGTGTATTTCTAAAATCTGGCATTCAGTGGGTTGTATTAGTGGTGTCCTTGACCTCCGCAGTGTCTTAAACTACGGGTCAATAGCTCAACTTTGCCTTACAAAAAAAATTGAGTTGCTTGTCTTGTGGTTTGACGTGTCTACTGTGAGCATGGAACTAGCAAACTAGCTGAAGGCATCAAGTTATGATGATAAAGGATTAGTATACCCACAGCTGCCTTGGGTTATCATCTAATTCTGGGGCTCAACTTTGTGTGAGACGTGCGATTTCAGCGCACTTGCCTCTAAGCACATGTGGTTATTACAACATTCAGTTCACGGTCATCTTGCTGCCACGCGTTTGTATCGTTTTATTAAAAATTAACAAGTTTTTCTACCACGGGTGTTTTTGTTTAAGAATTAGTGTTTCTGCAACATGTCATTGCTCAACTCATGCAAGCACCTAATACTGCCTAGCTCATAGCAATCTACTACTCCTAGCATACTTGTTGTGACTTATACAACACTATTTACAACCTGTTGATTCCAACAACTCACACTCATCATGCAACAGGGTGGTCATTGCAACTGGTCTATGGTAACGTTTTATGACTGCTGACTTCTAGTGCACAATATGATAAGCCCACGATCGCTGCCGCTGTCTAGTCAGCAATGAATGCTTTAATTCCTACATCACATGATTTATAAATAGACAAGAGCAGTAGTTGGTAAAAGATGTAGGAAGTTGGTCCCTGATTATAATATTAGCTGATGAGGGCGACAGCTGTGTAGTGCATGATATCAGTGTTTATCAATTATTGTGTTTCGTGTGATAGAGAAATATTGGGATCCGTTCAGTCATAATAATTTGTTTTGGCTGTATAGTTATAAGGCAGTATAATAAATAATTAATCAGCTATTATCATTTCCTTCCCTCCTCTTTGTTGGCAAGTCAAGTGAATAGCACCTCTGTTACTTAACTGCTCAACAAAAATAATAATATATATTAATAAATCTCTGAATTTGTGAGATTAAAGCTATGTGGTAGTTATAGCTTGTGTTATCCAGGGTATTTTAGGGCTTCTAACCAGCCAAACTTTTGTTTAGACAATCAAGTTGCTGCCAAAAAGTCGAGATGTTTGATCACTTTTTCTGTCGACTCTTTCTGTTTATGTTTGTGGTTTGTTACCCGTGGTTCCATAATACTGCCATTATTATCCTACTTTGTCAGTATCGTTTGTCAAGTTGATAGAAAATACTGAAGAAGTTTTATAAAAAGCATTTTTGAGCATGCAGTAAATGTTGATTCGCAAAATATTGGTACGGACTCGGAAGAAATTTTATGTTAGTTTTTCGCCTGAGCAAAACTGTGTTGTTTTGCATATGTAGACAAAAACTTCATAATTTGGTGTTAAAAAGTATGAGTTTTTTTATGAGCCGCACAAGGAATGTATTGGTTGGCTGTCCGTTGTTTCTTTGTCAACTCTTGCAATGGATGTGGTGAAGATTCTTTTATAAAACACGGGCACACAGGCTACACTGCAGTAATTTCATAAACATTTAAATCATTAGCTTTTGTCTTGGGTTTAGTTTCGTTATTTATTTGTTGCAGTTTTAATCAAAGAGCCAATAAGTGAAGGAGATTTTGTGAATAAGACTCTGCTCATTACTGACTTTGGATTGGCCCGAGAAATCGACCAGACAACTATGATGACGGGCGGAGGCACCTATGCTTGGATGGCTCCGGAAGTGATCCGGCACTCAAAGTTCTCTAAAGGCAGTGACGTGTGGAGGTTGGTTTATGTGTTTTCTTGGCTGTTTTTGCCTGACCGCAAAATGTATGCGTTAGAGCAAGGTCAGCCAGACCTAAAGTATGTACTACTATTACCACTAGAGATTGCAGTATGCACGGGTCCTTCTTTGAAGGTGCTGTGCCATGGATTTCTGACTGAATTCAACTGAAGTTTAACTTTCTCAGGTGATTTTGTAGTGAATAAACTGTGTTGGAGTTGTGCACTCGTTAATTCCATCTAGTGCCTAGTTTTTCATGCAATGAAAAGTCTACACAATGACTACTACTGCACACAAGTCAAACTTTTGCAACTCCGCCATATGAACTTTTAAAAGTTGTTGAGTATAGTAAATAATTGTGTAAAAGTCGCTTTCTATTGCCACTTGTACTATATATAAAATTGATGAGAGCATAACTCCGCAACTTATATTTTTGCAAAAAATCACCAAAGAATAGATAAATTTAGGAGAGTTCAGTCAAATATTCGTAACACAGCACCTGCAGTGTGTCATGACACAGCATTCCAGTAAATGCTCGCTTGCAAAGCTGCCAATTTTGCTTGACTACCAGAGCTTATTCAAAAGGCTGCCTTTTCAATCAGGTACTGAGAAGAAAACTCCTCAAAATGCGATTTGTTCCATAGGTTTTAGTCTGAAACGGTTTAAAGGTATTTTAACAAATAATAAATATCAAAAAAATAATGATAAAAGTTATTAGGTTTAGTTTTAAACACTTTTGTAAGCAGCGTTTTTGCTGAACACCACTGGTCGTGCCTTGTGTAACATCCATTGCGCGCTGTGCTGTCGCTAACACTAAAAGTTAATGGAAGGTTTGCTTTCCTTTAGGTTAACGTAGGCATTAGAATAATTGTGTTAGACGCTGCCCTAGCTGTCGTACGTATCTCTTGCTGTATATAACTGCTGTGTACACAAGAGTCTATGTTGTTGTAGCTACGGGGTAGTGTTGTGGGAGTTGTTGACTGGAGAGTTACCGTACAGAGGTATAGATACTCTAGCTGTAGCCTATGGAGTAGCAAAGAATCAACTAACCCTCCCCATACCATCTACCTGTCCCACTGTATTCACTAATCTAATGCAACGTGAGTACACCTATCCATGGAATGTCTACCATTTGCTTGTTTAGATAACTGTCAGTCATACATTGTAGCTATTTATAACTACCCACCCGAGGTGGGCGTAGGCTCTTTCCTGTCTTCTTTTGACAAGAATGTGAGTTCTACTCAGATTGTATATTTTTGAGACTGGCTGTTTTTGTATGCTTGACTTGTTTGCTCTGTCGTAGTCCTTGTTACATGCAACATAACTAGTTTATACTTGATACTGAAGGTTTGATTGATTTAACTTGTGGAAAAGTTGATATAGCGCTATAGCTATATATATATATATGATGGCATGGGTGTTCCACAAAAGTTGAGACTTGTTCTGTCAGATTAGACTGACAAGGAAATAGTTATTAACCACACACTGCGCCCTGTATCAACTAATGTATTGATGTAGTATTAACTGTATGGACTTGTGTGTTGACGTAGTAGTAACTGTATGGACTTGTGTGTTGACGTAGCTACGTGTACTTACACATAATGGGTCTGTATATGCAGTATATTATTGGTATGGTTGCTGTTGCTGCTGTACATCTCCACATCCACCTACGTCCATGTAGCTGCAAATATACTCTCGCTCCATATTCATACTTGAGAGGCTGTGTTGAGTTAGTTACTTACAACGCACTTAAAATTGTATCTATTCATTGCGGTGCTAGTGGATGTTCCACCATTAGCGAGTTGTGTAGGTGATATTTGCGCTGCTAGCCTGGGGTACCATGTCTGCAAGCGTTCACACCGCTACTGTATTGTTGTGTCTACATTTAGTGTGCTGGTCAGCCGATCCCAAAGAGAGGCCCCAGTTCTCAGAAATAGTGCAGGCTCTGGAGGAGATTAGGGACTCATCGTTTATGGGCACACAACAAGATGAGTTCGTCACCCTTCAGAATGACTGGAGAGTGGAGATCGAGGAGATGTTTGATGAGCTGAAGGAGAAGGAACAGGTCGGTTTACAGTGATAGTTTGACCTTGGCCTTTCCTAGTTCGTTGGTCAATTTTTTCTCTCTAATGTTGTCTCTTTCGGCAACTTTTATTCTTTCCTGTCGGTCAATTCATTTAATTATAAAAATAGATAAATTATGAATTATGTAGTGCTCCACTGACCCAGCCAGTCCAGTGCTAGTGGTTCTGTGAATTATTGATCTCTAATTAATCTAGACTTTGCTATCGTGTATGAGTTGTCTCTCTCGACTTTAAAGCTGCTGCGTCACGAATTTTTGTCTGAGTTCAACATAATATATCTATTTACAGTGATTTTTAGCCAATATAAGTTTTTGTGGAGTTATGTTCTCGTTAATTCAATCCGCAGTGAAACCTGCATAAATCGGCCCCGTAGAAATCAATGAACCATTTTATTCAATGTGACAGTGAAGGTCCCAACCATCAGCTATTGAAATAAAATGGCTTCACGTTTCAATACTGTCGTCTCTTATTCCACAGATAAATTCCCAGCTTTGTTTATTTTTAAAATCAATTGTTGCACAGATTCCTGACAAAGCCCTAAATAAAACTTGGTGTTTGCGAGCAGAGTTTTTTAATGAATTGAAGAACAGAAGTTTCGACATTCGTAGATCATGCTCTAATGAACTCATAGGATCGTCCATGGAGTTATCTCCTCTGAAAAGGAGATAATTGTTTAGAAACAAACATTGAACATCAGGCTAATTACTGCATATCATATTTAACCATTTAGCAGACCAAATATGGTATTGGCTGCACTCAAAACATTTAAACCATAAAAACCGGTTTAAACAAAAAACCGGTTTATTCAGTTTTTTTTTCATAAAAAAACTGGTTTGTTCTAACCCAGTCAACTCAAAATGTGAGTCAAGTGAAAGAAATATCTGCAATATTCATATTATATTATTATACTATCTATATTATTTATAGTCTCCTAAGGTAGGTTTGGGCAATTTAATACTCCCCATGATTGGAGGTATTTTTCTAAGCCCACCGACTTTGAATTATGCGGGTTTCACTGTAGTATAAGCGCAATTGATGCGAACTTATAAACAATTTTTTTTCGATACGCAACAACTTGTATAAGGCCATAAACGAAGTTGCAAAAATTTGGCTGGTTTGGGTAGAAAAAGGGCATCCCAGTAATAGTCATAGCGCAAAGGTCTTCACGAGCGTAGAAAATTGTGTTTGCGTTTGTTTTCTGATTTTTTTTTTATTTTGTTTTAGTTGAGACAGCATTCAAGTTGCCTTTGATAAGTTTGCTATTACATACACACTAGTGTTTACGTAATATATTCTATGGCCAGTTTGTCCAAAACTAAAACAATATTACAGTTGAAAATATTATTTTCAAATAAAATGATATAAAAAAATTCAAGTAATCATAATTTACAATTTATTTGTAAACAGAAAAAAATGTCAGATTTTCGTTTCCTGCACTCGTTCGTTGTTGTAATCAACAACAACAATAATTCTTCATTTAAATTAATTTACTGAAAAAAACCAGGCAGTATAAAATGTAAACAAAAAATAATTTTCAAATACAATAAAAAATTAATATAAGCTAGTTTATGATTACTTTTAGTAATTTGGTTGAAACTATTTAGCACTCTTTGATACCACTGAAAAGACAACTCCTATAAGTGAATTGCGTAAGGAATCTGTGACAGTGCTCCTTTTACGATTTTAATCGACATTAAAGCTTAGTTTCCATACATCTCCCAAGTAATCGCAGCATCTCCTGCGAGTACTGGCGACTCACGAGGAGTTGCAATCCCCTGGTTTCCATACTTGCATTTGACTGCGATTTTGCTTCGATTTCTTGTGAATACGCGGTAGATAGATTTAATTATTATATCATCCTATTAATTAATGTTTTTATCAATATTGAAAATTAGCCATTTTTATCATGCAAAGAGCTTTTATGTTAATAATTATTATGATAAGAGGTAACCATAATAATAACACAAGTTCATTGCTACTGCAGTTTAAGTAGTAAGTAATAAATAATAATTATTATTATTATTATTTATAAAAGGCTGTTATTAAATTATTATTATTCATAATAATAATAATGATCAACTCAATGGTATTATTTAATTAATCATAGCAACTTCACCAAAGAAAATTTCCTCCGAAATTATTTTTTATTTAACACTGGTAGCTATTATTATATATATAATAAATAATAATATTATTTGATACAATAATTATTCAATTCAATCGTTATTTATTTATTATTATTAATATCAACGAACAAACTACTGCTATTGTTGCGCTTTTTATTATTAGAAGCTATAGGTTTTATATGAATGAAGTAAAAAAATTATTATTATTGGTAGGTCAATTTTTTTCAATGACAAAAAATAGTTATTATTTTTATAATATTTTCACTACATAATTGCTTCGGCCATGGTTAACTTTCCTGACCTTGACCCTGATCTTTTAAGAAAAAGACACAAAACGATGTCGCCTAATATTCAGAAGCTATGTTTGGTCGCAGGTTTGGTCGCCAGTTGTTCCCGATCGTGGGTGAATCGCAGAAAAGTACTTTGCAAACAACTTTCGTGGGACGTCGCAGCAACCTCGTAGGGAATCGCGGCACATCGTGCAATCACGGTCTCCATAAATCGCAGATCGTGGCAAAAGTTTCTGCGAGCTTCTGCGACAGCGTGCGAGCGCTTGGGAGATGTATGGAAACCAGGCTTAAGTTCTGATGGTATGTCGTTTTTACAAGCATTCACATAGATAACTTTCATTGTCGTAAGCAATAAAGAGCGGATATTTTGCAGCCGTTAGCTATCAAATGGCAATGTCTTTCACATGATTGTCTATGCGATAAACTTATCTGCTTTGGTGTGAGTGTTACTTCGATTGCATCACTTTCTAATTAATCTAAATATTTGGATATTTAAAAAGTTCCATGTAATTTGTGGTGTAATTTCTAGAAAGTATAATAATATTCAATAATGTTAAAAGTAATTGTGATAGTCGATATAAAATATTTAATGAAATTATTTATTAATAAAATAATTTTATTGTTGTGCTTTGCAAATAAATAAATAAACCAAAAGAAAAAAATTACTGATAAATAATTTATTATTAAACTTTTGAATACTGGATTAACATACACACATTCACATGAGTGATATAAAACACAAAATGACCAATAATTTAGGCATCTACTTCTGTTTTGTTGCAAGCGTTCATTTTATATCATTCTTACCAAAAATATTTTTTTCATTTTGCCAAAAAATTGCTATCCGCTTGATCTCTAAAATTTTTGGGAGTTATCTCGACTTGAATTGGTGGGATAACTCTCATAACTCGTTGCGAGTGCTTGTGCTGGATCCAAGTAACACGAAAACATTTATGACTTGACTTTCATCAAACCACGGGTCCTGCGTATATTTTGTCTTCTCGTCATCTCTCTCAAGAAACAACCAGAATTTTCTATTAGGAAGACTGCTAGTATTTTTGTGTTGTTGTTTTTCAACTGCATCAGTTTTATTATGATAAATCGTAAAGAACTGTTGCTGAGCAGTGAAGCCTCAGGGCGAGTTGTCTTTGTACTAATCAATGTAAAACATGTCAAACAATGATATTTAATGTTGCCATTGTGATGGTCTGGGTGGTGACTTTTGACTTGACTAAAAAGGGTTTCTGTTGTAATGCTGGAACAATGAGTAAAGTTTTATACTGCAGGAGATACGCTCTAGAGAGGCGGAGATGATTAAACAGGCTGAGGAACAGAAACGACATGAAGATGCTCTGAAGAAACGGGAAGAGCAAATTGTTGCTAGAGAGCAGGAGATATTTGCTAG